>VZSE01003443.1:2140502-2199776 GCA_013398275.1 Promerops cafer | reverse complement strand
CCTTCACCCAAGAAGGGGTTAAAAGTCCGAGCTCCGCTGCCCTCAGGAGACTGAAATCTGGTGGCGCTCTCTCTCTCTCTCTCTCTGTCTCTTCCTCTTGTGGAGCAGGGGGTGGGATAAAAAAACATCTCGGTGTCTTTCCACCCTTCGATCCGGCAGGGGCTGGCCTGGATCCATTCCCTTCTAGCCTCTCTCTCTCTTTGGGGCTCTGGCCTACCTCAGCCTGGGCCTTCATGGCTTCCCCTCACCCACCCAGCCTGTGGCTAGACAGAGGAGGAGACGTGCACCTCTGCCAGACCAGAACAAAAGAGAGGGACCTTTGGGAATTCTTTGCTTTTAACCCCATGTGTCCTCAGAGGTGACTCACGTCTTCAGTGGTCCCACCAGGTGTCAATATTCAAATCTGACCACTGATTGGTTTGACTAAAACTTCACAAAGAAAACTCACTTCCTCTCAAACAGAGACAAAGGGGATGGTTATCCTTGTATTTATTGGTAGCCTTGCCCTCTACCACTGTCACAGTGAAAACAAACTCACATTATTTATGCAACTTTACACAAATCAAGATGTAGATTTTGACACTTTCATCACTTTCAGTTGGTTGCATGAATATTACAGTATAAATACTGTATAAATACAGTATAAATACAGTATCTCTGAACAGTGTTCAGGGTACTTTAGCTTGGCCAGAGTAGCACATAATATGCCTGCTAACTCACATGTTTTATGGAACACCATTATGTATTCCTACATAAATGTACTTTCTGTTGTGTAGTATTCAGTGTTCTATAGTGGTGCTTGCCAGACTTGTCTAGAAAAAAATTATTTATTTCATTTTTTGCTACTACATTGGCTTTTCTTTTTTTTTTTCCTCCTTTTTTTTTTTTAATTGGTTTAAAACCTTACAAGTTCTCTATTTCCTCAGTTTTCTGTTCACTTTAATTATCACATATTTTGACCACACTTGAAATGATAAAAGACATCTCAATTTGTGGAAATTGTGTGCTGTTTGGCAGAAGTGTTGTGTTTATTGCTTTGACAGAAAAATCCTTCCATGTTAACTTCATTTTCTTGAACACTTTGCTTTTAAAAGTCACTTTATTAACAAGTGCCTTGGAAATTCAGGCACATGTTTATAACATTGTTAATTCTAGTTTTTCACCTCTTCCAGTGCATTGAAGAAGATTCACCTAACACAAGCATTGCATTAAATTCATATGAGAAAGCATTCAACACACATCAGAAACAATACAGTAAGAATAATGCTTAGTAGTTTTCCAACAGGCCCTGAATAAAATACATTTTTTTAAAAATTGGAAATTTGGACGTGTTTGGGGTTTTCAACGTTCTTAACATTTTCAGGTTTTAGCTCTTCTACTAAGCTCATAAAGCACACAGTATTGCAGCATTGGGCAGTAAACAAAACCACTCAGTCACAGACTACTGCAGTGAAAAAGAAATTAACTGTTCCTTAGAAAATAGATTTGCTACAAAATTCAGAGAAATGAATTTATAGTTTCAGAAAAAGGTATGAATTTCCATAATCATACTAAGATCTGACAAATATCCATGCAATCAGTCTGAGGTAGCTACTGACCCTCATTTCTACTCCTTTTAAATCTTTCCTAGATTCTTCACTGGAAATGGTTATGCTATTATTTGTCATCTCATGTTGTAGCCTATGTCCAAGCATACGTTATGTGATACCAAATTTCATCATGTGCTCCTGACTTACTGAAAAGAAAAAATTGTTGTTGAGCTATGGCTATTTCTACTCGTTTATAAGTAGGGAGACCAAACTATATTGCATCAGGCAAGATGAGAAAGAAGAAGAGAGCACAGAGCACCAGAGTGAGTGTGCTGAATTAATAACAAGATGGTTACACCAGAATTCAGAAGTGAAACACCTACATGAAAAGACACAAAAAACTAACAAGAAAGTGGAAGGTCAGATGATGGCAACTCAGGAAGCTCAAGAGATCAGCTTGCTCACAGGAACAAAGGCTGACACACCTTAATCTACTTGGGCATAGCTTGGAGAGCAGATATGAGGGAAGGTAAGCATACAAATGTCTGGCCTTGAGGCATGCTGCTCTCAGCACACTAGAGAGTTAGCCAAGAAAATTGTTGGATACTAATAGGTCACGGATATAATTCTATTTTGAAGTCTGCACAAACAGTAAACACATGCCCAAGCAAAACTGACCCAGAAATCTGAGGATTTATAATACTATTTGTAAACAATAATAATTTGCCTCTCAACTACATACAAAATCCCAAGCCAGGAGTGATGTACAGCAATCCAAATAGAAAGTCATGCCAAGGAATCAAGAAAGAAAACCCAAGGACAAAATAAGCACCTGCACCAATGCCTTAAGCACAATTAGAGCGCAATCAAATATAGCACAATATTTCCAATGAATCCGTAGGCCATAATATTTTTCAGGGCTTTACTAAAGTCGAGGGAGGAAACTTACTTTCCCTTATCCATTAAGCCATTCATACACATCTGCCATTCCATTCCAAATTAAATGAGAGTTTTGAAGAGAATCCTTGCTGACATCTTAAGTCAATATCCCTCTTCCTAGCTCTTAAGACTTTTATCTCAGCTGTGGAGTGCCATGGGGGTTTAGTGGGATGACATTTCAGAAGAAAATTGAGGGCGAGCAAAGTTCTCATAGCACTTCAGAACTGCAAGGGAAATACTAGAAATGGAAGAAAAAGATGGAAGTTATTGAGGCTTGATACAGACAATTTATGAGGAGTGAGAGAACAGTTAGGTGAGAGCATTCCTCTATCACTGGAATTCAAAAGGGAGACTTTTTGCAAGGTAATAAGAAGGGATTTAATAATAATACTTAGGAAAAGAAGTAAAAAAGGTGTGAATAAGGATAGGCATAATTCACTTGTGAACTGATTCTTGTGTGCACTGCTATAAAAACACTAACAGAGAGTGATACAGAAAATGTGTAGTGGAAGAAGCTTGTAGTTGAATCCTAATGCTTGTCTTAAAGATAACCATGGGCATGGTTATCTTTTTCTTTTAAGACTGCACAAAGAAACTTTTCATCTTCATTTCTGTTCAGAATGAAAAGAGGCAGTTTTTTGCCATTTTTAGGCATCTATACACTTAAAGGCAAATGTAGTTAAATCAGTTGTGCTTCTTAATATTACCTGGACTACCTAGGAGACTCAAGTCACTGATTCTGTGCTTCCTGGGGTGGGGTAAAAATAGATACAGGGATCTTTTAAGAAACAACTTCAAACATGAAAAATAATGGCTTTTTTTTTGTTCGAGTTAAGAAAAGTACAAAAGAATATGCAAAAATTCCAGAAAAAGCATAGCATTTTTAAAAATTCAATATGTGAACTGAAACTTGCACCTGTTTCAAGCTGCTGCTGAGGTTTCATTGTAAATGGCTGGCCTTGTACTATTTTGTAAAGTACCTTGTATTTGTTATAAACTTTGCCATTAATCTATCCATCTCTTGAGGACCTAATGTGCATGATTGTTCTTTAATTTGAGTGCAGCTGTGACTAGATCAGGAATAATTATTCTTTTCTTTACCTCTGCTGTTCAGTGCACTGCTTCTAGTTTACAAATACAAGTAAACAAGAAATTGAATAATTATAAAGTAGGAAGTGAAGGTGGGGGGTAGGAAAACCAGAATAGGTACTGTTTTTTTTACTCCTGACAGAGCTAGACTGCACCTAGCTGGTTTACTGAAGACTCGGGTAATGTCCTTGCATTCATTTCACTAAATACAGTAGCTAATTGGAAGCACATTATGCCACTGACATAATTTTCCACTAGAGAGGCATCCTTTACATGGTAGCTTGCAGTAATTTCATGAGGGAACAACTGAGCAAAATTTTTAATTTAAAGTCTGGTTTGATTTAAATATGTATTTCTTTGTATTTGTTTTCTCTCCTTAACTAGAGTTAGTAAATGGCTTTCTCTTGAAGTCAGGCAGTATTCCAGCAGTATTCCAGCTCAGGTGAATGCGGTACTGAATAGGGACATATGATTATGACATAGGAGATATTGCCATGTCAGAAATTGTGTTCAGCTGGGGGAAGAAGACTCAGTGGCCCAGCCCACAACTGCAGCTCCTGAAAAGATTTTAAATTAGAAGGACTATGGTGAGCTGAGATGAAGGATCTTGTTGATCTGTGGATTTCTCTATTGCTTGGTAGGCAGTTTGTTGGAGTCTGGGAAGCATGCTGGCTTCCATCATAGACCACAATCTGTTGCTCTGCTCCTTATTTCTTGTTCAGAATTCTTTAGATTTGTACCTCCTGCAAAATTTTGGAGGGTTTGTGTTTGGTTTTTTGGGGTTTTGGGTTGTTTTTTTCTGTGGGGAATTTGGGTGGTATTTTTCTTCGGTTGTTTTTTTCAGTTAATATTTCTGATGCAAAAATGGCTTTTCTTGGCTCTTTCTGTGCCAGCTGCTGGTGGTCTATACGTGGCTGATTAAATGCAGTGTCTGCTTTGTGTTTCCAGTTCCAGAAAAAGTACATTTCTGAAATGTTACAGTTTCTCTTTAAGTGGACTAAGTGAATCAGCATGTTTACCACTGTGGTTTATGAGTATCTAAAGAACTCCAGGGCCCTTTGTGCTAGGTTCTGCCAGACACTGAATGTGATTTCAGAGGGAAAGGAGGGACTCTGCCTGAAGAACAAAATGTGAAGTAGCTGTGGGTTCACCTAGCAACCCACACAAAAGCTATGGCACTTTAAAACATCTGTATATATATCTAAGCATTTTCTGTTTGATTCTTTACTTCACATGACTTAAATATGGGTTCTAGGCAATTGTATTTGACCAAGGTATGATCATTGGTGACATATCTTTTGTAACAAGAAGATACATCATCTTTTGTAAAGGCAAATAATAGCTCTTTGAAAGAGAAGAAAGCAATTCCTTGTTGTAAGGAGCTGACTTTTAATGGTCCAAACATGCCCACAGGACAATGGAGTTGATGGGAAGCTCTTCACAGCTTCCAAACCTGTGCCACTCACTAAGTCTAACAGCATTTTCAGTCACTATTCTACCTGAGAAGTTGTGTTTAAAAAATAATTTTCCCACTTTTCCATCTCCAACTACTGCAGTACTTTTTTTTACTAGTTTTTCTTTGACTAGAAGGTAGCTTTTTGGACAGGTAACTGAAATTGAGTAGTTGCTACAATTTAGTTCTATTAATGCCAAACTACAAAATTTTGCAGCCTCAAAAACCCCCCTGCTTCCTTCCATCTCAGAGGAGACACCCCAATAGCGTAACTGCTAATGGATTGGATATGTTTCTGCCAAATCATAATTTATGTAGCTATATTTTAATCAGTCACTCATCTAATATTATTTACCCAGTACCACAGATTTAACGCCACATGTTTGGGATTCTGACTGAAATGGTTTCCCTGAAATTAGACTGAATTGCAAGAATTTCAGATTCAATGATTCACATGAAAATACTTTTAATTTTAATTTATGAAAAACCCCAACCACTATAAGCCACAAATCAAACCAACTCAAAGCACCCTTTCCCACAAGATTATGCAAGACAAGATGTTGAGTTTTCTAGCTCGGTGATTTCACTGGCTCATGATTCAGCCTTGCTGTTTGCTGGTACTGCTGCAAAATGTCTAAAGAAAATTCCTAAGTACGTGCTCTGCCAAAACATACAAACAGGCTTTAACTGTAGTATATGGGTTTCTGGATAATAAGATGACTGTGGCTTTACCCAAGCCAGCTGGTAAGCACCACACAGCCACTCATTCGCTCCCCCACCAGTGGGATGAGGGACAAAGTTGGAAAAGTGAGAAAATTTGTGGGTTGAGATTAAGACAGTTTAATGGGGAAAGCACAAGCAAACACAAGCAAAGCAAAACAAGGAATTCATTCATATTTTTCATGGGCAAGCAGGTGTTCACCTCCAGGAAAACAGGAATCCATCATGCGTAATGGTGACTTGGGAAGACAAATGCCATTACTCAGAACTTCCCCCCCTCTTCCTCCTTCTTCCCCCACCTTTATATGTTGAGCATGAAACCATATGGAATGAAATATTCCTTTCGTCAGCTGTGGTCAGCTGTCCCAGTCATGTCCCCTCTCAAATACTTTTGCATCCTCAGTCTCCTCGCTGTAGGAGCAGTGTGAGAAGCAGACAAGGCCTTATCTGCCCAGCACAAACAAAAACATCCCTGTGTTATCGACGTTGTGTTCAGCATGGATCCAAACCACAGCCCTGTACCAACACTGTGGACAAAATGAACTCTACCCCAGTCAAAACCAGCACAAGAGACCAGTGAATAGGACGTAAATCCAGGAGCAGATTTTCCCAGTTGGATTACCTTCAAATTGTTTTCCTTGCGTAGTAAATCTCTTTACCTTTCAACACAAACTTGTGTTATAGAATCAGGATGGCAATTTTCGTTCACATTTTAGGCGAGTAGTTATGATTTTCTTTTTTTGATAAAGAGGAAGAACTCTGTCCCATACCTCAAGAACAATGAATGCATCTAGCCCTATAATTCTTCTTATACCTTTGTACAATATTTCCAAGTGTTATTGCTGAGAAATCATAAAGAAATACAGTTTCAGGGGAAATTTCTTTCCATTTGATGCAAATGGATGCAATAGATGTAGAAAACAAATATCAAAAGCATCATTTTTCCTTCCTTCTCCTGCCCCATTTAATTTTGACCTAAAAAATATAATTATTTATTGACCCGTCTAAATCAGCGATTGTAAAATGCAGACAATTAGCTCACAGTTCATTGATTTCTGTAACTCCAGTTTATCTTGCTGTCAGATTTTCCTCAGTCATTCTCTCTAAGTAGGTGGAGAAAGGGACATGTTTAAGCAAAGCACATAGAACATATAAATCCCCTCCAGACACTACACTATTAATCAGTCTGGTCAAAGAGCCTCTGGTGGAAGAAAATCTGTGAAGGGGAAGAAACCAAGGAGTGGGAGGTACAGAAGGCATATTCAGCTCTAATGTTTCTGTGGCTCATCGTTAGTGGTTAAAAGTGATGAATCAATGGGCCACTTCTAATCAGGTAAGTAACTACACCCAGCAAAATTGGTGATTGTGAAGTTGGTTTTCTTCCCTGTTACCTTTTGGAGATTTTGAACCAGTCCTTTTTGGTAGGGGTCTCTGTCACAGGAATTAAGGGGAAGCAGAGGAAAATAAAACACTTGGTCTTGAACACAGAATTCATTATATCAGACATTGAGAGAAACGCCTGGGTTCCTGACAGGACTAGGGCATGTACCAGATTTGTTATTTTCTCTCCATAAAATCAATTTTGCACGTTTTAATAGGTATTCTCAGCCTTTTGTTTAAATTGATTGTATTTGAAGTTGTGTAGCATGTAGAGTTTTTCCTTAGGTTTTGGCCCAGACCTTTAATTCATATCACCACAGAACCCTCAGATGTGTCAAAGAGTAATTACTTTCTTATCAATACAGAGCTAGCCCAGATCACATTTACTGACCTAAAGTTCAAAGGCCTAGTTACTCATCTACAACTTCTCGAATTCATTCTTTTGACACCCTTCAGCTGTTTAGTCCTCTTTTTCCAGTAACATTTTCTTATTTTCCATAATAGTGAATCTGTTTCTTAATGATAGACTTGCTCCCAAGCTCAGATACTTGGCATAATTTGATGCCTTTTCCTCTGCATCAGTTTCTCTCAATAAATGACTTGAAAGATGCTTTGAGCATAAAACTAGTATTTCAGAATATTAAACATTAATAGCATGTTTCTCTCTCCCCCTCCCTCTCTCTTCCTTCATTTGACCATATACAATGAGTTGGAGTCCTTTTGTGCCTCTCCAAGGTTGTAGTATTTGCTTTTTTTCTCTGGAAAAGTTTGGTATTTAAGAGTCTACCATGTGCAATAGTTATATCCAAATTTGGTCATTGTGTGAATAGGCACATGCTGGTAACCAGAGTGACCACTAAACCACAGCTGAAATGCAAACAGTTGACTTGTTTCATTATCTTGCTAACAATGTTGGGCAGCACAGAGATTTTCCATCTCGTAGAGTGTTGTGCCCAATATTTAAATGGGGGGAAGATGTACAGGAGTTCCTGATCACAGCATGGGGAAGGCTGGGCATAAGTCAGTGTGTGGTCAGCAACTGTATTGACCATCACTTGTTTTTCTTTGGTTTTAATACTTTCTCTGTCTTTATCTCCCTTTAAATAGTAGTAGTAGTAGTAGTAGTAATAATAATAAAACCAAAAATATTTTACTTTCTTTCAGTTTTTAAACTGCTCTTATCTTGACCCATGTATTTTATACTTTTTTGATTCTCCTACCCACCCCTCAGCAGGGGATAGTAGCAGTCAGCTGCATGGTACTTACTTGCTGGCTGGGGATAAACCACAACAACAGCATATCAAGTTTCTTCCTTACACCTTACTGAGGTCAGACAGTCACACTGACAATATATAGATTATCTCAATCTGTGTGATAATCTAATAAAACTCACTCTTCAGAAGCTGTAAATTAAAAACAATTTCTCCCTCCTCTCTACAAAAAGTGCTAGTCTAGGCTAAGAGAAAAGTGTATAGCATTTATATTACAAAGAGTTACTGAAAGAAATAAAATACTGAAGCACAGACTTTTTTTTTTTCCTCAACAAGAATTTCCTAACAGTTCTTTTGAATCTAGAGTGAAACTGCAGTGTTTCAGTGAAAAAGAGGAGAGTTAAATAAATGCTAAGTGGATAACATGAGTTAAGGACATCAGAAGAAGTAGTAAACGTGTCCTTATGTCAGTCACTCCAGAAGCAGAGCTGTTCATTTTCAGATCTTCTAACACGGATTAGACTGAGCAAGCGAGGCAACTCTTTTAAGTATGGTGAGTTGGCTGGTGAGGACAACAGGAAGCATCCTTTGTCCCACTTGTGTTCACAGCCCTTGTTAATCTCAGTCCTTTGAAGTACATAAACTGCTAATTAATCCTAAGGAGGTGTTTCTATTTTTGCTTTAAACTAACATTGACTGGAGTTTCAGTGAACAGATAAAGTATCTGTTATCAGTTATATCTGATGAAGAACATGCTGGAAAGTGAGAAAGAATATAATTCTTGTGTATTCATGTCACAAAAGTGAGGGCAAGCATTCTGGATAGAAAAGAACCCTTATTTTCTGAATATCTGTTTCAGTTCTGTTTTCATTTATGTGTTTAGTAGATTTGTTTGGAGATATTTTTTCATGCATTAAAAGTCATTTGACTTGCTGCTCATACTGCAAGGCTTTCCAGAGGAATCTAACTTGCCACATGCTTTGCACCAGGTGATGAGTGTAGGCATCAAGTAACACCGGGATTTAGAGACTGAGGGTTTTAACTCAATTCAGTAGGAGCCTACTGACTGGGCTGCAGAGTAGGTATGAAGAATACTCTGCCAATCAACTCTTCAAAATGAGTTACCTTTATTCAGTTTTTCCCCAGAATGGTATGTTTTATAGATTTTGAACTGCTAAAATAAAACAGTTATTTTTTCCCATTCCCCCAAAGAAGGTACATCTAATGAAGCACTTTCTGATCTCTTCCTTTATCACAGCATCACTGAACATGCTGATAATATTTCTTGCCTCTCTGCTGATGGAAGAACCCTGACACAGGTTAAAGCACCAATTTCTCCACCAGTGTGAGAACTGCTATTATTTCAGAAGAGTGTAAGAGAAAGCACAGAAAGCTCAGATCTAACACACTGTTCATTTGATCTAAACATTAGGCAGCTGACAGAACAGGAAATAGAGTCTGGCCCTAGTGTCTCCTGAAGTACAGAGCCTCATATTTTGAAACTGAAAATCTCGCTCCTACTGTCACAGTCTCCTTGCAAATCAACAGAAGACACTACAACATGTTTGCAACAGTTCATTTAACTCTTAACAGTCTTGCACTTAGCAGTTTCCTACTCTTCAGGGACTAGTCAAACATGGATTTCTGCTTTCCTTGCCACGTCATGTTTTTAGAGTCAGTGCTTTTATACTAAATTGAAACTGGAATATATGTCTTTCAAAGCCTGATGTCCATGCCTGAATCCAATTAATCAGATGCTTTAAAGAAGCTCTTACCTGGAGTACTAAACCATCTTTTCTTCAATGAGGATGGAAAGACAGGAAATTTCTGGTCCAACTATTACCTCTATTGATTTAGATTTCACCGTGAAGTTGTGGATAGTGGAAGAGGATAACTTCAACTAACAAAGGCACCTGCAAAGTCAAGATTTGTTCAAGAACCTGACATCTGTGTTCCTGGCAAAGAGCAGAGATATAAGTCAATAAGAAGAACTGACTTTAAATATTCATTCTGAGCTATAGCAGTCTCATTTCTTCCCAGGTTAACAATCTTGACCCCTCTCTTTTCCTTTCTAAATTGGGTGCCTTCTTGCAACTATCTTGCTCATAGACATTTTAAAAAGAAGTGAGGAAAAATATATGATTGATTAATCAGCAGATGCTTGTGTTTTCCAATTGCTTCTCATTTTGATGGAGATCTCCAAATATCACACTAAGGGACTATGCTAGACTGATAAAATTGTCTGGAGGAGTCTAGTCAAACCACCTCAAATATTTAATTTTCCCAGTGAATGGGGCAGATGAGCTCTCGGGAGAGGAGTGGTTAACTCAGCACAGCAGAGTATTTCATCACAAAGGCTTCTGGGGCATCCTCATAATCAAGAGGGGGAGCTGTATTGGGTCAGGGGGAAAGGTGTATTTGTAACAATGCTGTGGCATAAATAACTCTGTGACCCAGAGCTGCCCCATCAGCCTGGGCAGTGCCAACGGGAAAGATACATCATTTTCTTCAGGGCTGCATATCTTCATATATGCATGCATTTATCAAATACAGACTTTAACAAGCCTTGGATTTCTCTGGGGTTAGGAGGTGGCCCAGCAGTCACAGGGGCTGTTGATTGCTTTTCAGGTGTCTTAGTTTGAAGTCTGATAGCACTAATATGCACAAGCCTGTATTGGATCATATCAAAGGGGTTAATAACCCACTGCTGAGCAAAACCAATAAAATCCATCTCCTTCCTCTCCCAAACACTGAGTAATTTAAGAGATGCCAGTGGGAGGAACTAATGAATTCTTAATTTCAGGTTGTTGCTATAGCAATACACTCAGCATTTACACCAATGAGCTGAAAGGGAACCAGTTATTTTATTCCCTGTACATTGGCCAGCTATCACACAGCAATAGCTCATCCACTGGAGTGTAAACAAAATAATCTTGTTTGCTACCTGAAGAGTTAAGGTCACTTTATAAAAAGCTGAAGAAGGCTAATATGTTTGCAGGTGTTCCTTTGTATAAAACAGCTGGAAACAGTGCATTATGAACATTGACAACAAATAATTCGTTTGTACTTTAGTTAGGTAAATTGTATGACAAAGAATGAAGGACAGTAGGTGCTAATAATGTAAAAACTTCCAAGTATGTATTCACAAAGGTTCCACAAACATGACTGACTTTGGTTCAGTAGACCTTTGTCATGTTTTATCTTCACTGAGGTAGCTGTATTGATAGTGCCTTTGTTACTGGTGAGACAGCTGAAAAACTGCTTACAGTTCTGCGCAGTTGGAAATTATTGTTAATAGATATGGCATTATTCCCTTTAGAATTCTCATCTTACTGAACAACATCTAAACACAGTAGTTATACCTATGACAGAGTGCAATACTGGTGCAACAGAGCAGACTTGTTTTCAATTCCTATTTATCTTGATATTTTATTGTAACTTGAATTTTATTATGGAACTTGGCCAAAAAGCCAGTGGCAGAATTTGAAACAGTGAAAGTTATTTGAAAGATATTAAAATGGGAAAAGACAGTTTTTATTAGATATTCAAAATAAGATATCATATGAGTCTCACCCCTGCATAAAATAAAATTTCTCAGCATGTTTCTTTCAGAATGTACACTGGAGCACTGTTACATCTCTATTGTGAAACGAAGCTTAAATGAAAGTAGTTATTTTTGCTGTACACCAGTAGATGATACATCACAAACTCTGCTTTAAGATGTTTGTACAGAAGATCGCTTCACACATATTCCTTTGGGGATAGAGACCCAATTCTCACACTTCACAGCATTTTTGCATTACCAAGAATAAGCACTCTGCCCATTCCTGTTTGAGAGCCTCTGAAACTCTTCCACAATTCCAGGAAAGAGAGCCTACTTTCAGATTTGCCAGAACAAATATTATTTGGAGTAGTAAGATGGTAGAAAAGGAAAAAAACCACCTTTGTTTTTATACTTTAAGGTAAGTAATAGAAAGTGACACAGTTGGTATACTCTTTGTATACCACTTTTTGGAGGGTCAGGAATAAAAAATTCTCACTGGAATATAGGCAAGTTTCAACCTCATGACCTAATGCTCTAGTGTTATGCTTAAAAAAGGTACCTGTAGTTTGAAAAAGAATAAGCCACAACTCCATTGGATGAGCTGTGTGTTCTAGTTGGTATCTCAGACATAGTAAAAAAAAATATTCAGACAGGGACCCTGAGTGTGGGGATATACTGAGGAACACCTAGGTCCTGTACTAGGACCTTTAGCTCTAGCTCTAAACACTGCAAGAGCATCAGGATGCCAGGTCTAAATGTGACAGCATCAAGTGGCTCTCAGTAGAGCAGCTCTGGACATGCTTACAGGGACTTTGGTACTTGGGGAACACACCCACCCAGCTGGCTTTGAGTGCCCTGGGTTAGGCAGAAGTTGAAAAGCCACCTTCTGCCAGGAAAGGTTAAGGGCATGGATACATATTCTTGGCACGGATGTGCTAGCGAAGACATCTTCATGTCTAGTGTACCACCGGGTGCTCACCAACTTTCCTCATCCAAGGGAACACTGCTCTTCATAGAATGAGCTCATTGTTCCCCTAAACTAGACCAGTCAGGAAGAACCAAATCACCAGAGACTTCCCATTTGAAATAATTCCTCTGTTTTTCGCTTAGGTCAGTTAAGACAGGCTCACACAAATAGCTCTGCTAGCAGGTGGGTGTCAGAGTTAAGTGCAAGCCATGGGGCGCGGCCAGCTGTGACAGCAGATGCCAACAACAGCAGGACCATACCCTCCTCTCTCCTCTCCCATGAGGCACAGCCCCACCATGCCCCAGTAAGCCAAGGTTAAGGAGGGCTGGTACAAAGGCTGGGGCCCAGGGTTGGTTGCAGTCCAGCAATTGCCAGGTGAAGCTGCAGCCATGAGTTCTCAAGACAGAAAACTAGGAGAGCAAGACAAAGTCGGGGTCAGCAATGCTAAGGCAGGACACAGGCATTCCTGCAACAAAGCGTGGATAAGTGAGGCTGACAGAAGCAGAGAGTAACAAGGACTGTCCATGGTCAAATCTCAGGTCTTGAACTAATGTGACCTTCCTTCCCAAACAGATACAGCCTGAGGGAGACCCATCTTTTTCTTGTTAGAGTACTGTGATAAATAAGCAGAAGGCAAAAGGACCCTGCTGTGCAGTAAGATCCAATACAGAACGGATTTGATTTACCCAGCTATGCTCCTTCCCTGTAAATTTTCTCCCAGATAGCACTTTCAAGAAGCAAGGTGAGAAACTGTTGTGGTTTAACTCCCGTCAGCAATAAGCACCACAGGCTCTCACTCACTCACACCCCCCCCACCACACTCATGGTGGGGAGTAGAATAGGAAAGAAAAGGGAAAATTTTGTGTGTTAAGATAAGAATGCTTTAAAATAAAGTACTTCTATTGCTACTGTTACAGATTATACTATTAATTTTAATGAAAAGGAGAGAGAAATAAAGCTCAAGAAAAACAAGTAATGCACAACACAATTGTTCACCACCTGCTGACTGATACCCAGCCTGCCCCTGAGCATCAGTCTGACCCCCATCTGGATAACTCCCCCAGTTTATACACTATGCATGGCATTCTGTAGTATGGGATATCCCTTTGGCCAGTTGGGGTCAGCTGCCCTGGCCACGCTCCCTCCTAGCTTCTTGTGCAGCTCCTCACCAGCAGATCATGGGAAACTGAAAATCCCTGACATAGGGTAAACTCTACTAAGCAACAGCTAAAACATCAGTATGTTATCAATGCTACTGTCATCCTAAACCTAAACTACAGCACTGTACCAGCTACTGTGAAGAAAATTAGCTCTATCCCAGTTGAAACCAGGAGAGAAACTTGCAGTGTTCCCTATAATAGGGAGGAGTGGAGGGTTTAACTTCTACCTCGATGGGCTGTGTAGAGAAGCATTTTCACATATGGAAAACTGCTCTCAAGGTGAGAAGAGTTTCAAAGATTAATAGCCAAATTTTGTTGATCACCTATTCCACTAGGCAGACTCCTGATCTTCCATTTAAGAACACATTATTTTCTGCTTTATCACAGATTTCTTCCCACGCAGTGAATTCTCATCAGCTCATAGAAGCAATATGTTCCTCATCAAGTCTGTTCATTTTAATGATTTTTAATAGGCTTTGCTTCTTTGCCCAAGTTTCATCCCCAGTGCCTCTTCAGCAAGCTGTATCAAGGTAAAAAGGAATTTCCCTTTCAAATTAATTCAGTTAGCACAATCTCCTGAAATCTGGAAGTACCAAATCAACTTGGACTATTTACACCATTTGCAGTATTAGATATGGTTTGTCAGCAGTGCTCAGACAAGTACTTCCATGACTCTGCATGCAGAATGTAATATTTGTGAAAGTACAGATGAGCTTCTGTCCTGGTACACTGCCATCCATGTAAGCAACTGGAGAAGAAGATAATATGAGACTGTTAAGGACTCTGCTCTTTCACTTGCAGAATGCTTCTGCTGAACTACAACTCATTACAACATGCTCTCAGACTGTGCCATTTACGTGAAACCCACATCCTGCTCCTGTTTTAGATATTCATTGTTAGTCTTGCTCTTGCCTCATTTGCTGCAATGATACATTTCTACCCACTTGTGTTTTTCTTCTTTTGAAAGAGAACTATTGAACTTTATATGACCTGGTTCAGACAAATACTGTTACACTTCTTATAACAGTGCAGAGACACAGGCTAACTTAAGTGGATATGATGTTATACAGAAAAATATTGAAACTTACCCAGTCTTCTGTACCACCAGGAAGGTTATTATCACCAAATTTTCTTCATTTTCAATTGTCTGTCTCTTCATTGGCACCATGGAGTGCAAGGAGCCCTCTAAGGCTCTAGTTCTATTTCACTGGCCTCACTCAAATCCTGCCTCATAATTCTCCTTGGAATCAATGGCCCTTCCACACACAAGTGGGGATGAAGCTGTTGTCTTGTCTCACTTCTCCTAAGTAATCTCTTTCTGTCTCAGTTTGAAAAGACCAGTGTCTGCTAAGGAAGGCAGAAGCCTCTCTTGAAATGGAAAATGTAAACCCCCTCCAAATTTTGAAATTAAGGGGCTCTCAGGCACAGATACAGGTATAGGAATAACAGTTCTTTACTAGGAAAATTAAAAATACAAATGCAATAGTACAAGAATAGAAACCACTGACAGAGTCAGAATACCACCTGACACCCTGTTGGTCAGGGTGCTGGTAACAGTCTGATGAAATGGTGGCTGCAGTCCTCCTGGAGTGACAGATGTGGTTCTGTTGAAGCAGTGATCCTGCAGAAGGATGTAGGTTTCCTCTGAAGGTCCAGTGGTGGTGTAGATAGGTCTGATCTTTCCTGTGGGAATCCAGTGGGAGAAGGCTGCTGTGGTGTTCCAAATCTCAGATTTTTACCCAGGTAGGAATTCCTGGCTCCTCCCCCTGGGGAGAGCATTTCACAATGAGACTCAATGGCCCATTTACTGAAGACATCTTCTTGAGGGAGGATTGGTTGTGGAAAAGATAAAGAAAACTGCCCCACCTGTCCACTTAACAGGAGATAATTGCTCCACCTCTGACAGATGGTAATAGAATACACACCCCCAGCCAAAGACACTTTCAAAGTGTTTATTTGTTGTCTTGTATTAGTCTCTACACATGAACTTTCTACACTTTCAATTACCTTTTCTTTATTCAGATGGTATTTTGCATCAAGAGGCAAGAAGACTTAGATAGTAGCAAAAGAAAAAAAGTATTGATAAAAAGAAGCAAAATAATAGCATCTCTACCTGACTGGCTTCAGCTGTTGTCGGTATCAAATAATTCTCAGCTCCGAAGTATGAGATTTGGTAGAAAAATCTAGCTGTTTGATTCACATTTTGTAAACATGAACTAATAATCTCAATGCCACAGTCACCATTAGCTGCAACTCTTGACTAAATGTTAATGAAGATTAATGATGCTCTGTATACCCATCTCAAACAGCTCAACACTGAATTTGTCAAGCAAAAGCATTTGATTAATATTCAAGAGGCTTCAGGTGAGTGAAAAAACTAGTACAACAACAACAACAAAGCAAAAATGCAAACATTTTGTGTTAGAAACTCCCTCTCTGGTTCCAGCGTTCAGTGGGATCAGGCTACTCACGGTGTCAATGACTGCTTATTTGAATATTTTTCTCCTGTAGGGTAACTAGTTCTGTAAACATGGCTCTGTTAAGAGAGTAGAGATGTATTGTGAACTATGACCTGGAAAACACCTTCCACACTTTTCTGCTAGAAGAATCCTTAACCCTTCAGTGCAGTTAAATGGAAAACATGAATCTCACTAATACCTGTGTCACCCACAGTCTTGAGTGGATTTCTGCTCAACACAAACCTTAGGCATAACGCTAAACAGGAACTATGGATAAAAAATCATCCCACATTCACACTTCAAGGGTTCAAACGGTTCTCCCTTTCCTTTTCCAGACTTTTATTAATCTGTGCATTGCTCATTTCATCTTTGGTTAGGCAGAAATTGAAAAGAGAAGGGGAGCAGATATTTTTATATATTTTGTTAATTTTACATTGCAGTGGGATGCGTGGCAAGGTTTTGATAGTGAGGGTGAGACTACAGGGGTGGGTTTTGTAAGGAGCTGCCAGAAGCTTTCCCTATTTCTGATAGAGCCAATGCCTGCTGGCTCCAAGAAATACTGCTGGTGCCAGAGCTGAGATTCCCCTGCAGCCTGTGGTACAGACCATAGTGAGGCAGCTGTGCCCCTGCAGCCCATGGAAATCCATGGTGGGTTAGATATCCACTGCAGCCCAGTGAGGACCCCACCTTGGAGCAGAGAAATACTGTGAGGAAACTTCACCCTGAGGAGGAAAGAGCAGAAGAGGCAACATGTGATGAACTAACCAGAGAGCTCATTCCCTGTACTCCTCTGCCACTGGGGAGGAGGAGACACAGAAAATTCTGAATGCAGTTGAGTTCAGGAAGAAAGGAAAAGTTGGGAGAGAAGGTATTTTAAGATTTAATTTCTGACTATCCTACACTGAATTAATTGGTAATAAATTAAATCAATTTCCTTGAAGTCGAGTCTGTTTTGTTGCTGATGGTAATTGGTGAGTTTTCTCTCCCTGTCCTTCTTTCAACCATTTCACAGGAGGATGTAGGAACAGAAGGTATCAAAATGGAGCCCAACCTAAAATCAACATAACCATGCAGTTAGTGACATTACAGAATGGCAAAGTATTAAAGACACTTATTTCAGTGGTCTGTCCCTAGGTTAAAAAAAACCTGAACCTCCTGTACTGAGAATGCTTTGACTAATGTAGTTTCTTTTGTTTACACTTCCATGATTTGAACTGGAGTCACTCAAATTAAATACCTGCCTTGTGCAAATTTTGATCAAAAGACCTCTAATAACAAATCTCAGTGATTCCTCAGTCTCCTCACTTCTGTTTCATAACTTCCCTGTCACCTTCTGAGCACAGATGCCATTGTTACTCCATCAAGGTGAAACTCCTGCCAAACCCATCTCTTTTGCTTGAACTGCTACCCTAATTATTGTTCACACAGCTGCTTAGAGTTCCTTTCTTGTTATCCATACCAAATTTCTTCTGAATCTGTTCAGTTTATTATGTATTACATTAAGCTCAGCCCAAATTATGTAAACCAAACCCCAGGCTCTACTAGGAGAAAGACCAGCAGGCTTAGGAAAGCTTTTATCCCCACTCTGCTCAGCACTGGTGAGACTGCCCTGGCAGACTGCAAACCAGTCATGTGCCTCCCTCCTCAAAAGGGATGTGGAGAAATAGGAAAAGGTCCTGCAGGGAACAAGAATGATGGACAGAGGCTGTGAGCAGGTGTCCTGTAGGGACAGGTGGAGAGAGATTGTGGAGATTGGTTAAATGTGTTGAGAGGGAGCTAAGGGACATGTTCTATTTATAGAGCTGAACCAGGATTATGGGGCCAAAGGCCTCCTGGCAGCCCCAAATGATACATCAGGAAGCAGCAGTCACAAACTGTTACTTCACAGGCTCAGATTTGAAAAACCTTTTCCCTGACGGAGTAATGCAGCACAAAAAGAGGTTGTGCAGAGACTGTGGCATCTCCTTTGTCCAAGACACAGCCCCATAGCCTGGTTAGACATAGCCACAGCGGATCCAGACTCAGCAGCCGTCCCGACTTTGAGCAGGAGGTGGATCTAGATGACCCCCAGTATTCAGTTTGTGATCTGAGATTTGATTAAGCTATGCCAGCATCAGACACCAGCTAGAAAGTTCATTTTCAATTCCCAGGGAGCAGATAATACTGTGAGCCACAAGGACCCCTAACTCAGCTTTAGTGATAGACTCAGAATGAATGGAATGAAACATCAGAACAGAGACAATAATTAAGGTGGAAAGATATTCTGAGCTACCAAACATCTCAAAACTTCATCAGCTATTCACTCTTATGTTTATTATAGGTAGGGAGAGAAATGTGTATATTTTTTTGCATTATTATTTATTTCAGTTCTTTTAAGTTTTGGCTTGTTATTTGTTTGTCTTTGCTAATGGGCTGCCTAGGTTGGTTCCTCTTGATGAAGCTATAAAGGTGATTAAGTAATTCTTTGCATTATTTAAGCTCTGTCTTGTTTTCAGACCAGACAAGTAAACATGTTGCAATAAAAGATATAGACAGGAGAAAAAAAACTTTTTTAAAATTAGGATGGGTGATTAGATTTACTGAGGAACATAGATCAGTCTCTGCTAGTGCAGACTGACACTATATACACTGGGGATTAATTGATGGAAATTAAGCTTTACACTTCTGTCCTTTCCCATAAGTTCTTCAGCTTTTGGTTAGATTTCAGCCCTGACATACAGTTGTCACTTTCATCTCACTGATAACATACACAGTGAATCAAAAATGGACTTATTTTGCAACTTCCAAAAAACAAGACTATTTGAAAAGGCTTTTTAAGAGTAAGGGTCATTTTCAAACCCCAAGACTAAATGCTCAGATAATGGATTGTATGATGACAGATTAGCAGTAGTAAGGTTTACCAGTAAAAATAGCCATGCTAAAGAAAATATACTCAGCACAATATTAAATATTGTAAATGACACATGAGAAATGCGATACACCAGCACAAATCAAAACTGAATTTTCAGCAATGTTTTTATGGAGCAGTAATTCAAGTGTGTTTTAACTTTTTTCAAAGTTTCATTGCACTGGCAGTGGAGTCATCTCAAAGCACATAGAAGCCTAACTGTTACTGTATTTTTGAAGAAAATATGCCAAATGTACTTCTGCACCTTTAGCTATATAATACCCACTTAATTGTCAGGTTAAATTTAATTTATCTAAAGTATGAGGTCCCCAGAACATTAATACACTACTGAAATATATATATATATATATAAAAGAAAATCTCATATATATTATATATATATAAAAGAAAATGTCATATATATATATATATATGAAATTTTCCAAGATCAAAGCTGACTGAAACCATGAGGAGACAGAATCAAATGACAAAAGCACCTTTTACTCCTTTCTTGTACATATGTTTTCCACCCACCCCTGCCCAGAATACCTCACCAATTAAATTGTCATTTCATGTTGTTTTCTCGCTGTGATTTGGCATTGCACTTTTCTGCTAGAGTGGTTTTTCCTATTTGGCCCAAATGTGAACCTTTTGTCTGAGATCCATTTTATAGAATGAGCTCAATTCTATAGACAGCTGGTTGATTATTGCCCTCATGACTGGGGTAATCATGAAGCAGTTATTGGTCTGGATTTACTGTCTTGCAAAGAGCTTTGTAGAGGAAGGAGATCAGCATTGCAACAGTTATTTTCAGCTATATTGAAAGAGTTAGTTCCCTCTCCCCAGCTGCGTTTTCCCTCTCAAATATGCTTCCATGGTAACATACACAGAGCTGCTGCAACGGTGAAGTTAATCTCAGAAGTTTGGCTTTCCCTGTTGCTAATATTTTGCACTGAATCTTAATTGAAATCCTAGTAGCACGTAGTAGAAATAATATTTGGCAATCTTCGTGTTACGTTTGCTTCCTGATCTATTTCCAATTATCTTCTATTTCAGGTAGTATTTTAAAAAGGACTGCTGTACAGAAGAGACTAGTATTTAAGAAAAAAAAAATTATAATTAATATAAACTTAAAGGTAAATACTCCAAGGGAAATTAGGATAAATCATACTTTATAGCTGATGCACCATAGAAATTTAATAAGTATTCCAGGGGAGGGGTGGCAGTTGAGTAGATGGATAATATATTGTATAGAGAAGCTCTTGATATCCTTGGTGCTGGGCACAATCAAATTCTAAAGCACCTTCTGATAACACGTGTGGAAAATGTCAGCCAACATATGTTGTTCACATCAGGGCTGTTCCTTTTTACTGGGAGGACAGCCACAAGCTCTTTGTTGAATAGATTTGATAATAAGTGAGCTATATGATTTTGCTATTGAGAATAGAATTCTCTGTGTGGTATGTCCTCAAGCACCCATCAGTATTGATGCAGAGCATCCAGAAATAACTGGCTAGAATAATATGTATTAAAAGTATTGTACATCTTTTATCCCTGTCAGTGCAAAATCTAATTTGTTACACTATTTACACATCTTATCTACTTAACAGGACTTGAAGGTGAACCCTATGATCAATTGCAACTGTCTTCCAACTAAGGAACTATACTTCTGGTACTGTTATGAACACTTGTGTTATGCAATATATGTTTTGGGTTTGCTCAAAATCTTCTTAATTCTAGAGAACCTCAGGTTAGCATTAATGTAGCCGGATCAGTTTAGTCATGCAGAATACAGGGAACTTGCTATTAGTGAATATTCACAAAAACACTTATACTTGAAGAAATTTCCAAACACCTTATAGGATCTCTGCTGCAGAATGAGTATGTTCAGAGGGGCATTTAGCAGCCTCTTTAACAACGAACCTTCTTCCTTCTTGTCTTACTGTAGATGTATTCCAAAACAAGCATCAAATAGGAACTGTGTCCAACCTATCTTTTCACTGTAACTCCCTTTTTCATATTCTTAACAAGAGCCACAAGAAGCCTGTGGTCCTGCTGAAGGTAGGATATGATCAGTTTGTGTAAGAATTATAAATAAAGATTAATTGGAATTGCATGAACAAGCTGATTTTTGTTACTCTCAATTTAAAATTGCCTCGTGTTATATAAATCTTGTCCCTTCCTAACATGCAAGTATGAGAAAGAAAACTGCTTGTCTGTTTTGGTTGCAAAGACTACCTTTCCAAACATGAGCAGCTGCTATTTTGTCCTGGCCTGAAGAGCTGAGCTTTGGGCTGCATGAACATTTTCCACAACATCAGCAGGACATTAACCTGCAAGTAAAGTCATAGCTAAGGGTCACATTTGCAAACAGATGAGACATACACATAAATGCCCATTTCTGTTTGCAGCCAAGCTGAATGTCAATCAGGCAGTTGCATGTGTAGCAAGGCAAGTGAGCAAATGATAGAAAATTTCCAGCACATTTTCCCTCCCCAGAGAGAAATTCTGAATGAAACACTAGACATACTAACAGATAAAAATTGCTAATGCTTTATCATGTCCATCTTTCCATTGGCAGTGAATGGAATCAGCTGTGAATTAAGTTATTGCCATTCATACTGCTGCTCATGTGCTTTGCTCTCTGCCAATACCTTAGGGGAGTCAGACTCTCTGCTTCTGTGGTTAGGAAAGTGGAATTTTGGAGCCCTTTGAGAGTTTTGCTTGTAGTAAAATACTGACATATTCAGCTTAAAGTCATTCTTTGTCATTATGTTTGCTAATAAGATACTTTGTAAACAGTTTAAACTGGTGTGACTGCCTTCTGTATTATACATAAATGTATTAAAAATACATTTTTTTGAGTAAAAACAATGAAAGGAATCATAAGGAAGACTAAGACTTATAGTAACAAGTAGGGTCAGCTTAGCTTTAGATAGTAAAAGAATGGCATAAAAAAGAAAATATTATTCCTGACCTAGAATATAGGAAGAAATGAGGGTTTTTACTGAGCTAACTTCAGTTTTAAACTGTTAGAAATGTATATATACAATCCTTTAAAATCAATATTGTAGCTTATTCCTTTCTTTTTAAAATGCAACTGAAAAAGGACAGAAGGTAGGGAAGAAGACTATGAAAGACTTCAGGATGGTTGACAGAACCAACTGTATTTTTAAAAAATCTGTTATATCCAATCCAGTACAGATCAAATTATGGTAATAAGGGATATGGGACATTGTTTTCCCAAAGTTTCAGTAAATGGGACCTATGTTTTTATCAGCAATTGATATTTCTCTTGATTTTCATGTTTCAGCAACACTGAAAAAATGCTCTAGAATAACTGCATGTTAGCTGTACACACAATAGTAACTTTTTCTATGAACAGTAGTAACTATATAATCTTAACTGAGTCAATGGTTTTTCTACATGTAGCCTTACAAACTACTTGTAAAGGCTGAAGTCCAATTATTCAAAGAATCAATCTCCTTACCATATATTCCTTCAAATCACCATGTATTGCCTTCTTGATAGTCTGAGATAGAGCTTTACAATTACAAAGGCAACTAATTTCAAACATATTTAATGTCTGAGCAGAAATTTTTTTGTCTCTTGGTACATGATACTATTAGCTTGACCTTTGGTAGGAGCAATTGAATTTCCCAGTACAATGTAGAATTATAATAACCATATCAAACAATAACTATCTAAAAATGAACAAATATGCATCACATACATGCTCTTTTCATTTATACAGCTTTGATTAATTCTTGTCCCTGTCCTTCCATTTATTTGTCACATAAAATTATATGCTTATGATAAAAAAGGATATATCCATTTACTGTAGGTAAATCTGTGTCAACTATATAAAATTGCATAATAAATGAAAGCAAAATTATCCTTGTAAAGTCATTATGAATTCCAGTAAGGACAAAAATATATTTTACATATATATAATACATTTAATTTCTTTCCTTTCACTTTGTTTTTTCCTCCTTCTCAACCTTTGCTCTAGCAGCAGAACTAAAAAATACATTTCAGGACCAAGAGCAGACATTGTAGCTTCCAGAACTCTTTGATGTAATACACCAACGTGGATGAACTAAGAAGAGAAACATGCAATTTAACACATTTCTGACCAGCAAGGTGTCGCAGAAGAAGCTTGGAGGCTTATCAGCAATGGGAGTTGGATGTTCTGTAATTGTCTTAGACAATATCATTGTGGTGGTACAATGATTCTAATCATGTCCAAAGTTTTAAAGGCAAAAGGAATGTATCAACAAAATTGTACTTTGGGTCCATAAATGGCAAAAAAAACCTTTTGTGAACTCTTATAATCATTTTGAAATTGTTAATTTTGTTCAGCCAGACTGAAGTATTACAAGCAATACATTAATGCTATTTATAAAGTCAATTTTTTAATATGCAATACTCCCTTAAAGAACAGCTCCAACAGATCTCTCCAAGTGGCTCTTTTACAAAAAATTTTAGGACAATTGAGAAAAAGTCCATGAAGTTTACTTACTGGAAGAATACTTACTGGAAAATGAGAGATGGCAATCCATCAGTTTTCTACTTTTTTGCTCTGAGAAGTGATGCTTGACTTTCCGATTACTAGGCTTGAAAATTCAATCCTATTAAGAGAGCCTAAAATGTTTTTGGAGGAACACAACAAGGAAAATGGTCAATCAGGCATATTTTTCTAATAGTGGAACATAAAATTGATGGACTCTGATCTCAGAGTATTTCTCAATATCTCCCTGCAAAATAGTGGCTGTTTAACATCTGTCCTCTGGTTGTTTTCTTAGCTGAGCTACCTGATGATTCTAAATACTAGAAGCAAACAGAAGTTTTAGTAGAGTGGTTTTGAGTCAGTTCAAAAGCAGAGCAATTACTTTTCAGCAGTTCAGGTGTTCTGGAATGCAGTCTCAGAATATCAAAGAGTCAATCATATTCTGGAAATTTGAGTCTGAGTGTTTTTGAAGAGCTGCAAAGCTGTAACTTGGGCTGACAGCACTTCATTTAGGAACTGTAATTACTGGCCTTTTTCCTCCACTGCAGTAAAACAGTCTGTTTTGTTCAGCTTGCATCAGCATGCACCAAGCATGGTATTTAATCCTGGGATAATCAAGGGTTATTATCTAATATAATAATCCTTCAGCCAGTAGTTGAAAATGTTTTTTTTCTAGTTGTAGACGTGTGTGTGTGTGTGTGTGTGTGTGTGTGTGTGTGTGTGTTTGTTTTCAGCAACTGCAATTCATTCGAAAAGGCAACCCACATGGAGAGGCAACAGTTATTGAAATCACTGATAAGGAAATACAACAGCAGCCAGTTCCCTCATCCTGATTTTAAAATCAGAGCCATAACTTTGTGTTTCAGGCTTCTCTTGTGGACCAAAAAACTCATGAGTTTCCCGCATGGGAATTTAGAGCAGCAGCCCAGATGCGCTGAAGCCAAGATCCTTCCACTCCCCAAGCTGGCATAGAAAGGTGTTAGGATGGCATTTTCCCCCTGATTCTGGCTGTTTTCCCTCTGAATTATAAGGAGAACACACCCTCATTCCCACTCTGAGAAAGCAGGGAAACAAAGCAGCCAACCACAGCCATCTGAGTGTATTTTCCAATGGAACGAATAGTTGTGTATTATGGTCCCTGTGAGTATTATCCAGGCAGGAGAAAGGAAAAGATGGTGAGCTAGGACAGCTGACTTGCTTAGGAAGATTTAACAAGACTCCTACCTGCTGAGAGTGGAAGGTGTCAGAAAAAAAGATGTGCTCTTTCTCCTGAAAATCTTTTTCAGTGGGATGCAGTTCAGCACCTTTCCCCACAGAGCTATCACATTGGCCTTTCCTATACGCAGGGTTCCCAATGTCCTGGTGAGATGATGGTGTGGTGGGTACCAGGCCAGGCTTGGCAGTCAGGGAGGCCAGTGGCTGGGACAGGAGCAGGGCTTGGGGCTCCAAGGCAGCTCTGAAGCATGAAATGCATTCCCTGCCTCAGGAAGTCCAGCCAATGGTGCAGTCACCTCTGTCTTGCTGCTGGTCCCTACAGGATGAGTGCCTGCAGGAGTTCCCAGTGTGCAGCTCAGCGAGGGAAAAGAAATGTAATTGTGCTGTGTAATTCAGAAAGCCATGCCTTGTGTCTAGCTAGAGCCAGAGCACTAAACAACTGCTCCAAGGGACTGAGACAAAGGAAGAACAGTTTTCTACTTTTCTAAGAACCTAAAGAAAGCAGACTTGAAAAAGCTGTTTTGCAGGGTTTTGCAGCTGGCAGTGTGTCAGCCAGACCCGCACTCACCACCCTGTAACAGGCACAAGGCAAGGGTGCACATCCAGAATGATACCAGATGGAGGCAAATGGGTCCTCTCTTGCTGTGGATATCTTGCCATCTCCTGGGATGTGCTGTAGCAGTGGGGAGAAGCACCAGCTGGAAATACCAGGGTGCCTCAACTGTGAGTTCACAATTCATGGGTAGGGTTGTGGCCAGCAGTGCACCTCAACATAAAATACAGACTTGTACTCTTTTCAAAACAAGGCTTGTTAATTTTAGTTGCCACAAAACAACCTCCAAGAACGCACAAAATTAAACAAAAAAACCCACCAAAAAAAAAAAAATCCACAACAAAAAGGCACAAACACCCCAAAAACATAACAAGAAACCAAAACAAGTCAAAACAAAACCAACCAAAACTACGGAAACAAAAAAAAAGAAAAACAACAAAACCCCCACTCCAAAACAAAACAAAACAAACAAACAAGAAAAAAGCCCACAAAAACCACACCACAAAATCTCCATATAAAACACAGGCCCCCACCCGCAATATCTCTATATCTTTCTGTTTGCTTAGATAACTGATAATTTTAAGGTAGACAGCTTAGGAAATGTGTGCATTTCAGCTTCTATCCTTGCTGACCAGCTTGGTGCCACAAAATCCACTGGAGATTTGTGTAGCCTGCACTAAACCTCAGCAACCACTTAGCAAGAGACTTGTGTGGAGAATGTCAAAACTCCAGTGGTGCCTTTAGGGTAGGAAGAACACTCAGTCTCACAACAAGATTAATATTTCATAGATTTAGTTGCAGCTTCTGGGTGACACTTCAGAAGAACTTATCAATTCAGTTGCTGATGTATTCATTTTAATCTCTCCTCCTGCTTTTCAGCCTATGTGCTAAGGAGTAAATCACCCATAGTCCTGCATGACTATTGACACCTCACCATCACCGAACCTGAAATAATTAGCTTTTGTGAACTGACCTATGTTGCCATGTGAACAGGTATACAGATTTTAAGTATAATGCAGGCAAGAGAAT
This sequence comes from Promerops cafer, assembly GCA_013398275.1. Taxonomy (NCBI): domain Eukaryota; kingdom Metazoa; phylum Chordata; class Aves; order Passeriformes; family Nectariniidae; genus Promerops; species Promerops cafer. The sequence goes on along the minus strand of VZSE01003443.1, from coordinate 2,173,131 downwards.
TTAGCTGGTAGAACTAAACGCCAGCAAATGTTGGTCTCAGTGAGAGTTCACCATCATCACCACAGTTTGTCAATATCAATCAGATGAACTTTGACTGCCAGAAATAAAAGAAGTAGTTGGAATCACCCATGCTGCAGTGCAATGAAGATGCAGAGTAACAAAGTTTTTGTAACAAAGGCAGATTTTGCTCCTAGATCTTCGTGTTTACTGAAAGGTCGTTACAATGCACACAAAAAATAACTTCTATTGCAGAGACTGAAAGGTGAACTATTGGTGGGGTCTTCATTTCTCTGTTTAGACTATTCTATAATGTGAATTATAGAACACTTAGAACATCTATTCTAGTTCACTTAGAACATCTATTCAAGGTAAATAAGTCGAACTAGCTTGGAGAACCAACATCATTTTTTACCTTTGAACTTACCAGACTTTAATGTTAAGTCCATCTTACCCGCACATCATTTCTTTCCCCTGCAATGCAGCCTTTCTGGTTTTATACTTTCCCAGACACAGCTGCACTTCCATAACTGCTCTGTGACAATTGATTTTCATTTGTTTATTGTGAGAGAAGCTTTGTGCTTTCCTGATATGTCAAAATCTTCTTCATAGGCTTGAAGAATTACCGAGTACTCCTTATCTATTCTGAGAGTAATGGTTTACTTGGTATCTCAGCTGAGCATGTTCAAGCCACAGCTAGGCAATTCTTTTGAATCTATTAGATAAATGGCTAGCCCAAATTTTGTAGATGTTTGAAGAAAATTGTCATAGTTTCGCGTTCAGAGTGGTGTTTGAAGTTTGAGTATAAAGTGTTTTCCTCACCCCTGTGTCACTTTTCATCAAGCTCTACAAGTAACAACAGACAGGGAAGAATAATAATGAAAATTCCATTTCCTGAAGATTTGGTACAAAGCTTTTCTTGAACAATGTAAGGTCTTTTGAAATGAAGATAAATTTTAAAAAACCAAACTAACCACAAACGACAAAAAACCAACTGCCTGAAGTTTCTAGCTGTATATAGGGTATAAGGTACATTTACTTACATTCAGACAGGTATAAGGTACATTTACTTACAGATGTGGAAGTTTTAGATCAACAAAGCAACAGTGGCCAGGGGCAAGGATGTATATGCAAGCCAGAGTAAATTCACATCTTTCTGAAGTTATAAAGCAGCTGAAATGTTACCTGTTGGCTATGACTATGTGATTCAGAGGGTCAAAGGACTATGATTTGAAGACTTCAAGTTATTTTATTTCAAGTGATTTTCAGCTATCAAACTGTAGCTTTGCTACAGTATATTTTTGTGGTCCTTATGTCTGTGCCTTTGGAAGCTGAGCAGACAGATAGAGGCTAATAATGACAAGGGACCCCACAGTTTTCTGTTTATTAATATCTGTGTGTTTATAATACAGGTTATTTGGATTAATCTGGGAGATGTACACCCAATGATATAACTCAGAGTAAGCATTTACACAGTGGGTGTTTATGCTGGGTTTGGCTGGGATAGAGTTCATTTTCTCCACAGTAGATGATATGAAGCTGTGTTTTGGATTTGTGCTAAGAACAGTGTTGCTAATCTAGACGTGTTTTTGTTCTTGCTGAGCAGGGCTTACACAGAGCCAAGGCCTTTTCTGCTTTTCACCCCACCCCACCAGTGAAAAGGCTGAGGGTGAAAAAGGGTTGGAAGGGGCACAACTGGGACAGCTGACCCTAATGATCAAAGGGATATTCTAGACCATATGTCATCATGTTCAAAATGTAAAGCTGGGGAAAGAAGAGGGAAGGAGGGGATATTTGGAGTTACGGTGTTTGTCTTCCTAAGTCACTCCTACCAGTGATGAATCCCTGATTTCCTGAGGATGGCTGAGCACCTGCCTGTCCAAGGGAACTGTTGAATGAATTCATTGTTTTGCTTTGTTTGCGTATGTGGCTTTTGCTTTGCCTATTAAACTGCCTTTATCTCAACATACAAGTTTTGTCACTTTTATCTCACTGGTTTTCTCCCCTCCACCCCACTGGTGAGAGAGCAACTGCTGGTGCTGAGTTGCTGGTTGGGGTTGAACCATAACACTGTTGACACAAACACAGCCCATAACAGAGTCCTGAAAGTCACTGGCTCCACTGTTACCATGTGACTGAACGCTTCTGTCCCTGAGAAGTAGTATTTAATGGAAGCCACAAATCTCCAGTGCAGTTGAATCTAGCTTGCACTGTACACCATTGCTCACCAGCTTTTCCCAGGTCTTGTGTTCTGTGTTATTACACCCACTCGAGCATTTAACCAAAGTGGTAGTTAGTATTAAACTAGAGGGTTTGTCACTTTTCTTATCATATCTCTCAGCATTAATAATCATGTTTGCACTACAATTAACACCTGTTATTAGGTTTTCCAGGTCACTAATATAACAGTTCTACGTAGTCTTCTCAATATGGGTTATTCTGATGTATTAAAACAAACTGTTTTTGAACTGGAGACATAAGAATCCACAATTGTAGGACATTAATTGTGTAGCATCTAGTGATTTTTTAGATCATTATGAATTCATTTATTGTCAGTAAACTAATTTTGGCAGAGCTTTTTAAAATCTACCTATCACACACATATAAGGATAACACTGTACAGGAAAGTTAAACATGACAACCTTTCTTTAATGCTACTAAAACCAAGAAAACAGATTCTTACAGCTGTACAGGAAGTGTATTCAAATGTATGAGGACACAGGTTTAGCTGAATTTGAACCCATTGTGTTAATGTGTGGTTAAGAAATATTGTACTCTATAGTTGAGCTGGGTCTTAACAGTAAAGATAAATCTTATCAGAAGTTATTTCTTGTGGTAAACTGACAGCTCTATATCCAGCTCCACTGGACTTCTAACTTACTGTACAGAGGTGTGACATTTAAACAATTCTTAAGAGCTTGTTACATTTCACTAAGGCACTCTGAACTGTCAAGAAAGTCCTACAAAGATATCTAGAGCTGCCAAAAACCTCTTGGCTGGTAGAATTTGCAGTAGCACAGTGCATCACTATGAAGCCCAATCAATTGATTCTTAAGCAACCATTATTGGGAAGTAGGGAGTCTGTTCATTAGTGGAACTGAGTGAGATGCTAACAGAGAGCACTTTACTGCCAGTTTTCAGAGCTGCAAGAGGAATATGCAGCAGGAAAGTGAGCATTCAGAATCTCGATTCCTCATCATTACAGCTACACCCTCAGAAATGCAAAGAAAACAGAGGACTAGTTTTGATGACTTTCCAAAGGCTGCCTTTACAGCAATTCATGCCTCAGATAGTTTAATCATATCATGTGCTTTTCTTCAGATGTCAGTTTGACAGAAGTCTAGTCAGTAGGCTCTTATACCTCTATTTAGCCTTGATTTATCAGAAGTTTCTCCTGGGAAAAATCCCAGACTTTTCTAAAATGCAGAACTATGAACAGACTCATAGCACTGCTCTCTTCTGGTCGTGGGAGGTACATGTCCTTCTTTCACAGCCCTACACAAAAATGGACTTGATACCACTTGTGAAGGGCTGTCAGGGTATATGAGAAGCAACTGTATTCTGCTTTCATCTCTGCAAAGGTTACCTCTTCTGATGCCTTTATATAACATCCTCCCTGACTTCAAAGCCCCATTGCAATCATGTTTTGACCCTGAACCTTCAGAAGTATGGTATAGACAACTAGAGTTTAAGAGAAGAACTCCTTACCAAAGACAGTAACAATAAAATTCACTTTTCAAATGCCAATATTGGTTCTTAAAGACTTTATTTTGAAGTTGTTGATATGGCTTCTTTTCTACCACCTCTGCTCAGAAACCTGAGAATACAAAGGGCAGGATGACGGAACTTTCCATGTTTAATGAATGATAGGTTCAATTCTCAGTCACGCTCTTGTTCTCCAGCCTTGGCAGGGAGCTTCAGCTCAGGCAAAAGAATATCTAGATCTAAGCTGTTTTGCAAGGAGACATCAACACAGGGTTTTTCTCTTTTCCAAGAAGCTCTAGAAATTCCTAGTACTTTTGGATGTTACGGTGGCAACATGAACCAAACTGCAGCATTTGTTTACTCTTTTGAGAGACTGACACATACCTCAAGAGGTCAGACAGGAAGTTAGAAACAAAAATTATGATACCCTGTCTCAGTACATTTGAGATACTTGATAAATAGACTTTTGGGGTGAGCCTTTTGCCATTGCTTGACACAACATGCCACATGACTACACTTAGAAAAGACTGCAACAACATTTTTATGTTGAAAATTTTTGTTAATGATCTGTTAAGTTCTCAGTCAAAACATACTTTAACTTTTCAAGGTCAGATAAACTTGCACTTATAGATGATAAATTTTAAGCTCCTTTGTGACATTTTGACAATCATGATAATGTCTTGAGGTTACATCTTCCAGTCAATCTATCATGAGATCTGTAGAATTTTTTATTTCTGTTACCACATGACATGTAGCACACATTTCATTAATATTTCAGATTCTCAGAGACCAGAAAAGGATACTAATAATTCCAAGTGCCACAGGATGTGGAAAAGAAGCTCTAATATATCCATTATCTCTGTCAATCTGCATTTTAGATATAATTTATGATTTCTGCTATGTTTTGCCTCTTGTCATAGTTTTGGTTTGTATATGTTTCATGCTGCAGTTTTCTTCGCTTTTATGCCAAGCAGTATTATGTTTATATATATGCACAGTTTATTATTTATTTAAGCAATCTTGGCAAGATGAGTTGGGTTTTTTTAAGTTCAGCAACATGTCACACACCCCCCTTGGGTCCCTGAAAAAGACCATTTGAAATGTGAGAACTTGGTGAGAACTGAACACTTTCTTCTCTTTTCTTTTAATGATACTTTTCAGTACATACCCAGAGGTAGCTGTAAAATTAGATTACAAGGGAATGCAAGTATGTTTAGAGTAATTTGTTTTGCCTTAAATTTGACATGCTCAATGCATTGTAATGACACGATTTCCTTTTCAATGCAGATTGTGTGCATTGATGAAATACATACATTACATCTGATGATCCCAAAAGTGTTAAGCAATTGTAACGGCATTGACAAATCACCACATAGCAGAACATCAAATACAACTGCTAGGGGCCTGCATTTTCCTGCAGAAATAATGAATAGGTTTCAGACTCATCTATTAAACAAGCCTCCGGTTCTCATTCCTGAGTAGTTTCTTTCAGTAAGAAGTCAGCTCATCCATTGCTGAAGTCTATTGACCTACAGTTTTTACTTCTCCATTGGAAAAACAAATCAATGTCATGACCTGTCTCAGTCTGTTCACACTGAAGTACTATAATGTAGAGTCTTACTTCTGAATAAATAAATCCTACCCAGTAGATTAGAACCTCTTGCTTCAGGCTTCTGACATCTGACCCAGTAAAGACAACACAACTCTTTCTGTCAAGGATGATGGGTGAAAAATTATGTTCCATTATGCATAAATACCACAATCAATTTATTATTTTCTAGAAACAGGCTCTTGAACCCATGCCGCCATCTTCTCACAAAGAAAAAAAAAAGTACAAGTTTATACTCAGCTGCCTTTGAAGATTACTTCTAATTTTGTTTCTCATGAGTATATGTGATTCTGCTATAAATCAAATGACAGCACAGTTGAGAATTGAAGGATGACCTGTACATTTCAAGGGAATGTGATGGCTACAAAATGGTGTCACTTCTTCTGCTGAGAGGTTTGAAGTGACACTTGATTAAATTAGGTTCAGGCAGGAATTCTACTCCCTCCAAAGCAACTAATGATGCTAAGTCCACAACTGAACAGCCACAAGCAAAGCATTCAAAGCACAGTAATTTTAAAGGAAATGTGTATCTTGCTAAACAAGATGCCCTGTAACTTAATGATCTTGTTTATTGAAGTTAGATATCTAGTCTTCTGCATTTTAATGTGTGTTGAAGAACCTATACTCCAGCCCATCAAAATCACATCCATGGCTGCTGCTCAAAGATCTCCACATTAGGGCAGATAACGCCATAAAAAGAAAGGGATTATGCAGTCTCTTTGCTGCTGTATCAACTGATTTAGGAAGGTTATGATGTTATCAGGGCTGTGAATGGGCACACAGTGTTACCGTGTTATTGACAGAAACAGCAAATGCATGAGGTATGCTTTTACTCAATGTGTTCTTATGACTTTCTTTGGAAAGCCCATATGACTTTCTTTGGAAAGCCCATAGCATTTCTAGACTTTTTTTGACTTGGGGGTTCTACTCAAGAGAGTAACAGTCACTCCTCCTTAATGCACGCTCCGACTAACACTTTTCTTTCCTTTAAAAGAATATGTAGGCATAAAACAAGATACAGAAACACAAAGATTCAGATGTTTCTGCTGTAAGCACACATGTTGAACCACAATGTTAATATTTAAACAAAGCCATGCATTTTTATGCTCTCTGTGATCAAGTAAATGCCCTGATGATATTGAGAAAGTCTGCCCTGAAGTTTCTATTTATGAAGAACAATTCACAAATTTAGATGAATTAGAGTTCTGACAACTTTGATTATTTCTCTAGTTATGCCAAAACTTTTTATCAAGAGCCAAAAATGTGAAATAAGTTTCAATCACAGGTGTCTGTCCTAGCCAAGAGGAATTTTGAGGTGTGCTTGTAAATGATTATTTTTGTAATAAATTATGATGTGTGGAAAGAACCGGATGATAAGTGGCAAAAATTAATTCCTTTCAACAGCATTTCAGATATATTTTAGCTACTTTCGGATTTAAACCCCAATTGAACATTTGCAAAGTTAAGACAAAGAAAAAAGAAACTTTGTAGATATTTTTATTTTACAAGAGAAACAGAGGCAAGGACATGTTTTAGAATTATAACTGAAATACACTGAAATACAACCAAAATACAATTTTTTTCCCTTGCCCTTCCAACCTAATAACAACTGAAGCATCCCAGAGATATGTTTTCTGCATGTCTTCTTGCAAGAAGACTCCTATTCAGAAGGATTCTGTAGAGAATAAATAACCTATTTCAAACTGGGGTGTTTGTCTCTGGTGTAAGACCTGTCCCCCTCCATAGGCAATATTCTGCTCTTAGTGTCTGCTTTATAGTTTTGTCAAGGCTAGCAGCTTGGTTTTGTTCAGTCTTTGAGGATTCTTCTGCAAGAGGTGATTTATTTCCCCCCTGATTCAGATGTCACTATTTAAAATGCATTCTGGTGAACTTTAAATGAGAGCATAACAAATTAAACCAGAGGAGGCCCTAGGCATTTATAATATTAACAGCTGGAGAACTAACTAATATTTTTCCAATTAAAACAACTCTAGCTCATTAAGTCTGAGGGAAAATTCATTTCAGATCTTCAAATACAACAGGTTACTAAACAGTCAATTAACTTTTGAGTCATGTCTTGTCCTCCAAAGTGAATGTTAATACCACTCTGTTACTTGAACATGATACCTAAGAAAGAACAATCCATTTCATACCCAGTAATTTTTTAATGAGGCCACTTATAGGCCACTGCTAGTGCCACATATATTACATTCCTAAGTTCAGGGCACCTACTGCTTGCACTGTTGACTTTGAGATCTAAGTTCTGTGCAATAGCCAAAAAAATGATTTTGCTGCAATAGTGAGAGTGATGGTTACAGATAGTAAAAGTTACTTTTCCTCTCACTTCCATATAAGAAAATTTACCATTTTACCACTTTTATCCATCACTTGCTGCTTTCAGTCCTGCATATTGCAGTTGGTAGACCTCTTAACATGCAGAGAGTACACATCTTAAAAAAATGCACTTAGGGATAAGAAATGCAGGTTCAGATGCAGCTTGAAGTGCAGAATGGTTTTTACTCTGCTGAACCATATGCTTTACTGTAAGGAGTAGAATTAGAAATGGCTGAAAAATTTTCTAAAATTTACTCAGGAAAAAAAAATTCCCAGAAGTAGGAGTAAGGAGATGATAATTTGCAAAGAAGCTTTTAAACAGAAAGGTACCATGGGTAGAGTTTCAGCTCAGATAAACTACTATAAAGTAGAGAGTAGCTCCTTGTTGACAGAGGATAAAATTAGATGAAGAAATGTGACTCTGTATCTGTGACTGTAGGCTAGAAATCTGCACAGACAAACTCAGAGTTTGTAGAGGCAGTTTTCTGAACCCTATTTCCCCTTACTTATGAAAGAATCATAGAACATCCTGAGCTGGAAGGGACCCAAAAGGATAATCAATTCCAACTCCTGAAACGAAGAAGGAATATTAACTGAAGGGGGAAGCTTCATAGATTTGAGAGATGAAGATGTTTACAGTAATGAAAGGGCGTGCACAGAAATGTTGAGATTCCAGATATATATACCATGTTATCTTCAAGACCAACAGCTACTGCTTAATTGTTAAAGCAAGATAATGTTTATCACACATGTTTCATGGATATGCAACAGCAGACAGATATATTTTGAAGAAGAACTTTTTAAGCAGAAAGTAATGAAGAAAACCCTGTTCATCAAAGATAACTGCAGCCAGTTATCATAACCCTCCAGACAGGTTGGATACTGGGAGATCTGAGCCTGAACAGGGATTTTTTTGGAACAACTTTTCCCCAGGCATAGTAAGACAAAAACAACTTCAAAAGATTTTGGTTTAACCCTCCTTCATTTCATTTTTTCTTTCGTGAAACAAGAATCACCAGGTCAGAAATCGTTAACCTCAATCAAGTTTGCAAGGATAGAGATCAGGACCATCCTGAGGGTTTAACACTGTAGCATGGCACTTGGGAACTGCCTTTAGCCTGGGAAATAGCCTTCAGCTCCAGGAGGTTTGACTGCGTTTCCTTTGGAGCTGGTGATACTATGCCCAGAGTCAACTTCTGTCCACATGGCAGCGAATTCTGATTTAGGCAACATTGCTCCTACTTGCTGCCCTGCTCCAAAACTCAGAAAGCATATCACATTTTGAGACAGCATGTACAACCATATAGAGAACAAAATCCATAAAGCTGTTTTGTCCAGGGCAAGAACTATGCTAATTTATACCTTGGAGAAATCAAAGCTCACTGTTGAATCTAATGCCAATTAAATAGTTAATTCACATGCAACAGCAGCTTTTACAAAAGAAGAGTGAAAATAGCCTGGTTTTAGTTTTTCTACAGCTCAAAAGCACATCTTAAAAATGATATTTCCTTCCATATATTTCTGGAAAGAAAACCCACCTCTATTTTTATTCTTATATTTAATTTTTATAGCCTCTTGCTGTTATACCTCTTCAAACAAGCAACACATATCTGAATTTCTCTTTCTCTTGTGAAAATCTAATCCTACTCTATCAAGTATATAGATTCCAGTAACATTTTCATACTCATTCTGTTTCAAAATGTAAGGGTAGTTTTACTTGAAACTGAGCAACAGTTGGTAAGCATTAAAGGCAGTTTTCTCTTCATCCTGAAGAATAATTTATCTCAGAGAAGTAGTAATTTGGTACAGTAACTGTAGAATTGAGAAATGCCAGCTTCATTCAACCTGTGTCCACAGGAGAGATTCAGTACAGATGGATTTCAAAATAACAATGAAAATTAAATGAATGTTAAAGAGCAATTCACTTTTTGTGTGCAATCTCAAGCAACTCTACACTCTTTTAACATTCTTGTTTGAATGTAATTTGCTGCAGTTATTCTAGTATAATTTTATTCTCATAAGCATTCAGATGAGAACCTCTTGAGCAGTGAACAAAGATAACAAGAACTGTTTAACCTGGAACGCTAAAATTGTGTCTGAAGACATTACTTCCTGTGGGGACAATTGCCTCAATGAGTGGGTACCAGGAGAAATGTTTCCTAGCAAAATGTTTTTACATCATGACTGTTCTTTCCCAATTCTTGAGCCATTTCAGCTAAACACAGTCTGATCCAGTACTTACACGTATTTTAAAAAATAAGAAAGCTACCATATTTCCTGGTGAGTTTCCTTGTCTGTTTTGGTGGGTTTAAAACTCTCCAAGTTTCAAATGGACCAGGATGGATTAATACAAGACAAAATTTCTTGGGAAAATGAAACATCTCCTGGGATCTTTCAAAGAATTCTGGTATGCTTAGTGAGAGAAAATGCTTTCTAAAAACATCCTGAAATTTCACTCAGAATAATCTCCCTTGAATGTATTTCACTGACATTTACATCTAGAGGGAAACGAGCAGTGAGAGGAAACAGGATGAATATATATTTTCTCAAAGTAGGCATCCTAATTTTCAAGAAATTAAAGAAATTCCAGGTCCACTAGAAAAGTCTGTAAGACCTAGTAAATAAAGACTTCAGAGTGCAAGATATTTTTGCAAATCTGTGGAGGTTTCTGTCTGATTTGAAATAGATATTCTTACCTTCACCCTTATTACTTTGCTGGCATTTCATTTCATAGCTTAGGAGCACCTCCTGGACAGCTGTCAGCAGAGGGAAGTAAGACGTGGAACTTACGTGGGATGTAAGTTCCCAAGTTTGACACAAACACCCCCTATTCCTTTCCCTCATGGCTGCTCTCAATCCATTCTCCACCCGGCCCACATCTTTTCTTGGCATTGTCCCAACCTACGTGTAGGATCTTGCGCTTGGTCTTGTTGAAACAACTCCTGATAGTTCTAGGCCAGTTCCCCAAGAAACTTTGGGTTAGAGGACTTAACAGTTCTCCCTCAATTCTTTTGGAGGTCAGTGAAAAACCTTGATTCTTTCTGTTCAGTGTTTGGGATCTCTTTGCTCCTGAAAGCTCCTGCAGGGAGAGTCTGGAGTCAGACTGGGCTTCCAGGCTGTGTTACTCTGCTATACCCTGTACACTAAAGTGCTTCTGCCTGAGAAGACAGACATTAAGTACCATTTAACCTCATCAGGAATCAGAAGATTTCATATGCAAAGTCTCTGCATGATTGAAGTTCTCTTACTTCAGAAATAGTGGCCAATCTCTCTAACTAGTGAGCAGTGGAAGTGAAGGGTATATGCCATTGTTCAAGGACATGAAAAGCAAGCAGAGCAATTTATGACCAACAGTGATGAAGTAGTACAGGAAATAAAACCTCACTTATATATAATTATTATGAGAAAGATCTCAGTGACAAGGGCAAAATGCACACATTTTGCAAACAATAGCTCATTTTTTCGTTCTATCAGGAATTTAGTGGTACATGACATCGAGTGTCTTAACTATCAAATACAGGAAAAAACTTTTGTGAAACAATCTCATGTTAATTCTCCTCATGGAACAGAACAATAAAATACTTTGGGTTAGGAGAAGCCTTTAAAGGCCTTCTAGTTCAACATCCCTGGAGAGACCAGGACACCTTCAACTTGTTCAGGTTTCTCAGAACCACATCCAGTCTGACCTTGAACATTTCCAGGTGGGGGACACTAAGCAGTACTTACACAGTGTCAGGGTCTGTTCTGCCCCTCACTCCACTCAACCAGAGAGGAGGCTAACTTTCAAGCAGCTCCTGAGACCCACACCACAGCTTCTTCACCCTCTTCTGCTTTTCCCTTCTCACTGTGTCACACATCAGCTACCACTTGCTATGGCCACTAAAAACCACTTCTGCTTCATGTAATTCCCAATTCACCTGCTGAACTCCCTGGACCCTCAATTATATGATTTACCCAGTAGAAGCAGAGCTTGGGGCATCTCCTTTGAAAGGTCTGTCACCATTCTTAATATGCTATCTCCTTTTTATCAGAGAAATGTTAAAGTATATACACATTTAATGAAGTGTAAAAAAAATAAAAAGAGAGCTATAACTAGTTACACTGAACTGGGGAAACAGAAAAAAAAAATCATACCCCCCTGGGTGAAGCAGCTGTTGCCCGTACAGCAGGTGCTTTAATGACTGCAATTACTTAGTACCTAGACATGGCTAAATGGCACACTGAGCACTGCAAGTAAAAGTAAATGAAGCATTAAGCTAGCCATTGAAAAGCCTTTCATTTTCTCAAGTCAGCAAAGAGGTATATGATTGCATAACACCAAAGAAAATAATTTTATTTACAGATCTAGAAGCTTCCAGGTGATCAAAAAAGAAACGCCTGGCATAAACTAGCACAACAATTTAATACTCCAGGAGGGAAAATAAAGTTACATAATTTTTGTGATCTCTTCCCAAGTTTTGTGTCTCAGTGTGCAATTAAAAAATAGTAGAAATTAAATTTGCTGTACATACATATAACTGATTACTTAATTTTGTAGGAGGTAATGTCCAGCCCTTTTAAATTTCTTGAAGTCCCAGGTTTTGCTTTGCAAGACAAATTGGTGAGACAACCTTTAGCAGCTGTTTTATTTTCCAATAAAAAAGCCTTCTAAAGTATCAAAATGGCTCAATTTGCACAAGGATCACGCTGGTCATGACCTTCATTTAACCTATGGAAAATAACTTGTCTGCAGTAAAGGGCTGATTCAGATGGTTTTGCCTTTGCTGCTGCTGTTGCTAAGACGCCCAAGATGCATACTCTTGATTCTCCTCAGACTGTCTGACAATTTATTCTCAATCTCCAGCAATGTGCAACTCATCAGTTTCAGATTACCTGGAAAACACTGTGTAAGAGCCCACATTTTTTTTTTCTATCAATCATCTCACTATCCAATTGTTGGGAAAACCTCCAAATCTAGTAAAGGTATATTCACAGATAAGTGTCATCAAAGCATGTCTTTCTCACAGGCTCAGTGTTGCATGGAAGTGTCTTATCTTGGGCAAACTGTGCTTGAGAGAACAGCTGTGTCCATTGCATGTGTTGTTGCTGATCTTGATCTTAACTGTGTTTTCCTGCTGCAGATGTTCTGGAGATGTCTTTGGTTCCAAAAACCTCTGGTTTGCTGATCCATGAATTTCCCTTTCACCTCTGCTAATCCACCCCAGAATTTACTGGAAGCAGATCAACAGAGGCAGCCAGCACTCGTCTGGGGAAAGGGAAGATGGAGAACAGTAGTTACACTCAGTCCCACCATATGGTGGTGATAGATGTCTCATTTCTTTAGAAGGCTGCACATTTTTGGGAACTTCTCTAGATCTACTCCAGAGGAAATTATTTCTCTGTCTTCCATCTATGGATGAACAGTGTTTAAAGTGTTAATTCACATTCTTTTGCATAATGGTTTATTACACAGGGCAGGTAACTAGGTCTGTCATTACCTTTTCCTTCCAGGACTGGAGAATAATCACCAATATCCTTTGTTGTCCTGAAATCTTCCTCAGTTTATGATCTAATTAAAACTTCCAGACTATAGCTGGGATTATTTTTCTGCCCCATCAAATAACAATGTTACTTGTGTGTGTGCCTATATAGAATTCTTGCTCCTGGGAAAAAATAGAAATTTTTTTGTCCAGAAATTTCTTCTCAGGCTTATGCTTTGCAACTGGAAAATCAGTTTTCACAATGTGCCAAATACAAACAACACATTTTTTTCCTTCTGTGTTTCATTTTACATTCTTATCATCTAAAGAAAATAAATATGTTTTCCCTCTCTATAGCGATCATTGTTTGAAAAGAAATATATATACAACTTGACCTTTACCAGCAGACTGATCACATCTAATGTTATTCCAGCCTCAGGAAATACATAATTCTTAAAATCAAAATTGTACCATCAAAGCATAGCCACAGCATTAGTCCTACTGGCCATAGGGAGAACTCTAAGAGCATAAACAAATTTGAGATAATGTCAAAGGTACTGAGTAGTCATCTTTCATAAACAACTTACTAGATCCTGTGTTTTCACTGCTAAATCACAAACACATAAAGAATCACAGACACAAAAATTTTGCAGTAACAAACATGACAAATAATGGAATTACATTTCCTCCTTCTTTTTCTCCTTTACTTTAGTGGAACATTCACTGTGATTGTGAAGGTTCAATGAAGTATAGGTTGATGAAGATTGATGTATGTTTAAAATTAGTCTTAAAAGATTCACTGCCGTGCACTGTATCATTACAGATACAGATTGTGAGTACAGTTACAGGTGCACACTGATGTACTCATCAGGGACTGCATTGTATAGATTCCAGCTATGGAATTTAGCTACAGGTTCTTCTAGGAACAGAGACCAATAAGCTGTTGATAACTCTTTAAAATGCTTTCTATGGGCAAATCTCTAAAGACATCAATGACATACTTGTCATACTTGCTCTATGTTTACAAGTTAAATGGCATATTTACTTGTCTTAATTGATTAGTAATATACCATACAATACAATGATCACTCTCTTTGTATACCTAGGTATAAAAAGTGCTGCCACTTGCCCATGAGAGGATGGGAAGGAGAATCTGGAAAAAAATTTAAAATCCTGTCTTGAGATAAAAACAGTTTCATAACCATAACAAAGGAAAATATAATTATGATAATAATAATAATGATCATGACAACAACAATAATACTAAAGGAGAGGAAGAGAGAGAGCTAAAACCCAATAGAAACAAATTATACACAATCCAGTTGCTCATCACCTGCTTGCTGATACCCAGCCTGTCCCTGAGCATCAATCTGACTCTTTTCTGAGTAACTCCTCCAGTTTATATCCTAGGCATAACATTCTGTGTTTTGGAATAGCCCTTTGGCCATTTCAGGTCAGCCGTCCCAGGCGTACTCCTGCTCTTAGTTACTGTTAGGATTTTTTTTTTAATATATTTTTCTTCTGAAGTATGCAAGTTAGAACATTTTGATCTTATTTCAATTAATATACTTAATTTTTCAGATGAAATTATTTATATTCATACATTTCTTTAATCATACAAAAAATTAGACTTCACATTGAAGCAAATACAATAAAAACATAAACAATGTTGACCAACCCAATATGAAAAATTTTTACAGATTAATAAAATTGCAGATAAAAATGCTGAAGTTTCATTATTGCCAGTGAATCAGAGATGAATTTTTCTAGTAGCCTAAACAGTAATTACCAATTATTAATTATAAAATTAGGCACCAAAAATTAGACATCAAAATACAAAAGGGAGAAATGGAAATTTGAGGAAGTATCTTTGGCAGGTTGGGAAAAGATGTAAGACACAAAAGAAAGGGATTATAGATCATATTTATATTTGGAGTTTTCTCTTAAAAATATCTTAAAGTAAGCAGACTCTCATCTGTTTCCAGTCACTTTTCAAACATTTATTGACCTGTGCCAGGCATTTACCAGGATTTCCTCAGAAGCCTGATGAATCACAGGCAGCAGCAAAAAATAAACATACTAGTGGGAATTCATCCCCAACAGCATTCAGGGCTTTAAAAGTGTTTCTTCTCCATGAGGCCAGTCCCAGGTATTTTTTTCACTGAATGGTCCTTCTTTTCAGCTGTTGGACCTAATTATGAGGACATTTTGTCAACAGGCTTAAGCAGCACGGCTGTATAAATAGTTTCTTAGTAAGACTTCTTGTTTGATGATTTTAGTGACACTTGCTCTGCATTGTGTACAAGGTTATGGTTTAAAGAACGACATGGAACACTGGCATTAGAGGTGGCTCAAGCAGAATTTTTAACTATAGCATTCAGGGCTTAGAGGTGTTTTGTGCCCTATGTGTTTTTAAAGCTTCGTATTGATCTGCTGTCTAGAGCAAGAAAATATCAAAAGAATTAAAGGCTTAGAAGGAAAAAAGGAGGGAACCAAGGCAAGGAAGTAGATTAAAAACATCCAAGAATGAGTAGGTGGGAGGGGAGAGAACAGAGTTTTGTTACTAGGATTGCTAGCGTCCTTGAAATCTCAGAAACAGGGGGAAAAAGCAAACTATTTCTATATTTTTGCACTGTATAATGATACATGGAGGGATTCGTTAGAAAAGAAGCAGCAACCATAACCTCATCAAAGGCAGAACTTTTAATCTGCAGATTTCATTCTGTCAAATTCCCTACAAAAACCAGGGTAGCATATGTATTTTACAAATCTGTTTCTATTATTGCAACTTACAAACAAGGAAACTAAAAGTCTTATCAGTGAAGTATTTCTGTCTGACATGATATTGTTACCTGCATTGACACTTTTGCACTATCTGGGAAATGGAAGTCACTTATGCATCAGCTTTTGACTTGCACTTCTAAGGAACTTTTATGAGCTAGCCTTGGGCAGTGACATATTAATTGAAATAAAGTAGCACTTAGAGGTATGGAAACAAAATGCATCCATATTCTGACTTTAGTTACAGACATTTCTAAAATGCCATTAAAAAAAAAAAAAAAAAATCAGGATTTACTGAGGAGGATTAGCCAGGTCTCAGTTTAATGGCCTAGAGCTAAGGTAGGGAGTAACTCAGAGAAGCTAGCGGTCTTATTGGAACAAGGGGGCATTTGGAATTACACAAATTATATCAGAAATTCAGTGTTAGTGGGAATTGGGTAGCTGGTGACTTGTATTTAGAGTGAGAAAATAAATAAAGTTGAAGTAAAGAGAAGAAAGTCCCAAGGCAGGCTTTGATACATTAAAGTCAGGTATTTGAGTTAGCTTGGCCATTAGTATTCAGAGCTGAGCAAAATCAAGCAGCAGGAAGGACCACCCGGTGCAGGGCACAGTGTTCCAGAAGGCTTCTGTACACCTTGGAGTCTTATTAAATTTGTGTTGTCCAAAACATGTTTAGAAGCAATTACAAGAATGGCTGGAAGAGATGCTGGGTAGCAAGCAGAGTACAAAGGACATAAACACTAAAAAAGAATGTAGTACAGTGATAGTCAGTATAATATTCAGCTCCATATTAGTAACTGCTGGGAGATATTTCTTGACTGTACATTGTGACACTGTATATTGAATAAATCTAAGATTTAGTATGGCCTAAGGCAGGCAAGGGATGGACGTATTTTAGACCTGTTTTGGGACACCTAGCCCAAACTTTACAATAATGGACCTAATTCTGTAAAGCAGTGAAAGACAAACAAATTAGTACTTATTTTTTTTGCCACAGACATTGAGTCAAATGGTACGCTAACAATTCTGCTAAGGGCATGAAATCCATAAGAATGCAGCCCAGCAGACAGTGCAATACCCTGTGGTAAAAGATATGCAAAACCATCTGGACATTGATGGAAGCTGCTGAAAATACATAACTAGCGTTTTACCAGAGGAAGGCTGGAATAATTTGTCTCTCTCCAGTGAGATGGTTCCTTCCTTGAGAGGGTAAGTATCCCCGTGTGAAATTATTTATCCTCAAATGAAGTTGCAGTAAAACTGTAAAAATAATACTCAACCACTACACAAAACCAGACAAAAAATCAGACCAGAGGCACTTCTTGAATGCTTGGGACTATGGTGAGTAAAGCTTTCCTTTGCAGATGAGGGCTCCCTTATCTGAGAGAGGGGGGAGGTGGGAGCCCCTTTAAGTCTGTGGGGATGTGAGCATGAGCAAAGGGACTCAGCACCTTCCAGAACTGTGCTTGTGACAGAGAAGCAGGGCACACAGCCTCAAAGACAAGTAAGGAATTAAAATACCTTTGGGGAGCTGATATGATTCTCCCTGGGGGTCATTGTAGACCTAAGCCACACGGCCTCTCTCCCAGGACTGGTCTGTGGCTGAACCTGATGACAGTGAGGGAATTTGTGCCAAAGAAGGGGCTGGGACTGGGTTTGCTGGGTCCCTGACTTGCTATCTACACTGTGGGGTGGGAGCTGCACCTCTGCTGTGGTGACAGAGAATTTCCTCTTGCAAGAGACACTGAAAGCTAAAGGCAGAAAACTAATGTCTTTCATCCTTCCTTCTGAGAGTGGTCGGGACTTACAAAGGGTTTGTGGCATGGGGGGGACCGATGGGGACAACAAGGGCCATCAAACAGAACAGGAGGGGACCTTCCAGTGCTGTTCCTTGGATGCATAAGGAGAAAGGACCCATATTCTGGGTCTCCTAGAAATAGTTATAGAACTGTTTAGGTTGGAAAATACCTCTAAGATCATTGATTCAAATCATTAACCCAGCACTGCCAAGTTCACCGCTAAACCATAGCCCTAAGTGCCACATACACAGATCTTTTAGATACCTCCAGGGAAGGGTCTCTTCCCCGAAGACTGACCTTGATGGAGAATTATCTTCTTCTTCTTTCTCAGTAGCAGCAGAAAGAAGATATTTATGGAGTTCTTTTCAGTCCCCACAGTCCAGCTCTGACCAAGTCTATGGTGACTGACTCACAGCATCATTACCAGCAGACAGGAAGGGACAGAGCTGCCACAGACACCGAGATGGAAGCCTCAAGGAGGGGAAGAAACGGTAACAAAGAACACGGTAACCTCCACCATCTGACTCATTCCCTGCTCGTTCTTCTTGGAAAAGCTCATTCTGTTCCACAGTGACAAGCTGGGAATCCACACTGTGGCTGGGGTGCAGAGCTGATGATGCACATGGAAGGCAGAGGCTGCTCAGCATATCTGGTTTAAGGCCCTGTTTCATTCTGCACACAAATGTGTGATAGTTTTACTGTTTATTTCAAAATGCTCAGGTTGATGGTTCATCTTGGAAGCTGAGCCACAATTACAACAGAACTATCTCTACCACTGAGGAATATCTGCAAATGCCTTCCAAAGTGGGCATCCTTACTCCTCCGTGCTGCCAAAGGGAGTAGCAGAGCAGGCAGAGGCATCTAGACACAAGAGACAATAAGAAGCTGCTGACTTACACGGTGCTGCTGTGCTAATATCCTCAACTGGGTTTATTTCTAATGGGCCTTCCTGTCCCATCCTTGCAGAGCTGATTAGAGGAGTTATGCATTGCAATTTCACTGTCTTGTTCTGCATAACACATACTGAAATAAGCTGAGAGGAAAATGAGGCAGACACAGGGAATGGAGGATTTGTGCATCTGGTTAATAAATAAGCCATATAGGGCAGAATCGAGAAATAAGAGACACCTGTTTCTGGCTTGGCTTGATTGCTTTTCACCAAAGTAAAAAAACAACCTTGCAAATGTCCTTAATGTAGAAATTAATGTCTTTGTTATTATGTGAGACTGGCATTTTCTGGCGTATACACAGACTGTGTTAGTCAGAGACTTCAGATAACAATTTGACATTCATAAACAAAAACTATGCTTGAAAGGAAGATTTCTTAACTTGGAGAACATATACACAATTCAGGATGTTACTTTGATTCTGAAGAACCACGGTGAACATGTGTGCATGAGCCAGCATAGGCAGGGCACAGGAACAACCACAAGACCACAGATAAAATGCAAATTAAATTTAATTTTGTTACCTCACCAAAAAAGGCACTCGAGGGCAGCACCCCAGCAGAGATGCAGGCACTGGTGAGTTTGGTCCATACTAAAGGTTCCCCGACCCGGATCCCTCAGCCCTGGCTGCCAGGCAGGGTTTTGCCCTCCCTTGCCCAGGCTTTCCCCAACAAAAATGGGCTCTCACATGCCCACCCAGGAGGGGCTCAGCTTCTACAACCGTATGCAAAGCCCAGCATGAAGGATCTTCAACTTTAAAAAAACACAATCTTTACACAAGCACAACATAATCTGACTGCACGTCATTGCTGTATGCAATGTATGGCTGATTATAATTTATTAAGGGAATTGACTCCAAGGCTAAGCACATCCTTGTGACAGACACGTCACAAAAATGCACATAAAACGGATTCATGGTCATGGAATTTATTCTACTGGCACAAATATTTTAAAGGAATGATATATTTGCGATCTATAATGTAGTCATTTATATCATCAGCAGAAATAGTAAAAAACTGTAAAAGTGCACAAAGTCTCTGTAAAGCAAAGAGTAAAGTTAGCAAATAAACTCCATTATTTCAGAAGAAATTACAAGCAAAATTTATTCCTAATAAAAGACAATATTCTAGGTGGCATTTTCTCTTTCCTGTTTCAGTTTCATTCCCAAATGAAAATCCTGTGGGGTTTTTTTTTCCTCTGAAAGTGCCAGTTTTCTCTATAACTATACTGATGTCTAAATAGTTCTGTTATCTCCTAACTAGCAATACCAAAATGAGTGAAAACCTGGTACAGATTGTTTTGCTGCTGACTTCAGTGAAGCAAAATCTTTGTTTCTGAAGAAGCCATCAATTCCTTACAGGATTTAAAACAAAGGCATGCACATGCACACATACTTTTTATCTTCAAAATTATGTAAAAGTGAAAATACCAAGCCCAATGTCTGTACATTAGGGATATTATCTAAGCCACTAATAAAATACTCTAAGGCAAAATAAGACAATATTAGTGAAACAGAAAATAAACATAAATTGTATTGTGTGGATTGGGCAGAAGCGATGAGTTGCTCTAGAGAAATAAGAGGGTCATCTCAAGTGCAACAGATAGGAAAGATCACTATGTAGACCTACAGTTTTAAGGGCATTTCTGAGATCGGTTTTTAAAAGATATAATACAACTCAGGAGCAAATCTGTTACCAAATTACAAAAATCATACATAATAGAAAACCATTTTAAGAAATTATGTATTTTATTTTTCTTTACAGACACAAAGGAATGGGACAAAACCCCTCAAATTATAGACAAAAAGTCGTTTCTCTTGCACCGATTTTAAGAAACAAGACAGTAAAAATAATAATTACAGCACTAATCTGAACAAAGCCAAACAGGTAACAGTGAGTTCAGATGCAGCCCATTTGGAGAAAGCAATACAACACAAACCCTCGCTGGGTCAGCTTGGGTTCTAGTGCCACCTGCTGAAATTACAGCAGTCTTCCCCTTGCAATCACAGCTAATGAACAATTTAAATTAATCCTCTGCATTAGACAGCAACACACAAAGAAAGGTCACGAAGAAGATGAAATGCTTGAGTAATCTAAGTGCACATCCAGTGAGCCATACACGGAACGTAGTAAATTGAGAACCTTCTCTTGAATCATGTCAACCTGCTCTGAAGGGCAGTAGTCATCCAAACTTGATCTGTAAAAAAAAAATCCAGAAGCATGAGAATACAGATATCACCACCATAACCACGTTGTGTATTCCTGCAATGTTCTGTGGCTAGGCTGAAGCTTCTTTCAAACTGTGGCAAGTTTTGCCTCCCAGTATCCTTTCGAAGCATAGTGCTGTGCTTCTCATTCACTACATTTTAAGTTTAATAGAAAGTCTACAGCAGATCTAATCAGGAACAGGAACTAATCTTTCCAGTTCTACTCTCTTTCTGAATCTGGCACAGAACACACTGGCAGTCAAAGCTCAAGCAAATGATCTAATTAAAGGACACATGGAAAATTTAGATTGAAAAATTGAAATGCTACTGGTAAAGTAGGCAGGAAAACTTGAAAAACATCTTCACAATACCTGGCATATAGCATTTTTTACAGTATCTATTAATGAACTTCAAACAGATACTAGTAAAAACTGACTTCCAGACTTCCTGAATTTTTTATCTGTTAAGATCTACAGAGATGATTCTGGTTTCTCCACAACAGTGGGTAATAACCCTGCAATTGGCACAGGGAATAGAGTTTTCTTTTATTGCAGGCATTAGCCATACTAGCTCTTGGTGCCAAAACCAGCTCCATATCAGCTTCTGCTATTGTTGCTGGCCCTTTAAGGCCACAATTAGTATTTCTGACTGATTAAATTGCAATAATTTGTCAAGAGGCACACTGTGGTCTTCAAGTTAGATTTTTTCTGGCCAGTTCTTTGGTTCTCCCAGGTCCCTGGCCTCAAACTCCATTCTGTTATTCTAAATAACACCCTTACAGTTATGTTAGTTCTGGAAGCCTANTCTGTTATTCTAAATAACACCCTTGCAGTTCTGGAAGCCTTACTTTTACCCCATAACAAAGTTTTATTAGAGCTTTGAAGGACAGAAACCTCTTTCAGTCTACTAGATGAAAACTAGTTCCAGGAAAAGTTTCACTGAAAAAAAGAAATCTTATCTGTAGTACAACAAACCCTAGAGCATGAGAGTAAGGAAGGTGGGATTTCAGCCCAAGCCAGCTTTGCTCTAATTAGCTCAAGTAACACAAGTAGAGATGTATGAACTCCAGGGACAGCTATCAATCCCCACATACACAAGGCCTCATCACAGCCTTTATATAACCTGTGCTGAAGCACTATAAGGTTTCCACCTTAACAGAACTTAAGACAGAACCAGTTCTATATTGACAGGATCATTTAGCTTCATGGGCACAGTCTGGACATTTTGAAGTGAAAGTATCTGTGCAGTCTTACCGAGCAACTGTCACCAGTGTGGGCTTGGGCAGATCTGTCAGTAGAACTTTAATGGATTGTATGAGGCCTTCGATCTCATCTTCAGTGCTAACATGGTGAGGAAGCTCCACATAATCACAGGTCAGACCAGCTTGATGGACCTGTGGGTAAATTAAAGAGAGACTTAGTTTCTGTTGATGAATTATTGATACAGCTTATGAATGTAGGAAGTTTTTAGGATACCATCCCTAGCCCATCAGGTAACTTGCACCTCTTCAGACAGGGGCGTTTTTCCCCCAGCTTGTTCTTTAAACAAGTAAGATTCTGGAGGTTGTAGGGATTATTTCATTATCTCCAGTACACTGTACCTCTTATGAATTCAGAGTATGCTGCAGCCCTTGAAGATGATATAGCTCTGGTACGTTATAAATAGGTACCTTATTTTAAGTTCTACAAAGGAGATCAACAGACTGGTGAAATTTAGCCTCCATTCACAGGATGCAGCCCAAGACATCACAGTCCTGGAAGATCACATTAAAGTTGCCTAAATATAGACAGACAAGCAGACTAGAATTTTAGCAGCTTTGAAAGGAAAAGCTGGTCTAAGTAACAAGACATAAAACCCGAGGAAAATTACCAAAACCTCACGAAGTCCTGAATCAAGAAGCAAGTCTGAAAGGAAGACTCTCCCTCCCTGTCGAAGCTATGCTTTTGACATCTGTCTGCTTTCTGCTCTTTTACTTTGTCACCTACCATTTCGTAGTCTGGGCTTTCCATCCTGGTTTTCAAACTGTGAACTAGTTGAACAAGTGGCTTCATTCTGGAGTTAAACAAAACCAAAATTTGTTACAAACAGTTGGAAACATTTATATACCTTAAATGGTTAGAAAAAAAAAAAAAGGTGAGGAAAAAAGAGGGAAGTAGAAATTATGGCCTGGGATTTGAAAAGGAAATTTGCTCCTCCTGTTATCTTGCACCTGCAAAAATGGAAATAATCAGCATTATTGTACTGTTTCATGAGGTCATTCTTATAAAGTCCCTATATTCATACCTGCCTCTGGCAAGTCATCCTCGTGCTTCTTTTAGGGTAGATCTGCAGAGAAGCTGTTGTGGCTCAAAAGTCATACGAGCTTTATAGGACATACTTCTTGTCACTGTTACAGAGGTTGTACAGTAACTGCTGAATTTTATGTGGAAAATAAGTGATTTTCCTATCAAGGAAAACCTCAGACTTTCCCTTTCTCTTTTCATCTGAAAACTTTTCACATGAAAACATCTAGTGTTGTTTAAAAGCAGTGACGCAGTTCAGATGTTTAGTGGAGACTGTTGCTCAGATACACTTCCATTAACTTCCTTTTTTCCAAAGAAAGCAGAACCTTTGGGAGCACCAAAGAACTGCTTCTCAATTTCTTGGTTTGTTGCCTTTTTTGAGAGCTGTGCTACCCTGACAACCAAGGTTCTAGTCACCAAATATGCCTCCATCCATAGAAAACAAAACTTGCATGAAGCTGTACAAGACTGAGCTTCCAAAGCTTACAGTAGCGCTGAAGACAATAGACTGCCTTTCCTTTTGTTTTGTCTCTCTCTCCTCTAGAACTGAAGGAAAAAGTGTATTCTTGCATAGATCCTATCCTTTTCTGGTCTAATCAGTTCTCAAAGTTCTATTTGCAATTTAGGCCTCTTAGAAATCTCCTACCCAGGATATGAAGCCCATTTCTGCAGGGTTTCTTCATCATCACTGTCACACAAATCTGCAAATGCTGCTTCCAGATCTTCCAGCTGATGAACACGGTTTTCAACACAATCCAGCAATTCTTCCTTTAAATAAGCATATACAAAAGTATGTTAGGAAAAAAAGGAGGTAAAAACATCATGACTTATCCTATGATTTAAATTCCCTAACGATTGATCTACTGGAAGCAGGGAATCAGAAGCAACCAATTCATTCCTACAGCACATCTTTTCACGAGGGTCATAATAAATGCCTGCAGAAACTGTTATACCTTCAGAATTAATCCCCTCACTTAGTCCTGTTTTTCCGACTACAAATTTAAAAAGCCATCTTTTAAATATGTACCTGTTTTTATTCCTGATTGACTACGAAATATAAAAACCAATCTGCCAATATTCAACATATCTTTATGTCTTTATTTACATATATTAATTAGGTTTTATTTATTTGTGATAATTAAGTGTGTTGAATCTCTCTGTATTAGTGCTCAGATGAGATTATGAAAGCTTGTATTTCCATGTTTTAGAAGCACACAGCACATAAAATGAAAACTACATTGCCACTGTAGTGGCATAATACCATCCTTTCCACATCTGAACAAAAAGGTAAAATACCAGTTACACATTCATCACAGCTCTGACTATCAAGAAAGAGCAACAAGGGAAGGAACGGGAGAGCCTGGAGGTAGGGAAAAAAAAAAGAAAAAAGAACCAGCCACCAAAAAAACCAAAAAAGAAGCACCCCACCAAACCTAAGCCCTGTTAAGCCATAGAAAGAACAAGTTTGCTGGTGACTTAGTAAGTTTTCATTCCTTCCATGCCAATTACCATTTGTTTACAGAAACAAATTTTCACACTCATGCTACATATCTGTGCAATTCACATGTTTAATCAAAACATTTAATAGAAAAAAAAATTCCTAAGATGCTGCTGATTAGCATTTGGCTGCATAGCTTAATGTGAGACCACTTCATTAAGCACCTTTGATAGGTTCCTTCCTGTTGTCGTAACTCATTTTCATTGGGTAAATAAAAAGAATCATTCCTTCATACATTCCACAAGGAAGCATCATACCTCTGTTGCATTTTTATGTGGCTTCTTGAAATTGTACAACTCTTGCAAAAGTTCATATTCTGTCTTTGAAAAAGAAAAAAAAGAGGAAGAAAATGACTCTTCAAATGAGAAACCCTCAAAGCCTTCAAAAAAAGATGTTTTCCTACTCTATTACTGCAGACAATAATGAGCATTACAGCCTCTCATCAGGACAAGCTACCACTCTTTGGATAATCAACACTACTGTGCCTTTTAAAAGGCAGTCTCCTGATACCATCATGGCTTTCTAAGCACAGGTTATGGAGAGTAAAAAATGATAAAGGCTCTCATCCCGCCCGATCAGTCTTGCTGTGGGTATTTGGAAGGTAACCTCTGGAAACCCAAGCACAGCTTTTATGTCCCAAGCAACAAGAAGAAGCTGAGTATATCCCTGAGTTTGAACATACACTCAATATTGATACCAAGTGTAAGAAACTTCCCCTATTTGGTGGTTGTAATTTTTGACCACATACAGTCCCTTAGAAGTATTTATTTGAAATGGAAATATCTCTTTAAAATATTACCATGAATCATTAACCATGATCAGCTAACCTGCTAATTTAGCTTAGATGAGAGTTTCTCCATAGACATGAATACTAAGGCCAGGACTCTTTTGTGAGTGGTACAAGGTTACACAATTTCCACACTTACCTGTGTGTACATTTCTTTAAATGGATTCTTAACTGAAAAAAAATCTAAGTCAATGTCCAAAACATATGCATCCCCTTTCTGCAGTACTTGGCAGACATCTTTAACAATGTCCCTTATTGGGCATTCGCTGGTTTTGAGACAGCTTGAAGCTGAGCCCCCTGCCAAGGTTTCTGCCCCATTCAGGGCACCTGCATTTTGTATTTCCTTTTTCTTCACACTCGGGACGATGTGATCAAAGTCACCAGAAGCCACTGAAGAGGCAGAAGTGGCACTTGCTGTGTCATCTGTATTTGGCTTCAGTCTTTTAGCAGATGCTACTTCACCATCTCCTTCACTGTTGTTTGATGATTCAGTGGAATTGATGAGAATGACGTGCAAATTTAAAGGCTTCTGGTTTTCTAGCTGATCAGCAGGAACATAAAGACCATCACTTAAGAAGTAATTATCTGTGCCTGTAACCCTACAATTGACAATAACTCACAGTTAATATACATCTTGGCAAAGAGCTTAGGAAAAAGCATTTTATACTTCAGAGATCTAGAGAAGAATGAATAGATGTTTGATGGCTAATGAAAGCAATAAAACTGTGTAGACAAAATTATTTCTTTTAACCCTCAGGTTTAAATTATATTAAAGTTTTTTCTACTTCTTTATTGTGGAATATATTAAAATTCACTCTATATTTTTTATGATATCCCTACAAGGTTTTAATGGATAAGAAAAAGATAATGTATTATGTGCTACTAAGATTAATTTGAAATTGAATTGCATTTTAAAGACAACATCCAGAATTGACAAGATATTATCAATACTATGGCACATAAGATTCCAAACCATGCATATTTTGTCTCGGTTTTATAATTTTCCAGGAAAATTATGATAGTTGGGTTTGAGAAGTGCCCTGAAATGCATAAATATTGACTTAGTGAAAGTACAATATTATGAATTCGTAAGTAGAATTTAACTTTTTTTTACCCCCAACAGATTCCCTAAGTGATAAAGATGCTAACTAGAGGATAAATAGCTAACTATCTATTGAATCCACTTAAAAAAAACCCACAAAACAACTAACCAACCAAAAGCAACACTAAAACTTCTGCTTACAGTGAAAATTTAAAGAATAGAATTTTCAATCTGTATTGCAGTACATTAAGCCTTAAGCATCATAAACTCAAATTACAAATAAGATCAAGAAGTGTGAACTTCTGCTCGCTTGTGGTAAGGCCTCATTTGAATACAATCAACCACAAAGACAAATAATTTCCTAAGCAGGAGAAATTTGAAGTTTAGTTCCCCAGTGTCTTGTGGATGGATTACCCTCAGTTTGTCAAGGTGAGAGGCTGGATTACAATTCTATCTTATTGACAAAGCATTCACAGCGTATCTACCCAGAAATTCTGCAAGATTCACCATGAGCTCATAGTACCTTAGTGTCCACTAATGAAGAGGCTGTATCTATTGTCTATCCATCTCTTGTCATCAAAACTTTTAGGACATTTGTATTTACGAGGAATCTTTCCCTTTCTTCCTTCATGGTTTTGGTAAGCCCAGAACCTGAAGAAAATGTACCCGACTGTCTTCAAAAGGAAGTCTGAAATGTTGTTTTCATGACTGCTAAGGCCACCAGTGAGAGAGCTATTCAACCACCATGAATTATTCCTATATATTGGCTAAATGATTAAATGTAATAGAAAGCACTAGCTTTTTAAAAAAAATAATTTAGGTTCCCTTTAGGCTTCAGATTCACAATTGTAGAGCTTCAAGTGTTTTATTTAAGGTGGTAAAACAAAGCATTTCTCTGCTGTTTTCTGTTAAAATTACTTCAAAAGATTTATCCTGCTATGCTCACAAGAGACTTGATTTGCAAATATCCATTAAAGCTGCACAAAATCACAACACTGTGAATACAGGGAATGCAAAATTATTACGGACTGCATCCTGCAGAATGATGAGGGGCTCTGATTCAAACTTGAATCACAGAATAATTAAGATTCAAAGAGACAACTGGAAGTCTCTAGTCAATCATCTGATCAAAGCAGAACTGACTTCAAAACTAGATGAGGCTGCTCAGGTCAATCATCCTTTATCAAATGGTGGAGAAGTCACTACCTGAGTACCTGTTTCAGTACTTAACTAGATTAACTTCAAAAAACCAAAAAAACTCCAAACAAAAAAACCCACCCCACACTAGAAAAACAGTCATGGCTGATACCAAATAACAATTTCACAAGTTAGACCAAAGACTAAACTGATACAATTGTAACTGCATTAGGTTCTAAGGAAACTATAAATACAAATTAAATGTTCATCTTTATCCAAGAAAACAAAAAAAATTCCAATGAAAAGCTATAGAGATGGCTTTTATATCACTAGTATATGTCAGCAGACAATTTACCTGATTGTTGTTGTTGATACATCTTTCCCAATTAGAAAACTGTGTTTCCCTTCTGAGATCTGCTGAGCCCAGTGAGGGTGAAGCCACACTACTTGAGAAATATGGCCAGCATAAACAGCAGGCATAATCCAGTTTTCAATACTTAACTCACTGTAATCAGTAGAGAAAGACAGAAGATAGCAATGTTACTTTCCCTATAAATAAAAATGGTCAAGAACATCACAAGCATCTTCCACATCTTGAAGGCCCCCACGCAAATAATCTAAAATTAGTACTCCATGTAACTAACATTATTAAAGAACGAAAAAGAGGGAGATCTTTATTCATAAGACTAACAATGTCTGTAGTAGGTAAAAAAAGTTCGGACATCAAGTGGAACTGGCTTCACTTCTAGCGTGGTACTTTGATTATAAACTCCTTAGTGGTGGACCTGGCAATGGTAGGTTAATGGTTGGACTCAATAATCTTAGAGGCCTTTTCAACCTTAATGATTCTGTGATTCTATGCCCTTTTTCTCTTGATACATTTAGACAGAAGAAAGTGCAAGGAACATCATCAACATTGTTCTAAATAACTTCAAACTGATCTCATTAGAGTGTTTTATTGTAAACTGCTCCAAGTATATTTTAAATGTCATCCCAGTAATTAAAGTGAGTCAATCCACATCCACAAGATTAGCATCCTTCCTTATTATCAAGGCCCTATTATTTTTAGGTGTATGATGCCAACTGTATCCTGGGCTGCAGCAAAAGAAGCGTGATGAGCAGGTCACAGGAAGGGACACTGCTCCTCTATTCTGCTCTTGTGAGACCTCACACCTGGAGTGCGGCATCCAGCTCTGGGCCCCTCACATAACAATTATATGGACTTGTTCAAACAGGTCCAGAGAAGGCCACAAAGATGATCAGAGGGCTGGAATACCTTTCCTAGGAGGACAGGTTGAGAGAGTTGTGGTTTTTCAGCCTGGAGGCTGCACAGAGCCCTTATACTGCCTTCCAATACCTCAAAAGGGACTACAGGAAAGCTGGAGAGGGACTTTTTACAAGGCCATGCAGTGATAGGACAAGGGTTTAAACTGAAAGAGTGTGTTTAGATTAGATATTAGGAAGAAATTCTTCACTGTGAGTGTGGTGAGGCACTGAAATGGGTTGTCCAAGCAATTGTAAGTGACCCATGACCAGAAGTGTTCAAGGCCAGGTTGGATGGGGATCTGAGCAACCTGGTCTAGTGGAAAGTGTCCCTGCCCATGGAAGGGGAGTTGGAACTAGGTGATCTTTAAGATTCCTTCCAACCCAAAGCATCCAATGACTTTATGATCGAGTCCACAAAACCTTTTAGTCATCCAACAAAGAGAACAAAATACTGACTACGGGTAAGGTGATTCAAGTACACCAAATGCATCAGCTTGTAATTGCTATAAATCACCATAATACTGAAGCAAACAGCAGAGATCGCTGTGGCTTATTACCTACCTACTTTAGATGGTGGGGGAAAATATTGGTCTTTATGATTGTAATACGAATATCTTGTTCTACTTCACATATTCAGCATGCAACAAAGGATGTGCAATTTCAACCTCAAAGTCAGTTTTTCAGTGTGAAGAGAGAAAAACTGCTTCGTAACTACAGCTTTTCAGACAAAGCATCAATGCAGAGTGCTCTCCTGTTACCCAGAGGAACTACTTGGGATAACACCATCATACACTACTGAGCAATACACACAGCAAACTCACACATCTTAAATTGCTTGATATGCAATGTAACTTTTGCCATTAAAAAATAAAGTTTCAGCAGAAGTGAAAAGACAGAAGATACAACTTGAATCTGACTTATACCTCTTTTGTTCATCCTTCCTATGCAATTATAGCAATATTCACTATGAATCAAAGGCAGCCAGAAGTAGACTTAAAATCTACTCTGATGAAGTACCCAGGACTTACCTAAAAAGAGCTTCTTTGTCAAATACGGTGTCCGCAGGCATATTCACAGGAATCAGAAGGTCTGGATGGGAATCAAGATGAACAAAACTGATGTTACTGGTAGGAAGATGCTTTGAACCAATGGCACGATAGATGAAAGGCAGCACCTAAAGCAACATGAACAAAAACATTTTAATGATAACCAGTGGGCTGAAAAATGCAATGGCTTTAGCAGCAAAAACACCAGTACCACTTTTATTCCTTTAGAATTTGGATTAGAGGGAGGAGGAGACAGAAAACAATACAAAGGGGAAATAACTCCAGTGGCAAGACAACTCATGAACAGTAATCATCACAGGAACCAAGTGTTCCAGATGAGAAATTGCTGAAGAGTCACAGCTTTACACCCTTTTTCCTTCTTTATAACAAGTCTTGTTTGCAGTAGTTCTTCTCACTAGCCATTCAACTCCATTCCTAGATTTATTTTTTTTTTTTCCATTTACAACTAAGCCCCAGGAATGCCTTTCCTCTTCTGCAGATCATTGCCCGTGTATTTCTTTCCCCATGCTATAAAGCTTCCTCACCATGCACTGGTGGTATGGAAATAAAAACAGTTTGCTCTTTATGTTTTATAAGTTAACTGAGATAGACTGAAAACTGACCCCACCATGATTCCTAATCCCTCCATGACTGTTTGCAAGAGAGACTACCTTTCTCAACTGGCCAACTTTATTAACTGCTGAAGTTCTTCACTCAGAAGAGTGAAAAACAGGAGATGAGGCAACTGACCAATTTACAGCAGAGCAAACCACTGAACTGCAATAATATAGGGTGGTAAAAATGAGAAAATGGATGGCTGATTCCTCTTACTCAAAGCTGCAGTACACAGAGTCTCTTCCACAGTTAGAGGGCATCAACTGCCTTGTCTGCCAGAGCAAATCCAGTAAGGATTGTGAATCACAGCCCTATTATACAGGGAATGTGAAGACTGTAAGAAGCAACAAAAATTATGTGTGACCTATACATTACAACAGCAACTGAGCTACTATTTTTGGCATAAAACTGATTAAGATGACAAACCCTACATACTGCATAGGAATAACCGTAAAACATACGTGTATTATTGCAACAGTAGATAAAACAAGATTAAAAAACAACATGGGTTTCCTGATCCATGGCTTTTACTTCTTTGTAAAAAAGAAGCAATCTGGCCTAGTAAACAACCTACAATATTTTCAATTAAAATTGAAGTTTCACCTCAGGTAAGTGCAACCACCGGTTGCAAGAGACGCGAGAGACTAAGTTTGTAACCTTGAAAGTTCTCCTGATTTGGATTAAGAACAGAATTTCCTTCAAGACACCTGTTATTATCAATCAGTGCATGATGCAGCTACTGACAGCTTGCTCTGGAGGAACATCACTGTCAGCAAAGCTGATATAAAATCTTCTGTGAAGTTCTTACACTTTAGGACAAAGAGCCATTTATGTTTTATGCAAGATAGACCAATTCATCCACACTCCTATACTGAAAATATTTAAAATTATATATTTAGTATTAATAGAACTTTAAGCTGATTGAAAACAGAAATATTGAGACTAAAACAAAGAAGGATCATTAAGAGGCATTATCTCAGAATTCTTACCACAGTGACACTCTATCTCCTTGGCTACCACAAAAAATCAGCTATCACAGCATCATATATTCAGTGAGTCTTAGCAAAACTGAACTGCATTAAACTACTTAAAAATTTGTAACATTATTTTCTTTAATAAACTTTACTTCTCTAATATTTTCTATTTGCAAAGAATCTTGTGAAGAATCTGTTATTTTAGAAGTAAAGCCTCAGTTTATGCTATTAGAAAAAACTGCATGAGAAACCAGAAACAGCAGTTCAAAAGCAATTCCTTCTTCACTCCCCTTTTCAAAAACTCCGCGAAAAGAAGCAAAGCTCCAGATTTTTAACGTTTCTCGTCAAATGGGAGTCAATCTACTTCTTGGGATGGGATTATATTTACTTATCCTCTGTTGACATGTCATAACCTGGATAGGGTTGAGTTTCCAAGCCCCCCCACCGATAGCTAGCAAATTATAACAGCAGTGTAACGTAGGTATTACCTCCTTTAAACCATAGCAATTAATTATACAGAGAAGAAAAAAGGAGTCAGCAATAACTACTTAAAAAGATGCCAAAATGCGACCGTGGCAATAAGTAGCTCGGTCGCTGAACCGCGAACGAAAACCAGGTCACCTGGGCACTGAAGTTCATTGGTGTTTCAGCAGGGAGGGGAAGGCAGGGTTAGGGTTTGTGTGCGGCCCTGCGGAGGGCAGGGCCGTTCCCAAGGAAGAGCCTGGAGAACCCGCACACATGACGGGAAAGCGCATCTCCCGGGGAGGCCGCCGGTGACCGCACCGGGCACCTCTCTTCGCTTCCGTCTGCCACACTGCGCATCCGCGCCGCGGAGAAACACGCGAACAAACCCGCAAACACACGCAAACGGGAACGAACGAAAGCCGTCTCCATGCCCCACCCGAGGGAGTCCCCGTCCCCCGGCAGCCCAGCGCAGGGCACTCACGTCCTGGTGGTCCTCCACCACCCACACGGGCAGGGCCGGGTAATGCCGCCGGGAGGCCCCGGCGGGCCGGGACGCACCGCCGGGCCCCGGCTCCGCTCCGCTCATGCCGTCGCTCCCCTCGAGCGGGCGGCGCTTCCGCCCGCAGCGCCTCCCACCGCTTTCCTGTTCCGGAGCCGGGCCGCTGCGGGCAGCGCTGGCC
>VZSE01003443.1:1944836-2140476 GCA_013398275.1 Promerops cafer | reverse complement strand
GGGGGCGCAGCTCCCGGGGTCGGGAGCGCGGCGGCTCCGCGGGGCTGGAGGGGTCGGGCTGGCGGGGCCGTGCGGTCGAGCAGAGCCCGGAGCGGGGAGCGGGACCCGGGGGCCGTCGGGAGACGGCGGTTGGGTGAGGCCGGGGGGCACTGGATGGGTCACGTCGGAAGGGACCACAGTGGGTCATCTGGTCCAGTCTCCCTGCTCCAGCAGGGTCATCCCAGAGCACATGGCACAGGATTGCCTCCAGACAGTTCTGGAATATCTGCGGTGAGGGAGACTCCACAACCTCTCTGTGGAATCCGTTGAGTGCGCGGGCACCCGCACAGTAAAGAGGTTCTTCCTCGTGTTCAGGTGGAACTTCCTGTGCATCAGTTTCTGCCCATTCACTCCTGTGCTGTTGCACGGCACCGCCGAGAAGATCCTGCATCCATCCTCTTTGATACCTTCTCTTAGACACTTAGAGACATTGATGTCCCCTCTGAGTGCTCTCTTCTCGATGTGTCAATGCCTTCTTGCTGTCAGCAGTGCCTCTGCAGGGAGAGGCGAGTTTATTCGGTGTTTTTTAGGGGACCAGTAATGCCTTAGAATGCAATGGCTCCCGTCAGTGCAATAAAATTCCTCTTTAAGTGATAGGGAAAGGGGAGTTTGCCCTTCTCTGTGTTTTCGAACTTACTTAACTTTAAATGAAAGTTGAATGTGACTTGCGTTTGCAGCAGAGGGAGTTTTAAAATAATTTGGGCATAAGTATTTAAAGCATAATAGTTGGGCATAAACTATTTAAAATAGTTTTGTGTATTTTTTAATCTTTTTTTCCAGTTGTGATTCTGTGCATTCTGAAGGACTGAAATTAAAGTAGTAGAACAAGAGCAGTTTTCTGGAATCAGGGAGATCTGAGAGCTGATAAACAAGACCCTTCGTTTGAATGCTAAGACATGTTAGAAAGAAACACACTTAAAGACAAGGCACTGTGGTACAGCCTGTTTAAATAAAATGTGTATGTGAATGTTGGCAAAGTCTAAAACAGCATTCTGTTACAAGTCTGAGTTGTGTAAAAGCACAGCAGGAGAATTAAAGCAAAATTAATTCAGCATCTGATGGATTATAGTTGATAATGTCAAAAGGGTGCACTGTTGCCAGACAAAATGGATGTTGACTTTCTTATCTTCTCCCCTGTTTTTTTTTTTTTTTTTTTTTGTGGGGTTTTTTGGGGTTTTTTTGAGAGAGAGCCTTTAAAAAATTGGAGGTATAGGCTGATTGGAAGGAACAAGTGGCTTTATACCATCATGGTTGCTACTTCCTCGAAGTGTGGGATTCTCACTGACATTGACCCTTGGTTGTTCTGGAGAGGGTATGACCACCACCAGTTCCACTGAGCCCTGCATGTGTAAGGAGGGTCCTCTTGATTCCTCCTCTTTGATATCAGTCCTTTTCCCCTGTTTCTTTTCCTTTCTCCCTCCAGTTCACCAGAAGCTGTCTACTTTCTCTCAGCGGGAGCTACATCTTTTGCTGCAGTGTCACCGGAATGCAGCTGAGAGTAGTGCTCTGAGCAGTCCAGGTTGGCCATGTTGCACTCTAGCAGGTGGGAGAATATTCTGTGCATGTACTTCAGCATCAGCAAAGCCTCAGTGAAAGGGAGGCTTTGTTTCTTTTTTCTGGTGATCTTTCCAATAGTGTCTGTCTCCCCTTTCTTTCTCACTTCCCCTTATTGAAAACAGGATTTGTGTTCTGGAGGTGCTTAGATCATTTTTTTTCACCTCTCCTTCCATTCCAGCCATAAATTTTCTTAAGTGTTTTTTCCCTTTTTCTCAGTTTTTGAAACTTAACACTGTAATCAAAGAATCAATTTTAACTTTAATGAAGCACAGTGCTTTCTTTTATAAACATTAATGGCTTAAATACATGCTTAGTTTTGAGCAACACTTAAGCCTACTTGAAGCAGTGATAATTTCTCAAGGGTAACAGGGCTGAGAACACAGTTGATGGATTTCTTGGGAACCATTTATTTCAATGAAAATTAAGGAATAGCACAGTCTACATGAAATTTTTTTCATAACCTGTGAGATGTGTAACCTGTTTTTCCATAAAAATACACCTACCTCACTTAAAATACTTTGAAGGGTCTGCTGAATTCAGTCCTTTAGTACACTGGGGACTCAATAGTGAATGTAAATTGCTAGTATTTAATTTAAAATTTACATGATGCCAGGTGGCATGCAGGTGTTAGTCAAGTCATTCTGCCCGAAGTTTAGAATTGTGTTCTAGAAAGAACTCCGTTAGGCAACTTTGGATGACCACTGCAGTTATTAATAATGAATGATTTCTTTGGTGCGGGGTATCCAAAGATTTTATATCAAAGTGTCTGAGTACTAGTGGAGGTGCTTGTATCCTTGACCTGTCATCATAACAATAATTTGTTGAAATTACGTTGCCCTAACTCGTAAAGCATGGTCCAGCTTGGGTTCTGGCTTAAAGACAGTAAGTGCTTTCATGGATTAGAGGCTTAAAGGAATCAAAAGGGGCATAAATGACCTGCACTAAAAGTCTGAGGAGCACAAAGCTCCCAGTGAAAGTGGATATCATTTACTGCTTCTGTTAAAGGAAACTGCAGTTTCAGCACTTTAGGAGTAGTTCCTGCAGATGCATTGAGGGTATCTTACAAAAATTGTGTTACACTGGATTTTTGTTTTCCTCAATAAAGGTGAGCCATGTCTTTCCATTCTGGGCGAGGATGTCCCCGTGGCCAGGGGGGACCAGGAGCAAGGACTTCAACACAGACCTACCGCCCTCAGAACCTCCGGCAGCTTCACCCGCAGCAGCCCTCCGTACAGTACCAGTATGAGCAGCAAGCTGCCCCTCCGACAGCCTACTCCAGCCCTCCAACCACCGGTTACATGCCTCCCAGGCCAGACTTTGTGCCCTATCCTCCTCCAGTGCCCCCTTCCACACAAAATCCCATCAGCCAGTGTCCCATGAGGCCACCATTTCCAAACCACCAGATGAGGCAGAGCTTCCCAGTGCCTCCATGTTTCCCTCCCACTCCTCCACCAGTGCCAAATCCTAGCAACACTCCCGTGCCAGGAACACCTGCTGGACAAAGCACCTTTCCTTACATGATGCCTCCCCCCACAGTACCGCACCCTCCCCCCCCACCAGTCATGCCACAGCAAGTCAGCTACCAGCCCGTGTACTCGGCGGGGTACTCGCAGCAGTCGTTCCCGCCGCCCAGCTTCAACAGCTACCAGCACAGCTCCGGCTCCTTCCCCAGCAGCACTGCCAGCAGCAGCGCCAGCAGCAGCCACTTCCGGCACGCGGGGCAGTACCAGGGGGAGAAGTCCCAAAGCGACCGGCGCTCCCCAGACAGGAGCAAGCACTACGATGAGCACCGGCACCGCGAGCACGGTCACATTCACGGCGACAGGCATCGCTCCGCTAACCACGGGGATCGTCGGGATCGTGCCCGCAGTCCAGACAGGAGGAGGCAGGAAAGCAGTCGGCACCGGACAGATTATGACAGAGGAAGGATATCACCTCATCACAGAAGTTATGAGCGAAACAGGTAAGTATTATCTGCCTGCAGGGGGAGAGATGTCATCACTGTTCCCACAGCATGTGTTTGCCTCAATGTTCTTCCCGTACCCTTGTTTGTCCCTCTAGCTCGGGAAGTAGCCACTAGTCAGGTCTCATGGAAAACGTTACTGTTTAGACACCTTTCAGGTATACGGCTTTGCCTCATGGTTGTTAGCTGGCAGACTTGTTGCTCTTGTCCATAGAGATAGTTTTCAAACAAGAACTTCTTTGCATCCCACTGAGTGGATTGTTGAGTAGTGCTCAACATATTTACCTTAGAAATTTATGCACATGTGGCAGGAAAATAGAGTTGGCACTCTAAGACTGTAGAAAGTTGAGTCTTACAAACAATTAAGCCCCAGCACTTTGAATTTCAAGATTTAGATACTAGAGTTAGGGTGCCGGGTGTTACTTTCTCTCAGTAAGCCTTGTATTTGTAGAGAACACTGATTTGGTGAGGTTTATAGTCTGATAGGGCCCATAACTAATACTTGCAGTAAGGTGTTTTAGTGAAAAGCATGTTGTGTTCGGGATGAAGACCTCAGCAAGCCAGCCTGTGATCTCAAAAGAGGACTGAAGTGAAAATGAGCATGGGCCAGTTGTAGGCTTCACTGATGACATTGAGATGGATGAGTGTGCACTACTTCTTCTGGGATTTATCATGAAATGTCTGTCCCTCTTCTGCATGGACACAAATAGCTTGGAAATTATGAACTGACCTGAGGCAATTTGCTATGGCGTGTTTTAGAGCAAACCATCATCAGTTAAATCTTTCTCATGTCTTAGGTTTGTTCTGTTTGTAGCTCTTTATGTGTCTAATGAACTTTGCCAAAATATTCAAAGAGGTACTGGAAAGTTAAGTATTTATCACGGCTCCTGGATCACATGCTCTTAATTTTAAAAGCTCAGAATTTTTTCATGCCACAAGTGCAACATGAATTTATGCATAAAGCCTGTGTAAATGAAACCCCTTTGATTTAGGTATGCAGAGACTTAATTACAGAACCTTAGACACCTGCATTCAAAAAAACAACCCAAGCCTCACACTCAGTAAGTTTACTTTGATTTTCAAAAAAGGATTTTCCTAAAACTGAATGCAGCTGGCATTAAGGCACTGGCCTTTTCTGTATGACATGCTTGTGGAGTTTTCTCCTTTTTTCTGCATAATTTCAAGCTTCAGTTTTAAGTTTTGAAAATGCATGTTTTCAGTAGCTTCTTTCTCAAACACTTTTGGATTGCTGCTTTAGGCCAACAGCTTCCAGATGTACTTGATAATGTATGTACTTATTTTGATTCAGAACTGTTTGCCAGACTGGAGTTGATTATTTTGTGCAGCATCCATCTCCCAAGCAAATCAGATGGCATAGAATATGCTCTCTCTGAAGACTGAAATCCATGCTTGAACAAGGCACCAACAAACAAGGATGAATGGGGATGGGGGAAAACAATAGATAATTTATCTGAACTTTTTTCTCTGTAAATTTGCATTCTGGTTCATATTATGAGCATGGAAACAAACATATATATATATATATATATATATATATATATATATATAAACTATATATGTTCATAAATAATTTTAACTCATTCTGTTAACCCACCAAGCCACTTCAGGCACCTATTTATAATTACTAGTGTATCAGCAAACTAGAGTTTTAACAGATGCACAGTGACTTGCCAGCTGTTAGCAGAGTATAAAAGCTGCCTGTGTGATCTTTCCTGCCTAATAAATACAGTAATTTCATAGAATCATTTAGGTTGGAAGACATCCTTAAGATCACCAAGTCCAACCTGTAACCTAATGCTGCCAACTTCACCACTTAATTGTGTCCCTAAGTGCCACGTCTACATCTCTTTTAAGTGCCTTCAGGGATGGTGATACCACCACTTTCCTGGGCAGCCTATTCCAGTGCTCGATAACCCTTTGGGTGAAGAAATTTTTCCTGCTATCCAAATGAATCTCCCCTAGTGCAACTTGAGACTGTTTCCTTTCATTCTGTTGCTTGTTACGTGGGAGAAGAGGCTGACCCCCACCTGGCTACAACCCCCTTTCAGGCAGTTGTAGGCAGCAACAAGGTCTTCCCTGAGCCCCCTTTTCTCCAGGTGATACAACCCCAGCTCCCTCAGCTGCTCCTCACAGGACTCATTCTCTAGATCCTTCACCAGCTCCATTGCCCTTCTCTAGACACACTCCAGCACCTCAATGTCTGCCTCGTAGTGAGGGGCCCAGAACTGCACACAGGATCCCAGGTGCAGCCCCACCAGTGCTGCGTACAGAGAACCATCACTGCCCTGCTCCTGCTGGCCACGCTGTTGCTGATACAGGCCAGGATGCCCTTGGCCTTTCTGGCCACCTGGGCCTATGCTGGCTCATGTTCAGCTGCCTGTGACCAACATCCTTGTTTGTTCTGCTGGACAGCTTTCTAGCCACTCTTCCCAAAGACTTCAGTTAATTTAAAGCTCTTTGACCCAAGAAATGTGTTTGGGTTGTGAGGTTCTTTATGTGCATGTGCAAGCTGAGTCTTGCAGATGAGAGTCATGGTTTCAGCATCATTCAGATTGTCTGTATCTGTCTGGTTTTTGTGTGTGCTTGAGGTTGCTGTAAGGAAGAGAGGGCTTGCCTCAAACACTTGAATGATTGCTGTGCTTACGAAGCTATTTGGCTTGAAATAAGTTTTCTTTTCCTTCCTTGAGGCATTTAGAGTGGTTATAGATACAATAATTTTACTCTTTGCCATTCGTAACAGGAGAAGAGGAAAAATGTTGATAAGTCCTGTGGCGAATTCATAGATGTTGCTTCTGCATGGTATGAATTAAATCTCGTATTGAGATGGATGGCTTTGTGACAAAGGTAGCGGACATGGACACTTGACTGTGTTTTACAAGTTTCTTGAAGGCCAATGTTAAGAACATTTGGCTTTTTAGCAGTCAGCGTGTGGATGTCATTTTGCGTAACATGATCTTAGACTGCTTTTGTGTTCCTTTCAGGTGTAGAATGTATGAAATGCCAGATTTCTCATTTAAATTATTTTTCAAGGGAGCGGGAGAGGGAGAGGCATCGGCACCGTGACAGCAGAAGATCACCATCACCAGACAGATCCTACAAAAAAGATTACAAGAGAGCAGGAAGGTAAGGAAGGCTGCATGTAGTCTCTTGAGCATTTGAGGCTCTGTGCATCCACTCACATGAGCTTTTGTGTATGCATATGAAACCCAGAAAAAATGAGTGTCTTAAATTTATAATCATCTACTGATACATGCAAATACCAGTTATCTCAAGATCTTGTGGAGTTAGAAACAAAGTTAATCTCTGGAGAGAGAGAGTTTCACTGCTGTGTCCTAAAGACTTTCTCTTACATCTTCTAGTCCGTAATGTACCAAACTTATTTAAAGTCGCTCTATCTTTAGATTATCTTTTATATGCTTTTCTTATATTGCTATTCCTTTCTGAATGCTGGATAGTTGAAAACATTGCAACATTATTGGTTTTGTAGGCAGATGAAATGAAAAAAAAATTAGTTTCTTTACTACTCTTTCAAAAACATTACTCTTGTGATGCACAAGGAATATCACACCTTGTGCTGTTCAAAGGTGTGTTAGAGTAACAGAAGTGTGGGTTCTGTATAATCCTTTTAATAAAACTCAGGTTCTTTTTTATTACCAATAGTTTGTGGGCTGTGCTTTGAAACTTCTTACTGTAACTTCTAGTTGTGATTGGTGTGACTTAGTTTTTACCAATGAGTTCCTAACTTAAAAATAAAATTAAAAGAAATTCACCTAGAATGCAAGTAGGAATTTTAATTTAAAATGGGATTTTTTTTTAATTTTAATTTTTGAATATGGCTTAAAATAAAAAGCACAGCAAATTTTAAGTCATTTTTATTGTAGTTCAAAACTACAAATTACTCTTGTACTCTTTATGGTGCAAGTTAAAAGCTGGAAAGGCAACTAGATCTTGCTGCAATTTATATGATAGAATGACTTACTGATCTGAAGCAAACTGTTTTTCATTTTAAAATAATAAAGAGAATTGCTTTTGTTTGCTTTCTCCCTCTAAGCCGGTCTCCAAGCAGAGAGAGAAAGAGAACCCGATGGGAGGAGGACAGAGAAAGGTGGTCTGAGAACCAGAGCTCCAGTAAAGAGAAAAATTATACTGCTGTCAAAGACAAAGAATCAGAAGAGAATGCATCTGAAAAAAATGAAGAGGAAGATGAGGAATTGCTTAAGCCAGTCTGGGTTCGCTGTACCCATTCTGAAAGCTATTATTCCAATGACCCTATGGATCAAGTGGTATGTCAGTGAGAACACTAAAATGACTGCAGATGGTCCTTTATAGTATGAACCCTTCAGCAGGATCATCATTTTGTGTCATTTAATTCTTCTCTCTTCCCAATCATCTCAGTCTTTTAACCCTGTTAGGGGCTTCATATGTTGCTATTCTTTTCTGCATCAGTTCCTTCTCTCTATTAGCATTCAGATAAGTGGTACATGGAAGAGGGGTACTTTTTTTCTTGTCTCTGGGAGGGAAAGATCTATTTTTTCTTTGTTATACATTGTGTTTAACTTGTGAACAAAGATGCCTCAAGCACTGTATATTCCTGCAAACTTGGAGAAGTGCTATACCAGCAAATGAAATAATTTCTTTGCTAGTTCACCTGGTGAAGAAATGTAATGATATGCTAAAGCCTTATTAGGTATTCCCATGTTTCACTGAAAGGTCTGTCTTTCCCACCTTCTTGGCTTGTTTCCTGAAATGCTGGTAGATGTTGAGTTCTTGTGCTATTTTAACACTGTCCTTTTTTTGTTCTGTTGTTCTAATTTTTTTATTAACAGGGGGACTCTACTGTGGTAGGAACAAGCAAGCTTCGGGATCTGTATGAAAAGTTTGACGAGGAGTTAGGAAAGCGACAGGCAAAGGCCAAAGCAGCCAGGCCACCATGGGAGCCACCAAAAACCAAGCTGGATGAAGATTTAGGTAGGCTGAAATGATGACAAAGCTCTGAAATGGAATAATCTGTAGTTAACCTGTTTTGGCAGTTGTGTGTATTTAATAATATTGGTAAGTCTTTTTTAAATCTGTCCTTTGTATTTCATATCCATGGGAGTTTTACTGTAGCTTTTGACAGAAGTAGAGCTAGATTCTTTACCCAGAAAGCCTAGGGGGAAGTGGAGAGTATCCTGCACTACCAAATGCTAAATGCATTTCTTCCATGGAATAAAACACCCTGAGCATGATCAGATAGTCCAGAGAGTGGCACATGAGAGGCTTTGAGGAGCTCCTGGTCTTATATATCTAAAGAGCAAGCAAGAGTAATGGTGATAGACTTGGTGCTGTAAAAGCAAACATCTGAGTTTTTCTTCAGTATTGTATTTTTGTTGTGCAGCTCTGCTTAGTATGATCAGACATCTGCAAAAGTATCAGTTTTCATAACATACATTATCTGCATTATCTTGTCCCACCCATATGGATCTTCTGACAGTGAAATACATCTAGCAGCATCAAGTACTGGGGAAATACTGGTTGAATTAGCAGGGTAGGGGTTTTTATAGCAATTTGTGTACTCAGAAGCCATTTTTCTTGGTTTCTTTTGTGAAAACTGTTGTTCTTTTCACACTTCCATCATTGCAGTGTTTCACAGTGTGTTTTTTAGTCAGTTGCTTTAGTTCAAGTAATTTATAGGCATATGGCAGTAATTTAGATACTCTGTTGAGCTTGCTTTTTGACTATTGCTTCATGTTGGCCAGGTGAGCTGCTTCAAACTCTCAGGTCTCATCTTAGTAGCTCATTAAAAAGTCGCATATCAAAAATTCCAAAGCTGAAATACAGGTTTGAATTACATGGTTACATGCTGATGGTATAAAAGGATGCAATGAAGAGGAAAGAAAAAAATAAATACAGATGAAATAAAATGTGAACTCACTTTTGTAAAGGAGTTCTTCACATTTTTTGAACAGTGAATTTGCATATATTTAAACTCCTTCAAGAATCACTAGCAAAGTTAACTGTAGGATTTTTTAGGAGGTGTTTTTCATGTGGATGAATCAAGGACACGACTGCTAGGCTCAACATACCTGTGTAAAGCCCTCATTCCTTAGATCTCTGAAGGAGAAAGCCTGCTGCTCCAGGCTAAAATATAACAGGGCCAAGGGCAGCTTCTGCATTTTCTTTTTCCACTCTTTCTGGAGAACCCAAAGACTATGTCTTCACTGTTCCCCTGGGCTAACTCAGTATCTGTGCCAGCTTCTCCTATAGCCACGTAGTGTCTAGTAGTTTGTCTTATTTTGTACTTCAGTAAAGGCTGTCTGTGTTCTGGACTGTGTTGGCAGCAATCTTGTGTTGCAGTGGGAGAGCAGTGTGCTCGAGCACTTAGCAGTGTGCTAAAAGAGCACTTTTAGATCATGAAAGGCTGATGATGGGAGAAATTCTTTACTGTGAGGGTGGTGAGGCACTGGAGCAGGTTGCCCAGAGAAGTTACAGATGTCCTATCCCTAGCAATGTTCAATGCCAGGCTGGATGGGGCACTGAGCAGCATGGTCTAGTGGGACGTATCCCTCTCCATGGCAAAGGGATTGGAATTAGATAGTCTTTAAGGCTCCCCCATAACCTAAACCATTCTATGATTTCAATATGTTACGTTGAAAAGTTCTGTGTTAGTCTTTTGAAACTCCAGCTTACTCTCACAGGTTCCATGCATATTTTGCACCTGAAAATAGACTTCACTATTAATCAGCTGTATATCAGAGAACTTTTGAAACTTAAATCATAGTGAATATTTGTAGGAATACATGTGCACACTTTGTGAGGAAACTCTGTTTCAGCTGAGCATAGATGACCTATGTAAACCATGTGTTCCAAGGAAATATTTTAATAACACCTTATGCCAGATTATAAACTGTGTAAGAATACATCTTGATTTAAAAAAAGGGAAACATTTTCCTAGTGATTTTCTCTTATTTTCTCTCTCTCCTTTTTCATTCAACTAAGGAGAGTCTTGTAATCAGTAAAAATGTGTACTTCATAGTTTCACAGTATTTGAAAGTACTGACAGTAAAGTAATTGCTCCTAAGTCAAACCTTAAAAAATGGAAGAAACATTGCATTTTATTCCAAGAATAAAATAAGGTTTACTTGCATACTGGTATATGTCTTGGCTATGAAGGCACTCATTTAAATTGGAGCTGAGGATATCTGTGGAAATGAGTGACTCAAATTACGTGCATAAGAAAGGGAGTCACTCCACAGTACCACAGGAGATTAGAGATACTGAGATCAAGGTTTTTTGGGGGGCGGTGGGGGGGTTAATTTTAAGTCCAGACATTAATTCATGATAGAGAATGCATTGCTGTGGAGAAGAGAGCATGTGGAAGTGCTTTTCAGCCGTCTTATTTCTTCTGTGTGAATCAGAGAGCTCCAGTGAGTCAGAGTGTGACTCTGAAGATGACAGCAGCTGCTCCAGCAGTTCAGATTCGGATGTTATTGACGTCATTGCAGAAATTAAGCGTAAAAAAGCACACCCTGATCGTCTCCATGAAGAACTTTGGTACAATGATCCAGGACAGGTAGGGTGTGAGGGAAAAGTACTGGGTGTTCAAAGGTCATTCTCCAAGTAAATTGAAAATTATGCCTTGTTGTTGTCAAACATGCAGAGTGACTTCTATTTCAAAATGCTTTCTTTACCCCTGTTTTCCGTTTTCTCTCTCATCTTCTTCAAAGCGCTTCACTTTTGATTTCAGGAGTGTGGTTCCAGCTAATTAATCCTGGGGATTATTCAGTTGGAATCATGTCTGACAGCGTTAATAAAAACTGAATGCTAACAATGTGCTAATGCTGTCCTTTTAGCCCTGAGATAAAGGTACACAACTGAATTCTGTGGTGGAGAAAAGGCAATATGTTTACATCCTTTACAAATTTTTCACCTTAAGCTCTCAGCTCATAATGATAAATAATGTTTCAAATATGCAGTTAATGCTTCTAATTTCTTGTCTAATGGTTCTTTTGTAATTGCATGGAGATTGTATTTCTCATTAAATATAATTGCTGAGCTCATGAAGTGCTGTTTTGAATGTACACATTGCACAGAAGACTAGTTTTTGTTTGCAAATTCACCATCTTCATCTTTCTTACT
Organism: Promerops cafer; assembly: GCA_013398275.1. Classification (NCBI taxonomy): domain Eukaryota; kingdom Metazoa; phylum Chordata; class Aves; order Passeriformes; family Nectariniidae; genus Promerops; species Promerops cafer. The sequence goes on along the minus strand of VZSE01003443.1, from coordinate 2,128,778 downwards.
TAAATATTTTACAATCTATTCTCTCATTTCATGTGGCACCTCAGTAAATTTATTTTTCTGTCACTTTGTGTGATGTATGAGTTTAGTATGCAACAAATCATAATGTGAAGAGATACTGGAATGCATATTGCCACTGTGGTAATTCAAAAGTCCATTGAATATTCTATTACAGATTCATATTTATGCTTCTACTTAAAAAAAATGATTGAGCTTAGATAGCTGTTTTTATTTGTATGGAAAACAAAATTAGCAAACTGTTTAGATGTTTAACAGAAAAAATTGTGTAGCTCTTGGGCACACTTCAAAGTAATGTTCTATGAAGAATATTAACAGAAAAAAAAGTGGAATAATTGTAGAAGGAATAGATTCAGGAATGTTTCCTGCTGAAACATGTTCTTTACCAAAAACTTTCTTGAGATTGACTCTTCATCTTTCTTGAAAAGGCTAAAATCAATCATGGTGAAGCCTGTCAGTACTGTACTACTTATGTGTAGATTTTATTTGAAAGCATTTGAAGTTTTCATAGGTATTTATCTGGTGTGTCAAAGTGCCTTCTGTCAATAAATAAAACAGGAATGATTGCCATGTACTCTGACACGTACAAGTACGCTGTCTGACATGGACCTATTTTTGTGGGATGGATCTTCCCAACCCTTCAATCTGAGAAGCTTGTTTGTTAATTTGGGTAATCTCCAGCAGAGCTGACAGCTGCCAGAATATAAATTGTTAAATTCAATGCCACCATGGTGGCTTTTGCCTTACAAATGTGATCTGCTTGTTTGTGTTGCTCTGTTGGTCAGAGAACGCACTGCCTATGTAAATTTGTGATCTCTCACCATCATTTTACCACCAACATAATTGCTCTCCTGCATTTTCTTTCTATGAGCAGTGTTGTTAGGGACAAGATAGATATGTATCTGATTGCTTCTCTAGTCTTGGGCTTTACAGGTACTTCATATCTCTCTCAGTTTCAGCCTGTGCATTTCACATAACAGAGGCAGTATTCTGTTGAACAGTTCTAAGACTTAAGGATGAGATTTTCAGAAATACGTGATGATTATTTAAATAACCTCAGTAGACACTTAGTTTTGGAGCTCTGATGAGCAATTAGCTGTTGACTGCTTTTTTACCTCTCTTCTGTCTTGTCACTGTACAAGCCAGTGAGGATGTATGCTTCTACCTATGAGCATGATTCTGTTTCTTTGAACCTCTTCTTTCCTCGAGGGTCTCATAGTATGGGAAGAACTGTGTGAACAACAAGCTGTCACATCACTCCATTGTTAATACTGTGTGACTAAGTTTCCGAAGGAGTAGGGAAGTGTCCTGCTTCTTATGTTCCTTTGCACATACACATTGTGCCAGTCTGAAGAAACTGAGGTTAACGTCAAAACTAAAAGGTTGCATCCCTATCCCAGCTGCCTAAAGCTAACATTAACAGTGGTTCTTGCTTCCTGTGGTATCTTCACATTGTATCTAACATGTGATAATGCTGTTTAGCCCCACTGTGGATGCTGTTTATGTTTTCAGACTGCTTGTAATAGCATGGAAAGTTCTGCTGGTTTTTCTATGGCATTGCAAGTTTATGGTTTGTTCTTTTGTTGTTTGTTTTTTTTTTTTTTTTCCCTAAGTCTAAAAGAAGTTTAACTTCTTGGATTCCAACTTTGATTAAAAACTGAGGTTGGGAACTTAATTTGTTTCTCTGGTTTGTTTCTGGGCTTCTTTTGTTGGATTTCTGCAATGAGCATAATGTAAGAGCAGAAAGCTTAAGGCTGTTGTGGTAGTTGATAGTCTGCATTGATCTTGGTCATAAAAGTGAAAAGAAAGACACCAGCTTTATGATGTATTGCATTGGCTCTTTTTGGTATAGGCACTTGATGCACCCATACAGAATATTCAAGTGGGTATTTTTTTCCTCTATTATCTCTTCTACTGACCTATTCACAGGATGGATTTGAAATGTTCCCATCAGTTCTTTAAAGTACCAAGTAACGTCTTTGAATGGCCTGCATTTTAAAGGCTAGCCTTGTTCCATGGCAGAGGGCTTAGTTGAGGATGAGTTTTCAGTCAGAGAAGTCAGTGGAACTGTTTGAATATGGAGAATTCAGCATGTAAATATTGACACATACATGTTTAGGACCTGAATTTTGTCAGCATGCTGTTTGTGTGTATAAGCAATGGAAAAGAGGTATATTATAGCAGGGTGGTAGAATGCTGCTGTATTTTCCCATTTTGTGCTTCTGAAACAGCGATGAAGTTCTAATGCTGCTGTGCAGTTTTCTTACATTAGTCTACAACATTTTCAGTTTTATTGGCTTAAGGACATCCACTTAATCTAAGCATGACAGGCTTTTAGAAGCATCAGCACTCAGGGCATTAAAACCAACATACTTTTCCAAAACCACTTTTCAATAAAACCAGAATCCTATTTTGTTTTTGACAGATGAATGATGGACCTTTGTGCAAGTGCAGTGCTAAAGCCCGGCGAACAGGAATAAGACATGGCATTTATCCTGGCGAAGAGGTATTAGTAATTCTAAGGATTGCAATTATGAATACAAACTTGCAGCTGTAAACTTCTGCTTGGGTTGATTTGAGGGGGTTTTCCCATGATTTACAGGCTGAGTAAAAAAAACCTCTTGTACAACTTTAAATCACATAGTTACATAACATCATATTTAAAATGCAATACTGGTAATGAAATCTGCCTGAAAACTATAGAAAACTTGCCTGTGTTTGCTTAGTTTTAGGTTTGTTTGGTTTTTTTAGTTTAAGTTTCTGAAACACAATTGTGTTAATATAAAAGAACTTGTGATCAAAGATCTGCTATCTTCAAGTGGATAAATATGTTGTGAAGGGCCCACTTTGTAAAGTGATTGCTTTAAAAGAAAAGTAAATAGTAATTCTGCTGCTGAAAGAAGCAGAAGGCTTGTCAGGAGGCATTCTTGCCTTAGCGTGTAGGCTTTACAATTTATCTTCATACTTTTTCTTGAAAAATTTTATTTTTCAGTTGGCCTTACATGTATTTACTGAAACAATTGTTTATTTCTCTGCAGTTAAGGAGTTACGAATTTGAGTTCAGAAAATTTGCTTTGGTCTGAAGCTTAGTGTAAATTTCTCCAGTTCAGGATCTATTCCTCCGCCTGTTGCATCTAGGGTTCTTCTTGCAGAAAAGGAAGAAAATTTAGGAGGAGAAAACTATTATATATAAAACTTGCTGCATGAAGGCAGTTTTTCCTGGAACAATGCCATCAGGTTTCACAAAATCTCCTGGGATATAATACTTTTCACAGTGTCCTGTAGGTGAAACTGCCTAGTTTTCAACTAGCTTGTTTGCAGCTGTCTTGTCGCAGCTGTGAGACGCTTATTTTGGGGCTGAAGAGCCAATGAAATTACCTTCCTTACTGCCTGAGTTTTGCAAAGTGGTCAGAGCAGCATAGTGGTGTAGCTGTCTTGCCATTGCCACAGGCCAGCTTTTGTTCTGCAGTTCAGAGTAGCACCCTGCTCACTGCAGTGGTTTTATTCTTTTCCCCAGTGTATTCCAAACAGGCTGGTGGCAGCCTCTGAAATGCAGCAAGTTTTATGTGGGGCATGTGAAAAACTGATTTTGTCTGACTGTTGAGGAATTTAGGTCCTTACACAGGACTGCTTCAGGACAAGCTGGAAGGAAATACGAAATCGCAGGTGTCTGGCTGCCTTTGGACCTCAAAGTCAAGCATAACAACCTGGGAGATAGAGTGGGGTTACCAGAGCTGTTTCTGTGGTGATAGACTAATCCTTTCTCTTCAGGCCTCAGATTCCCCTCAAGCAAATGAGCTGATACCTATCTGTCTCGATAATGTACCTTGAGATCTTCTCGTGTGATGTCCAGACTCCTCTTCGTAAGCTTTTAATATGTGTTTCCTGAAACAAATTTGTATAGGAGAGGAAATCAGTCTGGAACGTAAACAGCTAACTATTCTTTGTAAGAGAGATGGAGAGTTAAATGGAAAATGAAAAAAAAAATCACCTTTTTTTGCTTTTGAATAGGTTTAAAAATATTTCTTAAAGTGAAAATGGAGATATGGCCACGCTTTCCTCCTTCCCAGAATGCTTAATTGTGACTACCTGCTTTATTTAATTTTTCCCAATTCATATTTCATGGATATTAGAAATGCTTTATTCTCTCTTTTAATCTAAATTTGCCTTGACTCTACACATAATTCTACTTATCTCTTTCTTTAAGCCCATTAAACCATGTCGCCCCATGACCAACAATGCTGGAAGACTATACCACTACCGAATTACTGTGTCACCTCCCACAAATTTCTTAGTAAGTACTTTATAAATAATTCAAACTAGGACTCTGATTTTGCTTTTGGTGGCAGAAGTCGTAGTGCTTCTTGCTTACTCCGTGGTGTTTTTGTTTGCTCTTTTAAGACAGACAGACCTACTGTTATTGAGTATGATGACCATGAATATATCTTTGAAGGGTTCTCCATGTTTGCACATGCCCCGCTAACAAACGTAAGTATATACTTCAGGTTTCATACATGGAGTTTCTTTAGAAAGTGCTCATTCTGCCCTGAAGCAAAAACTTCTCTAAAACAACACAATACATGTGTGCTACAGACATCTTACCAGCACTGGGGGCAGGGGAAAGATACTTGTGCTAATGAAACTCAGGCTTTGTCTTGACTGATTGTGGTAAGCAACATCTTTGAACTGTGACTGAAGCTGTGATGTGCATCGAAGTGATGTTTTTATGTATTTCACAGCTTGGAAGTGAATTAAACCATGGAACAACTTGCTAAGACTGCTAATTGGATTTAAATTGGCTGAGTGGGTTTATTAAGTTGGCAAAGTTTAAAAAATCTAGCAATAACAACGAAAAAAGGTTTACCCTTTAAGTAACAAATGAAATTTTTCAGAGATCCACTCTAAAGCGTTTTCTCTCTTCTTAAAACTTAGCTAGATGTATCCAATACTTTCTAACAGCTGTTCAGCTTCTTCAGGATCTAGCAAGTTACGATTTTTAGTAAAAGCTGTAGGTATGTACAGGTGTTTAATTTTGTGTTTTGAAAGCAAGTGTAACAAGAAAAAGCCATGATTGGTACCTGGCTGCCTTGCTTTTCCAACATAAGCTGAGTTAGCCAAATATGAATGGAAAATATGCAAATTCTTAATTTCTGTACACTTGAAGATATTTTGTTGTCTTGGTTATTTCAAGGTTTTCTCAACAAGTTCAGTGTGTGTTAGTTTCTGTGGTTTTTATACCTGTTACTAGCTACATCAATGCCACAACTCAGTGTAAGAATGGTTATAAACGCAGGACTGGGATGTAAGGATGCAGGAACTGAGAGGCACTGAGAAGAAATTACTTTGAACCCAACAGTTTGCTTACATGATGGATATGATACCACTTTACTTCAGGTGGTCAGGGACAGGGAGTCTTGTTGAGAAGTCAGTGGGAGAGTGGAGTTCAGCCTGTGGCATGGCAGTGGGAAGCACTGCTGCCCAGTAGCATTAACTCAGCCTCGGGGTTCAAGGCAAACTTATCTCAAGGCTTTACGTTTTCACTTTGCAAATGAGCAAAAAGGAGCAGGTTTTTTTTACTCACATTAAATAATAGAGAGACACCCTTACCTTTTCAATTTTTGTGCCTACTGTGTGACAGGAGGGCAGAGAGTTATGGAAATCTTCAATATACAGACAACAAGGAAAACTCTTCTTTGATATGAGTAGTTGGTGAAGCTATTAAGCTTACTGTAAAGTGCATGTTTATATGCACTTCCAGATTGGGGAAGTGATCAGCTACAAATGATTCTTTTTTACAGAGTGGAATACAAAGCCAATTCCTGTTAATAACAGATATAAAGCCCTTTGGAGGGAATCTCTTGATGTCATGAGATGACTTTGGCATAAAACATAAAACCTGCTCTTTGAGGGACACTTTGGAACATATTTGATAAAACGGAGGTCGCAAAAGGTAGTAAAAATAGACATCTGAACACCAACAGCTTTGCTTTAATCAAATTTCTGTAGTATGAAGTCTTAAGTTTGCATAGTTAGGGTTATTACTGAGTTATTACTATTATTACTGGGTAATAACTGAGCAGCTCAAGTATTAGGGAAAATGGTTAGTACAGTCGTAGAAAAAATTATTTTCATATTATAAATACAAAATCAATTTTACAGTACCAACCATGTGCTCTTTTAGTGTGTATTTGCTTGTGTACATGGAACTTCAGTTCCTGGAGATCTTAGCTGTGGTCACTTCTCTAAAGTATTCAACTTCTTGTTTAAATTGTGTGTTAGAAAGTAAGTAAACAATCCCTGTGCTTTTTTTAAAGCCTCACTGATTTAAGTGTGACAGGTTTTCATCTGCTCAGATTCTAAATGGTATAGTTAACTTCCAAGGTTTTGGGAGGGTTTTGTATTCACATTTAATACTGTATCAAATTGTAAGAAGTGCAGTTTTGTTTGCTCGTTTGGTTCAGCTTCTTAATTTATCATACAGATATTAATGGATTTTTGTTGTCAAAATAGTCAAATGTTTGACAGTGGGCTGTAAGAAGATACAATCAGAATATTGCACCTATGCTGTATACATTGATTTCATTGCAACCCCAGCACTGTTTAGATGCTTTATGCTGGTCTATAGATTTGTGTGCTTATAAATGTAAAATAACCTTGGGATGCCTCACTTGCATAGATCATGGGATTGTTCTAACATTCTTTCATACCTTTGAGGCCAGTGAATATTAAAATTTGGTAAGAGCTGTAGATTTTTAAGGGAAAATTAGGCGGTTTTGTAGTCTTTTAGGAATTTAGCCTTTTTTCTCTGAAAATCACATTAAAAAAATGAAACACCTTCAGCAAATTATGGACTGTAAAAAGGTGCAAAAAGGAAGTAAATGTTTGTCTTACTAGCTAGTCAGATGAAATTGAGAATATTTATTGCATGAAATTAGTATAAAAGTGTAATTTATCCCTAAGCTATCACATTATGTAGCTTTGCCTTAAAACTGCATTTTAAGACAGTATAGCTGACATAATTGGGACTGTGCTAAAAACACCTTGCTTTCAGATCACTCTATCAATCTGACATGTTGTGTCACAAATTCACTTCCAAGTAGCCAAGTGAGAGAAGATACAGGTCTACTGAGGTTTACGGGTGTACTTTTTCTCCTAAAGAAAATTCCATCTCCAGTAGATGGCATTATTTAACCTTCCTTCACCATCCCTTCTGTCAGCACTGTGTTTTATTACTGAGGTGAAGGCTGGAACTGGTGCTCCCTTTACACGTGCTTGTGTTCTTGTCTTTGCATGATCCCGCAGAGCAGCTGTTTTAGTAAGTGCCCTTTTCAGCAGACAGTTATACCTTTGCATACAGAATTGTATTAACTATACATTTGGTGCTGTATAGTTTTTAATGCTGAATTTCTCTTTTCCTTCCAGATTCCTCTATGCAAAGTAATCAGGTTTAACATTGACTATACAATTCATTTCATTGAGGAGATGATGCCTGAGGTAAGATGGATAATTAGTCTAAAAGTCAGACTGGGTTGTGAGTTGTTGGTATGTTTAATGGATTAAACTCTTCAGTATCCCACCTTGTGAAGTCTTAAGAGACTGTCTCTGTTCTGAACGAGTGGCTGAAACAGAACTTGAATTTGTATAAATCCATCTACCTAGGCTATCATATATTAAAATCAAACAGTAAGAAGTGCTTATATCCATAGGTTCCTTTCATTTTAAGTTATATGCAATATCTGTAAACTGAATTAGGCATTACCCTTCTCTTACATCTGACAAAAATAAGGCATATGAAGGTGTACTCTTTTGCCAGGACCACATACGTCAATGGCAGAGCTGAAACTTAATCAGAGGTTTGAAGCTCTGAACATTGTTTATCAGTACTTAATATAAGCTGTTGCCAAAACAAATTTCCTGTGGATACAAACAAAGCACATTGAGTTCATAATCTGTTTGTGGTGGGGTTTTTTATTACTAATTAATGCCTGGTGGAGCCAGTTTGTGAAGTAAATTGCTGCAGTGGAACAGCGTGTATAGGTACAGAAACACCCCTGCATATTAACTATGAAGATACGATCAGTATTTAATTTAGTCATATATATTTACATTTTTCTTTCTCGTTCTCTTTTCTCGTTGCTCAATGGCATCTAAATAAATGCAACAGCCCTGAAATGCCTCAGAAAGAATAATGTGATCACAGCAATTAATTTCTTGTAAGAAAGTGAATGTACTATGTTGTCTGCAGATCTTGAACCGAAACAACAAATGGCCACCAAGCAAAATAGAGAAGTCACCATTTGGGAGGGCTTCTGGGTAAATGGCTACAGCATTATTTGCAGACCATCTTTAGTAATGATTTTTGAAAGAGATTGTGGTGTTGAGTTTGGAATTTATGGCTGATATCATACATGCACGATTTGTATCAATCTGGCCTGATTTTGTTTGTTCAGGAAAGTTTATACGTTCGTTCACTGAAGGAGCTACTTCCTCACTTGATGAAAAGAATCTCTTTTTTTTTTTTTATTTCATCTGTTTTCTTTGTCTGTTGGCTATTTAGGTCATAATCTTCAATTTATGTTGTACTCATACTTGCTGTGGAAGTGATAGTGATACCACAGATGGTGATTTATAAACATTTATTATGAGCATGTGGGAAAAAATGAACTGTGGAAAAGATACTCCTCAGAAATGTGTCATCTGCTTAGTTTGCTCAGGTGGGAGGGGTTTTAGTGCTTGGCATATTATTACAGATTCATAATTTTTGCCTATACTGTTGATTTGGACATTGAATGAAGAGGATTCAATACCATTCTTTCTTGACAATGCTTTCTGAAGAGACCACTGTGCTATGTTAGAGTAGATGATCACAAATATATCAATACTGTTTCCAGAACCTGGTATCTAGTGGTTGGCAGATATGAAGACACTGTTTTTTTCATTGTGTTTTATTTACCTATATATAAATGGCATTATTTGTATTGCAGTATTATGTATTTATAATTTTGGTCTATTTTTTTGTTTCCCCAGAATTTTTGTGTGAGAGGCCTTGAACTGTTCTCTTCATATCTATTCAAAGATATTTTGGAGTTGTATGACTGGAATCTTAAAGGTAGTGTTCTCTTTGAGAGGGTCCTCAAAATAGCAGTGTAACTGATGTTTTCCATGAGAGGGACACACTTCATCTATTCTTCAAGAAGATCAAATTAGAGTTCAATAGTGTGAGCTGTAGCAGTGAAAATGCACACACTTGGCACTGTATTCTCACAAATAAACTTAATTTCTGCCTTAATCCAGAACTTTTCTTTTTAATCAAACAGTAAATATTACTGTGTATTTAATATTACAGAGTATTGTGCATGGTATTTTGAAAGCCAAGGTGTCAGGTAAACTATTCTCTTCTTTTACAAGCTAACACCAAGTTGCTTATACAGTATTTCTCTGCAGTCAACTCAGAAAGCAGTGTCATACATACAGTGGAAAGTTAACGTTATCATTATAGCTGAATATTTTTTGTCTTCTGACAAGATGAAAATGTTTGTTTTTGTGAAGACTGCAACAAAGGAGAATGCTTCCCATGGTCTGAAAGAGAAATGAGAGTATCAGAGGAATTACATTTCAGTGTCTCTAGGGTGTCTTGACTTTGTCTGTGGAGTTGCACTCTGCACTTAATGCAGTTAAACAGAGGAGCACACAAGTTTACATTTTGTGTAGCCTTCGGTTTGATACTAAATATATTCTAATGTCAGTGTTGTCTCTCCTGTCACTGCCCAATTGTTCTTTCTTTTTTTTAACACCAGGTACTTACAGGTTTAGTTTTTATTTTCTTGCAAAACTTTATATGATGAATAGGAAAATAAAAAAAAAAAAACAAACCACAAAACAGTGCTGTGGAAATTTCCATGTTATCTTTGTTATGGTGAACTAAAACCACCCCACTAATTGGGAGGAGATAAACTAGTGCTTGTACCTATAAGGCTTAAGTGTAATAATTAATTGATTATATAAACCAATCTTGTTCTATTACTGTTTTATTTAAAATTACTGTGTTTTGTGTTAGGTTGTTATTAAATTATTTTAGATTTCTTTTAAACTGTCTGTGTGAAAGCTTTCACTACAAGCTGTCTGTTCTTTTTTTGTTACTTTTTGGATTGAAACTTAAGCTCTATCAAATGTAATCACTATTCATTGGTCATCTGCAGCAAAGCTGCATCTTTTCTTTTCTTGCAAATATGTTGCTGTTCATAAATTTTCTATATTTTTTTTGTGTTTAAGGTCCTTCACTTGAAAATGATTCTGTTTCCTGTCCCAGATATCACTTCATGCCGCGGTTTGTGAGATTTCTTCCAGGTAATGTTTGTCTTATATAGCTTTAAAAAATTAGATCTAAAAACCTTAAAAAAAACCCAAACAAAACAGAAAACAACCCTATGCCCCAGAAAAAAATGTCCCCAAAAAAACCCTTATTGCAAGTCAAATAGTTCAGTCAGTGCAGAGATCTGGTGCTTCCACCTGAAGTCTTCAGTGCTTGCTGGCAGTGTGGATGGTTTACTTAGAACTGGAATTCAGATTGGCAGGCCAAGTTTTGCTTCCAGCTTTTGTGTCTGTAGTCATTTAGGGAGTGCTGGGTCCTCCTTGGCATGCTCTGCGATGGAGCTGTGGCGTTTGAGGAGTGCTGTTATCTAATCCTGCAGATTGCATGTGCCCCCTGCTCTTCAAGGTACCATGTGGTTAGATCACAATTCTTGGTGTGCAAGAGTCAGCATGACTGGCACCCCTGAGCACATGTTTTTCTGATTGTTTCTTTATCCTAGTGCAAGCTGACCTTGTAGCAAATAGTGAAAGACAAAAACCATCATTCCAGTGCAGTTCAACCCTGGCCTGCCAGCCAAGGACAAGATTCCATGTGGAGCGTTGCGCTCATTTTGAGCAAACAGCTTACACGGGCATTTGACGCATCCTAAGACACCAGGACAGACTTTCAGTTGATGTAAATGTCATGGCTCCATTGAAAATGTGTCCTGCTGAGATCCTGCCAGTGATTGCTCCAGGAGGGCTGTGTGGACAGAAGGATGTGTTTCAGCTGTGGGATTTAGGGTGCAGATGAAATGTGCAACAGTCTTCATCAGGAGGGCTGTGACCTGGAGGTGCTTTCTGGTCTGGGCTTTGAAACTTAGTTGCAATATTAATTATAGCTGGAACAAAATGAGTTTTGGCTTGTTACTGTGGAGAGTACTGATGGCTAGATGACTATTTCTAATTGTTGTTCCTTCCTGAATACACAGCACTGTTCAATCAGAAGCAGAGCTCTGAGGCTTGCTAGCAAACATTGATTTGGTTTTGCTGAAGCAATTTACAAAATAAGCCATCAAGCCACATGTGGCTGATTAACTTGACCTCATCACAAAATGAGAACAAGTTTGTCCTGCCTAGTTTGTGTAGCTTGAGGGTGCTTTCCTGTTCAGGGTTTCTATATTCTGATTTATTTTTTTTTTTAATTTTAGATTAGAAGTCAGCTCCTTCTGTGCTGTTGGGTTGTTTACTGATAGGGAGAGATAAGTCTCTATAATATTTATTTCTGCTGCTTCTTCTCTAGGGTCTCCAGCCTTCTAACTCTTTTTAAAAAATGTCTTTTTCCTGATATTTCTGCATATATAGTTGCCTTTTAGCATCTTTTTGACAGTTTTTTTTTAAATCAAGCTTTCACTTTTTTATTGATTACTTTTTGAAGTATCCTTGAAGATTTTTAATTTTCAGAGAGTGGAAATCTATTTCCTTCAGGTATGTTTGCAGAGCACTTCTTATGTCTAATCAAAGAAGATGTTGGTGCATCAGATCTCCACACATCCATCAGCTGTCTCTTTAAAGATAGGAATGAATTGCTGATTTCCCATCCTTCCTAGTTTTTCGTTCTTGCTTTACTAACATTGTCTAAAAATAACAAGGTTTGGGATATCAGGTTTTCTCTGGGGATTTACTTAGAGACAGGCCTTGGGGTTGCTCTGACCTAGTCATATCTGGTTTACTGAGATGCGTAGCATGCAGAACAGTTGCTGTATTGTATTCATTTTCATAGGTTCTTATGATGATAAATATATTCAGAGAGTAAGAGACTAGAAAAAACACATTTGCCTTCCCAAGTACTGTATGTTCTGATTTAGAAAGGGTCTGTTTCATTTAGCACAGCCATCAATAGCAACCTGTACATAATCTTCAATGGGTAAGGATACACTTATATATTAGTGATTGGTGGGTGTGGGCTACCTCTTGCATACATCTTGTTGTTGACAAAGAACAGTCTTGTTAGTGGAGTCTCCCTTTAATTTGAAAGAAAACTTTGCACATTTAAAAATCTGTCCCTGTAGCTATTTAGAAGTATTTTCTATTAACAGTGAGGTTTGGGGTGTATTTTCCCCACTTAAGATTCCCTCTTGCATTTTGAGTGAGTTAGTTGTTCTGAGAGGCCAAGTTACATCATTGCCTGTCATCATTTCTGTGCAGTAGTGCTGTAATTCCAGCAGAAGTAAGAGAAGGGCGTGGTTCCTCACGGATCTTGTAGGGGACATCATCTTACACAGTGCTGCTGTTGTGCAGCAGCTCTGCAAGGCTTTTCCACTGTGCCTGGGATCACACTCCTCGTGTTGTGGTGTCATCCCACATACTGCTCTAAGGTTTTACTTCTGGTTTGTGACCATTTCTCTTTTGTGGGTATAGTGATAGAGAGAACATACTCAGTGGCTGGAGCAGATTGTTTCTGCTCCCTGAGGGAGGGAAATCAACGTTCGTGTTCTGTGGGGCTTAAACTTGAAGATTCCTCCATACCTGCAAATTAACACTGTCATTAAAGGAGGGAGTTAGAGTGATGTATGTCAAAATTAAAGCATTGTGGGAACATGCAGTGACTTTTTACTGACATGAGCAGGCATACTGAATTTGAATAGTCAGTGATCTGACTTATCACTGAGTGGTGATCTGTCAGGACCATCACTCACCTTTCCTGTTTTCATATCCACATTTGTAGCTGGCTACCTGAAGCCAGTCAGATTATAGTGCCTTCTTTTGTTACAAGCAGCCTTTGCTGTGCGTTTTTCCTGGGGTCTCAGAAGTATTTAGTAATTTTCATGTGCCTTTGATGTCATTTTCATGACAGAGCATGAGGCTCTTTAGTCTTCATTACTGCAGTTACGGCATGTAAGCACTGCAGATGAGTTTAAAGTGCAGGGATAGCTTACTGCATTCATCCAGAAGTATCCTGTAAAATTTTGAGTGTTCTTAAAAAAAGCTGCATAACACCTAAAGGCTTTTTAACTGCTGTTGGGAAAAGAATGATAAAATTGTGAAAAGGAAGATATAACTGGACAACAAAACTGATTGTTCTGCTTACTCATTTTAAAGTTTATTCAGGCAAGTTAGAAACTTCAAGTTTACTGTATGATGGAACTGTTGCTCTCATCACCATTACTGTTACTGCTTTAGTTTAGCAAAGTGTTTATGCCTGTGCAGTATTCATCAGTAAGACATTTGCCTTCATATTTGTGAAATCACTTAAGCATCTTGCATTTTATTTTGCTCATACAAATGCTTTGTGTTCTGCATATTTTCTCTTATGCTCATGCTTTAGGAGTGAATCTCTGAAATGTGGTTTTTTTTTTTTTTATTTATGGTTTTAAGATGGAGGAAAAGAAGTGCTCTCAATGCATCAGATTCTTCTCTACTTGTTACGATGTAGTAAAGCTCTGGTGCCTGAAGAGGAGATTGCCAACATGCTTCAGTGGGAAGAACTGGAATGGCAGAAATATGCAGAAGAATGCAAAGGGATGATCGTTACCAGCCCTGGCATGGTAAAGCAAATAAATAATTTTTTTTGTTTTTTGAACAATCCAGTGACATGTACCTGTCCTTCTTTCAGAGAGTTTGTTACAGGCTAAATTGGAGCAGGAAGAGGTGACCAGTGGCAGTTGCAGATTGCAATAGGAACAGTTTATTGACTGGTTCCAACCCTGAATTGTCCCCTCCGCTGCTGTACTAAAGGGTATATTTTCAGATGGGCACTGTTTCAATGTGCATGTTAAAATGAACAGCTAAATTTTATGTATGTAAAACTTTCCTGTTTTCTCAGACAGTCTTTATGTGCATGATCTCATTCTCTTTTCCCAGACACAGCACCAGAGAAATAGTAACTATTTGCTATTTACTTTCCTCTTTCTCTTTTGACCCCCTATTGACAGCTCTATTTAATGTGTGCTGTCCTAACACTGGCTTGAATATGGAAAAGGTGTTTTCTGCCTATGTAGTTTTTTCACATTGTTTCTGTGTTGCTCTCACTTACACTAAGGAATTTTGTGTGCATTAATTAATGCATGTATTAATTTTCAGTGCCTAGTTTGAAACCCCTGTGGCCTTATTATTTTTGGAACAATTGGTATTTTAAAGCACATGTTCTCTGAACACAGCTCCTTTCAACTCCGATGTGTATGTGAATTCAGAATTCAGCCCATTATTCTGACTTGCCCTTTTAAGAAATGTGGGTCACAAGAATAGATGAACATCCACTAAAAATTGCAGGGTTGTATTTGTTTATTTGGTCAGTATCGCAAAAGGGCATCTTAGTAGTAGAGGCATATTTTGGACCTAATATTTGAGACTGACATGCAGCTTTCTCAGGAGTAATATCTTTCTTTTTCTGACTTCATTTTCCTCCTTTGCTCATAGCTCAAGTTCTTAGTTACTAAAGCAAAAGTTTAACTTGGTACCATGCCTAAGAAGGAATTTAGTTTTTCAACTGAAAAACCTGTCCCCAAACTGCAGCCAGGGTGACATGCTAAATACATTTTTCCAGTTCATATTTTTAAGTATGGCATCATAACATTAGTAAACTACTTAATAAGCTAATAATAACTTGGGTCAGATAATTTTCCCCTTGATTTCACTCTGAGTGAAGTAAAACTTTTGAAATTATTGCCAGACCAGAATCCCATAATAGAAATTGTTAGAAAACCTGAGCAGCCTTAACTTGTCTGTGGTTTCTGTGATACAAGGTACATGCTTGCCCACAAGTTGTCAGCATCTGAATGCTGTACATTGACATAACTTCAGTTGTTTTGCTGAAGATATGCTGATTTCAGCTAGCTGAAAACTTGCTTTTTTGTGTAGCATGAAGGAACATAGATATATTCCTTCCTTGTGTCACGGAACTCTGAGTGTCTATATGTAGAAAGCAGTGTGATTTGTGAGCCGTACTGTTAATTCTGAGATCTTGTGTGACTTTTTACTGGCAAACTTTGCATTCTACAAGGCAGTGTTTTTAGAGATGTGTGGACATCAAAATGTGTAAGCATAAAAGAAATCTGTAGTGCTTTGAAATGTCACGTTATAATGGCATCATTAGAATGTGTTTTTCCTCTCAAGATTGCAATGACATTCTTCTTAGTTTGTGGATTTTCCTGTACATTGCAGCATATTGTACTGATTATGAATGTAAGTGAAAAACAGAGTATGAAACTATTTCCTATGCATTTTACAACATGAGAAGGTAAAACAGTTCTGTTGGAGAGACAATACTGTTTTAGAAAATCACAGCTCTTCAATTCAATTATATCCACTTGAGACAACAAAGTAAAAACACTAAATTTTGTTTTGTTGCACAGCATCTCTTCAGAAATAATAATTCCTCTTGTGATCAAATCTAGTTTTTATGTCTGTGTTTTATTTTTTTCAGTGTGAGGTGTATATATGTGCAATATAGAGAAGGGAAAAAAACTTCAATAGGATATAAATCCCACTTAAACAACTAACAGTTGTTCAGCATTATTTAAAATTATTTTGTTTATTTATGGTGTTTCATTAGTTCAATGAAACTTTGTGTTGGAATAGATTTAGAAGTTCAAAAATTTTAGTCATCTTTCATACTTCACCCTTCCTAAAACATTGATGGTTTTCTAACGACTATGTAGATATATGTATATATTAACATACTTCTGTACTGCATCTGCATGCTATTTCATGTTGTGTTCTAATGTCAGCAGAGCCTTGGTTGATGAGATTTGGAGTAGGAAACAAAAATAACAGGCCTCTGTTCTGTTAGAATTTCTTTGGTTTTGATGTGACTTTAAAGGCAAGGTTGTGATTATTGGATAGTCTATCAAAGCACTTTTAAAAGAGCAGAGGGATAAAGCTCTGGAAGAATAACATCTAATTTGTTTGCATCCTGTCTGCTGGTGTGCAGTTTATACCTGGTGTTTCTGTATGTTGCTGTTTGTTCATTTAACCTTCAGAAAGGGCACTGGAGAGGAGGCTGGTGTTCATGATGAAATAAAAAAGCATAACCCAGCTACACCCCTCTCATAACTGTCAGTGAGGGAGCAGTTGTGATTAAGTCTTAGGGAAGTTCTTTTGTCCTGGTTGCTGTCAGCCATCCGGGAGCAGCTGTGTGACTGATTGACAAATGCAGGGCAGTGTCATGGAAATGTGGATGTTTTGAGTGGTCCTGAGGTCACACATTTAACTCAGACCCTGCTATATTCATAGTAAAAGATGTCCTTTTTACACTTATGGGTATCTCATTGCCTGTGTTTAAGTATCTAAAATGTGTCTGTATTGTTTTTAATGTATTGATTACAGCTGGTATATTGAGTATAATTATTGTCTAATATTCTGTTAATTATGTTTTGCCGACCTGGTTCTCAGAGGAGTGGTGTATCAAGGCTGCTTTTTAAGGGGTACAGAGATGGGAGAAGTTCCTCAATTTAATATTAAGAAAGGGGAGAACCAACAAACAACTTATCAGAACATAAAAACTTCTCAAGCTGTTTTTTTTGCAATCCCCCAAAAAACAAAAAACAACCCCCCAAAAAATAAACTTAACTTAATCCTTAAAAATCACATCTTTTAAGCTCTTGTTTAGGGAACAACATTCTCTCCACTTCAAGTCTTGCCCATTATATTCTTTAGTGCATTTTTTTGTTCTAATCCTATTTCATAAGAAATGCTGCGGGGAAGACCTTTTTTCTCTCTCTCTCTCTCTTNTTTTTTTTTTTTTTTTTTTTTTTTTTTTTTTTTTTGTGGAACCAGCAGCTTTAACTAACTAATTTAAAAAATTCAACTAATTTTAGTGAGTTAACTCACAACTAACCTAAATATTTTTTTTTTCCTCTTTTTTTTTTTTTTTTTTTTTTTTTTTGGCTGGGGAGATCTAACTTTATGTTCAGTCATCTTGTCTAAAGGGAAGATGATAAGCATTTTTCCTTTGGAAAATATTTCTGTATCTGAAAGTCAAGCTTTAAAGTAAGTTTTTGTTTTCCTAGAATAGATTGAAATTGTGGCCATATATAGAATTGGCTTTGCTTATTCGAGCAGAAAATTTTTCCTTTGAACAGTTCTACCAAGGTGGCTTGGAGGGTAAAAGCTTTGTTCTTGTCACAGTTTTTATTGTTTTGTGAAGAGAATGGTGGGAGTTGTTTCTGTAACACTGAAACTCATCTTTGAGTGCATCTTTACAGTGCTAAATGAGAAGTTCTGAGATGCAGGTAACTAGAAGTAATGCCCTTTTTCTGAAACCTAAGACAAGCAAAATATATTGGCCTCATCCAGCTGATTGCAAAGTGGGGAGTAAGCAGGCATGTTACAAAGCAGCTTGACAGGTAATGGAGAAGTTGTTTACTTGGAGACAAACTGTGCACCTTCAGCTGAGTTTTTAAATATGCTGGGTAAGTGATCAAAAGCTCTGTGAGCAGCATGTCTGCTACAGTGATGTGCAATTACTTACTCTCTGCATTTATAGAGCTGAAGCAAAAGTTGCCTTCTTCTGCACTGTCCTTTTTAACAATGAAAAGAACTTCTGTTTTGAACTGTAAAAAGGGCAAAAGTCTCCTCATTATACAAGGCTGTATTCTTCCTTGTACACATCAGCCTAGGAGCCTTTTCTGAGAGTAGTGTGACAGATTTTTTTTTTTATGATGTTTAGTCAGTGTGATTGAATGGCTCTAATAATGCCTTCATTTGCTTTGGGAAATCTTGAACTAAAATTAGAGAGGTAACCTGATCTTAGCAAACTGCTCAGGCATGTGGGTTCCTGGATGCCAGAATGCTAATCCTAATTCATATTTCTGGTGTGATGCTTGACCATAGAAAGTTATTTTAAGTTCTTGGAAATAGTAAATTTCCAGATGTTTAAAATTAAAAGGCCTTTTTGTTTTTTTCTTTGAGTGTTAAGTCAATTAACTTTGTTTCAGTTATTGTTGTTGCCAAATGTTTATAATAGTATTAATGATTAGTTTAATGTGCATCTTATTAAGTTTGGAATGTTTTTGCTTCGTGTTTCCTGGATAGCGTGGGCTTGAGGCAGTACATTTTCCATGGAGCTGTTGTCAATTTAGTTGTATTTTGTTTTTTTCTCCTAGAAGCCCAGCTCAGTTCGTATTGATCAACTAGACCGCGAACAATTCAATCCTGATGTAATTACTTTCCCTATTATTGTGCACTTTGGGATACGACCTGCTCAACTCAGTTATGCTGGAGATCCTCAGTAAGATGCTTTTCCTTCTTTCTTTTGTTCAGGAACTCATTATTGTTGTCATTTGTGCCTTAAATAGGGCTTGGTTATGTCCTTAGTTGAGTCTGATATGAAGCTTAGCGCTTATGACATTGGACACAAGCTCCTGCAAATTAGAAAATATGAGGAATAACTTTTTCTCTGGAATAATTCAGGATCTGCTGAAATAAACATGCATGCATGTGTGGTATGAAGCTTCTTAACCTGACAACAACTCTTCTGGGTCCAGCAAAAGGTGGTTCCTCAAGCTCCACATTATTTCTCTGAGAGGCCAGTGGTGGGTCTTCAGAGAGGGAATAGCGTAACAGGAAGACAGAGAAGGAGAAATAGTTACCCAAGCTTCCTATTGTCTGTAGCATATAGACTTCTGAGCTAGAGGGTATTTAGGTCATTTTGTTAAACACCCCTGAATGGATGTTTTTAAATTTCTCAGATCACTGTTTGAGTCTTTTTATGCTACTGACAGGGAGAAGATTTCAGGTAATCACTTAACCAGTACTATTGTGAATCATATGCAAAAGTAATGATTTTTATTTCAGAGCTGCTGCTTGATTGTTTAATTAAATGTTCTTCAGGTCTCACATCTGATAAGGAATAATATAGCCATTTTCTGTTTGATTACTTAATGATGTTTGTTTCTTGCATACTGCCGTATCCTACTTAATCATCTCTTACTGTGCTTTGAGGGATCATGTCTACATAGTGTTTCCTAGCTTGGAAGCTCTTACACCCTTGCTACTTTTCTGTGCTTTTTATATCCTGATAAGATTTTGGGAGAAATGTAGAGAAGGAGTGGATAGGGAATCAGGACTTCAGGCAGAGCAAGAAATACTGTTTCACTGGATTGATGAAGGGATGCAAAAGTGATGATTGGATTTTGTTCCCAATTCTTTTCTTAACCTCTGACTATTTCAGGGAATTCTTCCAGTGATTGGGACATCTGCTTTCTGCATGATGACATGCAAAGCCTATCTCTGGTGCATCTGTAGTTAAGGTTGTCTTTTTCCTCAGTGCAGTGGTTTAGGAATGGTATTCCCAGTTTAGTACTCCCACTAATAAGAGAACCACAAGCCACTCCCTTCCCCTTCCACTGAGAGACACAAAAAGGCAGAGATCACAGGTTGAGAGAAGAATGATTTACTGGAAACAGCAATGAGACAAGAAAACAAAAGTAACAGCAACAATACTAATAACAAAAATGTAGAAAGAGAGGGTGATTTATGTGCAAAATGCTCAACAGATCTGCAGTCTTGAGGCCCAAACACTCATGTGCATGTATGACAATTGTATTCGTTTGGAACTGCTTGCTGAGAATTTTAAATCCAACATGGCAGGAACTGGGAATATTGAGTGCTAATCCAGATAATAAAACAGGAATTTTTGTCTTTGATCATTAGTTTTATCTTTAAAACATATCTCTTTATCTTTTAGTTTTCTTGTCCATAAGAAGGAAATAATTAGACCCAAAAATATTAGAATAATCTCTATTTTTATGCTGGATTTATTAGTATTTGTAAAGTTCTAGTACTTTTCACTGAATATAGTATAAAGAGACAAAAATTATTCTTCCCACAGATTTTCATTTTTTTTCTTTAAAATTTACTTGTGGGTTTGTTTTTTCTTTTGGGTTTTAACCTTTTAGCTGCTTACAGAACATAGGTATGTTTTGTTTTATCAAGGTAACTAAGCATTTTTTGTAAAAGACCTCTGTGGTGCCATCATAAATGTCAGGCTTAACTCTGCTGTACGTGCACCTAGAAGAGATTTTCCTCTTTTGTGTCTTTTCTTTGTGCTGTTCTAATACAGATTTTTTTGTAATGGTAATATGTTTATTAATTCTCAAACTTAATTGCAATAACAAAGCTTGTTTCACCCTTATCAATACTTGTAGAAAAATGTGTATTGTAGATCACAGTTTCAAGTTCTTATTTTTGGGTTGAAACTTCCTCAAGGCATTTTTTCTTTTTGTTTTGGTTGATTTGTTCATTAACTCATTTTTCTTTTTCGGATGGTGATTTGTCAAAAATAGATGTGCTATTCTGCAGATTGTAAAAGTGCGGTGAATGGAGCATGAGAAAAATCTATGGATTGACCATTTCAGATGTGTTTGTAGACTGAAAAAATATCAGTATCTCCAGAGGCAGAGAGTATACATTCATGAATGCTGCAGAGAAATAGCTAGGGAAAAAATGCCAATAAGAAGATTTGTCTATGTGTCTGTGAATGTGGGATGCTGGGAAGATCATGAAATAGTAAAAGGGCTGTTGCCTCATTGACTGCTAAGCCACTAACATGAAAACTTTCTAATAAAACAGCTGCTCTAAGTTGTTGCTGGGGAGGATCTTCTTTTATAATGTAAATACGAGTAAAACTAACTTGGGTAAACTTCTTTCCTCTGGCCTCTAATTCCCTGCTTCCTATTCAAAGTCTGATTTATGGTTGTCCTGAATACAGAGGTTACATTTTGAAGGTAGCATTGTTTCTTAAGGACCCAGGGTTCCTGTCACCATTCTCTTTGTTGCTCCTCCCATTGTAACTTTTGTTACAATGTTGGTCAGTTGCAGCTGAATATAATGGGGGATGTTGTCTTCAAATGGAGTAAGTTCTTACAAATTTTGTGAAAGTTTGTGCTAGATCACTGAAGCACTCCCACCAAGGAAAGCGTTGTAATTGGGGTTCACGTGTAATTAGACACCACCAAAATAAGAAGAGGCTAGATGGTTGGAGAAAACCAGAAAACTTGAGTATGTGCCAATTACAGAAAAAACTTAAATTGCTCTTTCTTTTCATATAAACCCATAGGGAACAAAACTTTGATTTCACTTTTCGCAGAATAACTTCACGTTGACTTGTAGAGCTCTTCCTCACGTGCTTCCCTGAAATGTTTGAGCCGGTGTAAGGACAGACACTTCTGGGGAAGGGTGCTGCTCCTTTGCAGTGAGTGATAGGTACACCATGTGGAGAAGAAGGAGTTTTCACCTGCCTGAATTAAGGGGCAGGCAAGTCTTTTCAGCATGCAGAGGTGGCCCTTTGGAGAGGATGGGTGGGTATCTGGCACACCTGGAGTCTGCCCAAATCTTTGCTGCTCTTTACCTCACTCTGCACAATAATGCCTCCTCTCTGCTACTTCCTACCCTGCTGGAGCAGCTACCCAGGCACTGTCACCTCTCAGAAAATTCTTTGAGATTATTTTATTTCTGTAGCAAAGAGGTGCTTGTAGACATTCTTTGTGTACATTGTGTGCATTATTGGCAGCTGGTGTGTTCCCAATGAGAAACAAGGAGAGACTTCTGTTCACTGACCAAAATACTTGTTTTCTGGTTTTGTCCTTCAGATACCAAAAGCTGTGGAAGAGTTACGTGAAGCTGCGTCACCTGCTGGCTAATAGTCCCAAAGTCAAACAGGCTGATAAACAGAAATTATCACAAAGAGAGGTATTCTGGACCTTCCTAGGACTGATAATTGAGCATTGTAACTCGGGATGGAATAAAGCCACATGACTGCCCTGTTTATGAAAGCAATAGAAATCCTTTACAAAAGATTTTCTTTCCAGACCCTTAACACAGATTTTATTTTTATCTATGCTTGTTACTGAATGGAGGTTTTTTCCTTTTTCCAGCTGTCAAAGTGCTGCAAGTTTTTTACCCAATTATAGAAATTATTGTTATGGAACCATAACTTCTTTATAACTGTTGCCATTAATGGTTTCAAGAATTAGCATAGAGAAGGACTTTTTATTTCATAATATACTTTCAACTGGCTCATAATTTTAAACATTTATCTTCTGAAATAAAAACTGCCACGCTTGTGTGCATAAACCATAATTTATTAGGTGGTATAGTGACATTGCTTAGGATCTTTGACTTGAAATCATCTGGTTGTTGTATGATAGACAAGATATTTTTCTCTTTTTGTTTTTTCCCCACAAAGTGATGAGCGGTAAGCATTTCCTAAGTGCAAATGCTCAACCAATTGGGAATTAAAAGCAGAAAAACAAAGACTCCTAAATACAGCCTGTACTAACCTATTTCTATAAACCCATGGACTGAAGCTTTGAATTTGTTTGGTGCCTGTCTGTCGGGCACTCTTGATTTGACAGCCTGTGTAAAGAATACATAGAGGAGAAATTAACTTCTTGAGTACAGGATCGCATTTAATTAAGTGGTGTTGTATTTTTATTTTTTTATTAGAAACAGTAATTATTCATAAAATCATAGACTGCCCTGAGTTGGGAAGAACCCTTGAGAGTCATGGACTGTGATTCCTGAGACTTCCCCAGTTTATTGGGGAAGTCTCAGAAATTGCACTTTTGGAATTACTTTTGGTTGCAGTAAATGTTTGATACATGTGACATTGCACCTGATTTTTTTCATTGTTGCAAAGCATAGTATGCTGTTGTGTGAGGAAGAGTGTTAGTAAACATTTCATTTATGCTAATACTAAATAAGCTCTTGGCTTCCTTACTTGTAAATGAAAAAAAAGAAACAAACCCACAACATTGTGACTGAATTGTGCCACAGTTGTAAAGGCAAAAGAGATTTGTCCTTACAGGAGGTGATTTTGTTTGCCACAACTACACACAGAGCAAGTAGAAGATCATTGTTTTATGGGCATATTTTCATTAGGGGGTAATGTATGGCTCATTTGTAAAATTGTAGTGGATTGTTTGTAAGGGGGTGATCATATTTTGCTCCAGAAGGTAAAACGTTCCTTTGTTATTTAGCACTTGCTGTGGACTGCTGATTTTTGTTTCTAGACTGTATTACATAGGATAATGAGTTTTACAAGTAGTTTGCCAAGAGGGAGGCATACAGGGCCGAAGCAGAGACTTTATGTGAGGATAATCTATATATTTGCCAGTGGAGGTGTCAGTAACTCAGAAGGAGCTGTAGGACTGTGCCTGACTGGTACATGGGCTTTTAAAGACTATGAATCATATATTATGGAGTGCTTCTGAGCCAGTCAGACTGAAATACAGCCAGGTCTGGCAAGCACCTTTCTCAGGAAAAACTCAATGACACACCTTTGACAATGCACAAGGGGTGCAGTACTGGCAGCATCTCTGTTCCCTCTGCCATCAATCATCCACCACTGTGAGGTTGTACAATGATATTATTTGTGACAAGGTCATGCCTGGGGCTTTGTTCCTCTAACCTAACTTTGAGCATTTACAGCAGGTGCTTAAATTAGGACCTGAAGGCTCACTTTGAAGTCAGTGGAGGGAGAAATGCATTTTTGAAGCCATTTGTCCCCTTCACTGAATATAAAAGGAGCCAGGGCTAACTAGCGTCCTACCCTAGACACCTCTTTATTGAGGTGTCTGAGGTTTGATGAATCTGTGTCTGGACACATGCACCTGTTGGAACTACTCCGTGAGTCTCTGCAAATCAGAAAACAGAGCCTGTTCCTGCCCAGATATGCTCACAGGGTTCAAACTGGGAGCTGGGAAAAGACAGCTTTGAGCAAGTGCCCTGTAATAAAAAGGAGAAGGAGAGGCAGGATAAGTTTCAGCTTTGAAGAGCTTTGTGTTCTGAAGAAGGCAGAGCACTGAGGGGAGTCTTTACGGTTAGTTCATGCTGTGTAGGGATCTTGCACACCCCAGGGCCTTATAGTATTGGAATCAAGAGATTCTAATCCAGGGCTGATTTATTTTATCTGTTTTTCTTTCATTTCATTTTTACAGAAAAGATTTTCTTTTAATGATACTGTCAAAATCTTTCAATGATTCTGACTCTTTGATGGTTTCTAGAGACAAATTGTTTGCACACCACCAAATAGCCAGTGGTCAAGGTAAAACATATTTTTAAAAATTTTTATTAAAATAAAATTGGTGAATTTCAATCAGCATAGTCTCCAGGACTGGTGAATGCTGACCCTTTTCCCAGACTGGGCATAGTGACATAGCTGAACAAGAACTGTTGCAAAGTAGCCAAGATGACAAAGCAAAGCCTGTTTTGCTCCTCCTGAATGTTCAAACGAGGAGTACTCATAATAATGGACATGAATGCAGAGGCTTTTTTTGTACATCTGGTAAAGAAAGTGCTTTCATTATAAGAACTTTACCTTTCTTACTTATGTATGATGTTGGATGTATGAGTTGGACTGGTTTGTCTTGTCACTTGCAGTAAAAAAAATGTAGTCACCTCTGTTCTCTCCTTGGTCTACCAAAATCCCCCGTCTACACTGTATTCCAGCACATCTGCCAGTCTGTGTCTGGGAGTTACCAGATCAGTACCAGCCTTAGAAACTGCTCACCCAAACTGAACCTTACGTGGGTGCTGTGAACATGCTGCATCGCTGTGCATTGCTGTGCTTTGTTGTAGCAGGTTCCTCACAGGAGCTCTGTTCTCTCTCTGCTTAGGAAGCACTGCAGAAAATTCGTCAGAAGAACACAATGAGACGTGAAGTGACTGTGGAGTTGAGCAGCCAGGGATTCTGGAAAACGGGGATACGCTCCGACGTCTGCCAGGTGACTGAACCGGGGAGATGTATTTTCTTTCTTGGTAGCTGCCTATTTCTTTCTAACTAGCTGTCTGTAACTTGCTAGTTACCTTTCTGGGCTGAAGAACCAAATGGAAATGAACACCTCAGTAATATCTGTTGATCTAGGGAACTATTCTAGTGTTCTGTCCACCCCTTCTATACACACAAAAAAGATAATTTAAAATTTTCTTCCGGGGTTGATTAGTGCAAGGGAGAGAGGTTAGGAATGGCCAGTTTGAGGCTGGAGGTTTGCCAAATGTTGAATCTAGTGTGGAACTCTTAATCCATCAACTGGCTTAATTTTAGATATTTTAATTTTAATATATTTTTCTAGTTAGATAGCTTTTAAAAACACCCCAGGGTTTACAGTAAAGCATGAAGAAATATCTTTTTACTTGAAAGAAATTAAAAAAACCCTAAAACCCCACCACAGCTAACTTTTGGATTAAAACAGGTGAGCCTCGGTAGAAAGATATCTTTCAGATACTCTGTTTCCTATGCCTGACATCTCCAAGGAACATATCTCTGTCAGATCCTGTTCTGAAGCAGTTGACAGCAACCAGCTTTGTGATATGATAAAAATAAACGCAATTTTTCTTTAATTTTGTATTAGTAAAATTTGAGTAGTAGTAGCAGCCAAATAATTATAGTAGAGATATACTTGCATTATTTTTTTAGCTGTTGTTTTGGAGATGTTATTTAAGAGTTAAATACATGCAACTTAATATTAGCTTAACAATGTGAAGTATAAATTAGGGGGATTGTTAGGCAAGAGTATAGGTAGAAATTCCATTGTAATCTTAGAAGTCTGGTCAGGCCAAAGGGGGAAATTCTAGAGGGAGAGAAATGCTAGTTACTGAAATTGCTTTTCTTCTGTCTGAAACATTTCTTGTGATTCTACTCTTGCTTCTGAAGTAGAAGGAGAATAGTGGCACAATATCTCCTCACACAGCTGAGGAAAATCACAGGCCTTTCCTAATTTTTTTGTTGTGAACTGTATCTATTTTTACAGCTTAAGTAAACAGTGTAAATTTCCAATTTAGGCAGTTTGAAACCATTCTGTGTTATTCATAATATCTTTTGTGATTAATCTCCTAATGTCTTGATTATTCCTGTTTAATTTTGCTGAAGGACAGCAAAACACCAAAGAATGATAAAAGTAAAGCTATTTCACAATTTTTGTGCCCATCTGCAGCTGTAACATCTAAATCAGCCAGTTCTGGTATGAAGGTCCTTTGATTTGATTTCTTTGAGAGGCCAAGAATAGGCAACTGTATGTCTGTAAAATGAAAGATTGCTGCTGTTGCTACATGCTTTTTCCCAGATTAAAGAAGACTAAAACTAAATACGCATAAATCAGCTCTGGGGGCAGAGCTCAAGTACAGTGATTTAAAATTACTGCTTTTAAAAGCATTGCAGTTTAGAAGATTGAAATTCTTTTAAGTCACTTGTGATAGCTTATACTTGCTCCGAGTTCCATGCAGCCTTAACGACACTGGTCTTTGCTGTCTCGGAAATGAACTGCTTGAAAGGGGAGGAAAAATGGTGAGTGGAATGTTCAAAAAAAGTGTAAAATGTCTGAGTTCTGACAGGCTCACTTGAAGCTATCCAGTATATCAAGTGCAGTACTTGGCCACTGAGCTGGGCAGCACTTAATACACAGTGTGGCAGGGTCTGGCCCTGCTGAGAAGACACCACTTGTGTTGCCCCTCTCCACCCACAGCATTGTTGCTGGCAAGCCCTCAACAGCAGGGTAGAGTGTTCAGCATTTCATGCATTCCAAAATATTTCAGCTCTCCCCTTAGTAGCTTCAGGTCAGGAGCACCTGCTGTCCTGGGGGATGATGGCGCTGTCTGAGGGCACTTGAGAGAGTCTCTGCCTTGCTGTGGTAGCTGCAGCAAGAAAAGGACATGCAAAATATTCAAAATCATACATATTTTAAAAACATCTCTTCTAAAGAGAGAAATGCATAAAACATCAGAAGCATTGAATAGCACAGTCCAAGATGACAGATGTTGATTGAATCAATCAATCAAGTAGTTAGTGCCAGGAAAGCAGTGTTTTGTCAATATAACTTCAAGAGTCAAAGTCTTTCTGTGTGCTCCCAGGGGTCTGTCAATTCTTCGTTCACTGCACCACAGCTGATAAAAATCTGAAACTTGGTATCTCAGTCCTCAAATGCAGGACACATGTATTGGTGTAAAGAATGTTAAACATTGCTTGAGGAGACTTTCTGTCCAGTACAGTGGAGCATAGAGGCAGGGAAGCACAGTTGTCCTGTGAAACAATTTCAGGTTTGGTTGTTTTGGTGTTTTTCAGTTCCATGAAGGAACACATAGGAAGCACATCTGTACAGTTTATATAGAGATAAAAGGGATGCTCTTACAAATTAACCCAAAAAAACTCTAAAAGAGTGACATGGTTACAAAATAAGACTTCACATACACTTCCTAATTCTGCTTGAAGTGGCTTTATATTTATCTGCCATTTGGAGATCCAGGGAGACTTTTTCTTGCTGTTAGCTGGTTATTTCATCTGAAAGAAAAGGACCAGGGAGGAGTTTCTAGTCAACAGCTGGCTGAACATGAGCCAGCATGTGCCCAAGTGTCCAGGAAGGCCAATGGCATCCTGGCCTGTATCAGCAATAGCGTGGCCAGCAGGAGCAGGGCAGTGATGGTTCCCCTGTACTTGGCACTGGTGGGGCTGCACCTTGAATTCTTTGTCCAGTTTTGGGCCCCTCACAGCAAGAGGGACATTGAAGGGCTGGAGCGTGTGCAGAGAAGGGCAGTGGAGCTGGTGAAGGGTGTGGAGGACAAGTCTGGTGGGAAGTGACTGAGGGAGCTGGAGTTATATCATTTGGATAAAAGAAGGCTCAAGGGAGACCATATCACTCTATACAGCTGCCTGAAAGGAGGCTGTAGCCAGGTGGGAGGTGGTGTATTCTCCCAGGCAGCAAGTGACAGGACAAAAGGAAATGGTCTCAAGTTGTCCCAAGGGAGCTTAAGATTGGATATTAGGAATAATTTCTTTGTAGATAAGGTGATCAAGCATTGTAACAGGTTGCCCAGGAAAGTGGTGAAGTCAACATCCCTGAAGGTATTTATAAAGATCTTTGGGACATGGTTTAGTTGGTGGCGTTTACAGTGTTACTTTAGCAGTTGGACTCAATCATCTTAAGGGTCTTTTCCAATCTAAGTGATATTCTGTGATTATCTTCCAGCTCTGTGTTCAGTTCTCGGGAATTTCACGGTCTTTTACTTAAACACAAGGTCTTGCCATTGGTTAGTCTTAATTTTTGATCTTGTAGCATTCACCAGTTTGTATTTTGTGCTGTTCTGTCGTTAGTGACCTGCAGAAACCTAACATCATTTATTCTGTAAATTATACATCATCTACTTTGTGTGCTTGTTTTTCGTGCTTCTCTCCATTCTGTACACTCGCTTCCTCTAGTCATACACAATCCTTTTTCTGAATTAATTGCGACAGCTCTCAGATTTTAAGGCCCTTAAAATATACCTTTTTTTGAATATATTCATGTCATGTCAATAATAGGAACAATTGGGAAAAATTAGTTCACAAATGGTCATATGCATAAAAGTCTTCAAGTCCTGCATTTCTCCTGTTTCTCTTGTCATTCTTATGCAAGAATTGTGATGTTGATATCGCACTTACTATACTACTCTACTGATGGACTATACTATAAGCTTATTTCAACCCAGATGAGTCCAAGTCAATATCAGTGTAGAATTCTTTCTTTGAAACACTGAGAGAGGGGGACTGCCATTGTTACAAAATAGAGTTGGTTTTTTTTTCAATTTTATTGACATTTTCCCCAACAGAAAAACCTTGCCTGTTTCTTAGACAACAGCAACTTTTCTGATATTTTTTAGCACGTTAAATGTGCCAGACTACAGCATTTCAAAAATCCCATAATTCTTCCTCAAAAGGAAGTGAAGCAAGGCACAACTCTGCTTGAAAATTGAGTAGCTACTGTTTGGTGAAAGCTGGCTAAAGTGGTGTAAAGTGTTTCTTCCTTAATGTAATAAGGCAGAGGGGAAGTGGTGTTTCTTCATTTTTGAAGCAGGATGTTAAATGAAAAGGTACAAACGCATAGCAGTGTATTTTGTCATAGCTTCTTAAAATTTGCAGTTACTAGTAACCAGACATTTTTTGCCTCATTAAAGTTGCTTAAGTTGAGGACTGGGTTTATGTATTTATTCCTTTAGTCTGGGCGGGGCTGTGGAGATAAAAACATATGTGGGGGATAGGAAACTATGATCTTTTTTTCCTCATTTAAACCAAACAGTAAACTAAATGTTGTAACAATTGGGAAGTGTTTGTGTGATTTTGTGTTTGTCTGAATGATTTTGCTTATTGTGTTTGTTTTCTCAGCATGCAATGATGCTTCCTGTCCTCACCCACCATGTCCGCTACCATCAGTGCCTGATGCACTTGGACAAATTGATAGGCTACACTTTTCGAGATAGGTGCTTACTGCAGGTAAGATACAAAAAGAAAACCCCAACATCTTGCTGGTTTCTCTTCATGATATTACTGAGTTCATCCATAGTGCTGAAATGCACGGCACTGCCACAGCTCGGATGGATCTGATTACTTGTACTGCAGATCTTTCAAAAGTTTCAGTTTTCCTGAGAGACTTCTAAATAGAGGTATCTATTGTTCACATAGATACTACACCTACCTTTGCTCCCATGGTAGATCTGGATTTGCTTGTAATGTGTAGCAAGACAAAAATGCAGTTACTGAAAAGACTGTCAGGTACTCATTTCTGGGTAAGTTCCTTTTTTCAGGTATTTATAGAGAATACAATGTTATTCTGCAGATGAGTGTATGTGCCCTGCTTCTTTTATAGCCAGTTGTTCCAAAACAGAATAATTAAAACATTGCCCTTTTTTTGCATTTGTAGCTAGTGAATGGAAATTTGCAAACTTCTGTTCATCTCTTGATTTCTGCAAGTACATGATGAATTTTTTTTATTAACAAGCAAGAGCAGGAATTGG
This sequence comes from Promerops cafer, assembly GCA_013398275.1. Lineage (NCBI taxonomy): Eukaryota > Metazoa > Chordata > Aves > Passeriformes > Nectariniidae > Promerops > Promerops cafer. The sequence goes on along the minus strand of VZSE01003443.1, from coordinate 2,098,712 downwards.
AGAGGAGAAATTCTTGTTTTAGATGCATCCATGTTACATAATCAGCCTTTTATATTAGTGCATATTCGGAACTGATTACTTCTGAGGCTGATGCTTTACATGCTGGCCCCTTTCCTCTTAGACTTTTTCTGAATTTACTGAAGGAAAATGGGGACTTCTGTTCAGAACTTCCTTCTGAAGTGTCATCTCTCTTCAATGACTGGACTAAGTTCAAAACGTGGCAGTTTTTGTATTTCTTTAGAGATTTTACTCCCAAATTATTTTAGGGAAATGTCTTTTCTCACAGCTTTTCTGGTTTCTAGAAATTTTTTTCCAGGCTTTTTCCTACTGCAAGTTATATTAAACACTGGGCATCTTCTAGGATTTGGTTGTTGGCAGGCTGTCTTTGTTTTAATGTGAAAGATAAAAATACAGTGATGGAAACTTTCAGAATGTTAAGGCCAAACACACAAACCAACAAGTAAATTCTAATCAAAAAGAGATGAAAACATAAAAATCAAGTGTGTAAGCATTAGTCATGTTTGGTTATAACAAATATGCTTTTTAATGCTTTGTCTCTTGTCATTTATTTAAAACCTACAAATATTTTCCATACGAGGAAGAGCTTTTTAAAAATGTATACAGTATCAGTCATCTGCTTGAGCATAGGCAATGTTAGATGTATAATTCTTCATTGATTGTTACCTATTTTATCGTGGTATATTCTTTTTGAAGTACAAGCAGGTTAAAAAAGATTGCATTAAGTTATCTATTCAGAAAAGCTGTAATGTGTCATCTAGTCCAGATGGAGCAGAATTTGAGAATGAGCAATTACAACAAACTTAGTAGAACTATCAAGGAATTAAAAAGGACTTGGAGAATGTTCTTCTTGTTGATTCAGTATAATTTTACTCTTTAAGTTTTATGGTTAGAAAACAACAGACAATGTTTGAATGAATTACTGAATGTCATTGCTCACAGTTTGCAGCACCAGTCCTGCATGTGTGTCAGAAGTAAATTTCTGCAGCTAGCATTTTTCAGTGTTTCCTCTTTTTTATACACGAGTTTTGTGTGTACATAGTTTTTTACAAGCACAATATTTTGATCTGTGTATGTGTAAAGAAGGAAAAAATGTGTGAGTTTGCAGGATGGAGTTCTGAAAAACAAGCTGTAGTTGTATTTCCTGCTGCCATTTCCTCAGTGGTGGTGTCAGCAGCAGAGTAAACTTTTAGTAATCCTAGGTGGTACAAAGGTAAAACAGAGGACCAATCCTGTCATTCCTCTTCCATTTGAAGAGTGAGTTCTCTATAGTCATGAGGGAGAGAGTTCTTCTGTGATTAGCTCTGCCAGGAATAATGTACTTGTTGTTTCATTTTTTGAGCTAGGAGAGTTTTGTAGATATTTAAGTAATACAAATATGGACGGTTGAGAAGCTCTTTTAATTGCTTATATTTTTAATATGAATATTTATAGTTCAGTTTTACAGTGAATATATTTTTAAATAAGCAAATGTATTGAAACCAGGTCAGCAAAACTGGTAAGCAAAAGTCTTAGGGCAAATTGACGGTTCATGCTTTTTCGCTTCTAAACTAATTTTTCTTTAAAGAAAAAAATGATGAAAGTTAATTAGTTAAATTGATGATTGAGCATAAATGTTGCTTCTTTCTGACATCTGAAATAGTTCATCCTACATTTAAATTGCTGGAACCAAGTTTCTGATTGACTACATCACTTTGTAACCTTTCTTCAAACTGAAAAATAACTATTACTAGCTACCAGTCTAAGATAATGTTTTTCTTTCATTTGCAAAAATACATTTAACACTCTTTTTTTTCCCTCTATCTGTTACACTATAGCTTGCCATGACTCACCCAAGCCATCATTTAAATTTTGGGATGAATCCGGATCATGCGAGAAATTCCTTATCCAACTGTGGGATTCGACAGCCCAAGTATGGAGATAGAAAAGTTCACCATATACACATGAGAAAAAAAGGTATGCTACTTACACCACTAACATTTTTCTCTTACCTCACACTTAATCAGTAAGAACACCCTTTGTTCCATTATCATTTCCTTGGCCATTGTTCTTTTGAGAGATGCCTTCAGTAGAGGATTTCAAGGATTATATGCAGACACTGGTGAGGTCTTTCTAAAAGACTGGATTTTGCAAATAAGTCAAGATGTAAAGAGCTGCGAACAAGCAGGGGTAATAAATGGGAGGATGTATTTGCTTAGATTTTTGGCAAGTACTGTTTCCTTAATTTGCTGCTCAACATGGTGAACAAACTGGAATATACTTTGTAAATTTGTCTTACTAATGTGAACATGTGGTCTGTCTGCTGCAAAATATTCCTCACCCCTTTAACGTATGTTCAGTGATAATGAAGTAAATTGTTTGTTGCTTATGTAATGTTTAGAATGTCCTTTTCAGGCAAAGGTGGTATTTATCTGGCTCCCTGAACGCAAAAATTCAATACTGTCGTAAGGGGACTGTGGTCAATTAGGCAGAGAGCATTGGTAAAGATTATACTTGATGTAATAAACCCTGTAAATAACAGGATCATCTTGTGTACAGCAATTAAAAAGTAACATTTTGAGTAATTGTTTTCTACACTTATTCAAAGTGAATTAATGGCTGTTTACTTAATAGTGCATTGTTTATGTTTCTAGGGATAAATACTCTGATAAATATTATGTCCCGTTTGGGACAGGATGATCCAGCTCCTTCCAGGTAATGAAAATAGTTGTTTGCAAGTAGAGAAGCTGCTATAGAGGGAGATATTTAGTGGAAACAACCAACTTACTGTCAGCAACAGCTTTGGCAAATAGTTGAAGTGAAAAGTCATTTTGAATTGACTTTTATATTATGAAGGTGTGCTGAACCTCCATTAGCAGTGACATAGTAAATGTTTGGTCATGCCTGCAGAAAATGTCTGAGGAAGGTTTTAACAGATAATTCTATCATTCTTGTTGATCCTTGAAATGAGGAGGACTAAAAGGCTACCTTTTTGCAGAATAAAAAATAAGATTTGTTGTTGTTGTTATCAGTGCTATAAATTGGATTCTTCATCACGTTTTCTCACAGTGGTACCTTCCTGGCATGACACCTTGTTAACAGGAGCATGGTGCTGAACATGGGCTTTGCTGATTTACTATTCCAATTTAAAGACAGATGCAAAACCCATTAATGTTGTAATGCAATAATCTGTAAATGACCACTAAGAATTCTGTGCATATAAATATAGTTTAAGATGTGGTTTACAGCCACAGGCACCATATTTAGCTGAAGTTGAGTAAACAAAGCTCACAAGGCTAAAGCAAGACACAGTTGCATGTGAAATCTCTTAAATGCATGAACTAGATGGCAGTGTGTATTTTAGTCAGCTAGTGCTGTAGCCGGACCTTTCAAGAGCCATCATTTCAGAAGCAGCTTGGGAATAGGAGAAGTTTAATTCTGCATAAATTATTGTTGCACTGTTCCCTAAATGCTGTTTCGGCTAGACCATGCCCTTTTCTCTTCAAGCTTATTTGAGTCCTCTAAAGATAACATAAGGCTAAATTGTATTAATTCTTATGAAATAACACAAAAATATAAAGTCCCATTTCTGAGAGAGGTGTGTTTTCAGTTATGTTGCTACACAGATTTGTTGTAGATGTGCTCATACATTACTGTTTTATACAGCAGAGGTACTTGAATTCTTTCAGCCCATAACAAAGGCCTGCTATTTCAGAAATTAAACTAATTATATAATTGTTGGTGGAGTGAAAATTACAATAAAAGCTGCCAAACACTTGACAAGGATCTCCTGGATTAAAAATAAAAATCCTGTGGCAATAACGTTGATTCTGTTACAATCATGTGTGAAATCAAAAATGGTGCTGCTTACTTGCTTTGATGTCTAGAGCAGAAATTTGCATGCATTCAAAAACAAGCTCACATTCTTTTTCAACTGCTTGCCCTTTTAGTCCTTTGAATATAAGCAGGCAGACAGCTTGAACGAAATGAAACTTTATGCAAAACAAAGGTAAATCAGGAGCAGTGATGAAAGAAAACAGAGGAAATAAAAGATTCTAATAACTTCCTGGCATCTTTGGATGCATCTCCTGGTACAGCCATTTTTTCTTTTGAGCTCAGAGGAAGTTACAGAAAACAAGGCGTTTAAAGGTGCTATGAAAAATCCAAGTTCTTACTCCCTCTGCCATACCAGCAATCTGCTGCAGGGTCATCCTGCCCAGCAGGTATTGATGCTAATTAGGTAGAGCTCCCTGGTATCATGCACGAGGCTCAGAACAGGCTGTTTGTTTCAATCAAACTGGTGCCCTCTGATGGACAGAGAAACCTGACTTCAGTGCCAGGCAGCAGTCCTGTTTCCTTTTCCCATTTTGTGAAGCTCTGACAATAGCGCAGAACAGAACATTCGGACAGGAAATTTTGAAGGTGGTGGTGTCAGTCCTGAGTTTCATGATTCACACAGTTATTACTCTGTTTTGGAAAGGATTGTAATCCAGAGGGGGTGGGGGAGGCTGCAGAAATGACTGTCATGACTGATTAGCAATCAAGTTTGATTTTTTTTCTGTTCCAGTTGTGTTGTGTAAATAACCAGAATGTGTTACTTAGGTTGTGGTGAACTTTAAAATGCCTTTTTCAGGATTAACCACAATGAGCGTTTAGAATTTCTGGGAGATGCTGTCGTGGAGTTCTTAACAAGGTAAATGGGGAATTCTTCAACAGTTGTCACCTTTGTATGTTATTATTACAGTGTTGTGTTTATTGAACTTTTCAATGTCTACTTTCACTGTATATGTTTGCAGTCCTGCCTGATATTTAGACCTGCACACCTGCAGACAACTCTCTTGATAATTCTTTCAGTGGTCATGATAAAACAAGAAAGATTACAAAATAAAAAGCTAGAGTTTCTATTTCATGGAGTGCGATTTTAAATTGATTTGAGTTAGCGATTATTCAGCTATGTACGAGTTGAAATTTGTACCCTTTTTTTAAGGGAAAGATATTTTTCCTAGCATGCTGTTTTGTTTCCATGGGTTCTTTTTGTCTAGTTGCAAGGGAGAAGTATTTATGGGTAATGTTGAATGTATTGCAGTTCTTGTATTTCCAGTAATTAGGGCTGTAGCTTCCATAACAGCTTAAATAGTTAAGCACAAATGCAATCTATTCAAAAGTAATGAAAAAAACACATGGTTCATCAAAAATTGCTCCAGTTCTGGCCTGAGTATTCTGAAATCAGTGAACAATACAGGCATATTATTAGTTATCTCCATTGTTCTGCCTTACCTTAGTAGAGGCAAACAGGTTGCAGAATATAAGTATTATAATGTATTTTCACCTGCTTTGTTCTACTGTTTTTAATAGAGGTGTATTTGTTTACTGCTAATTTGCTCTTTAAGCCAGTTTGTTACATGAACAGCAAAACTGCCTCTATATCTCTGTTCTCTACTAGCCATTAGCTATGTGATATTAAAAACTGTTAGCCTATAAAGGTCTCCACTGCCCTTAAAACTCATGGCCTTTTCTCTCATACAACAGTACAGGCTGATAAGATGGAAGACTTGCTGATTAAAATGTCTTGCATTTTTCATTGTCATTGTTCATCAACCATCAGTTCACTTTCTGAGCTAACTTTTGTCTCGATTCAGAAAAAAAATGAGCTCCATTTCTGTTCAATAGAGCATGTAAGCACCTCTTTAAGTCTGCATTTTTTTTTCCTACCTCTCTTAATTTCAGGTGTCTGCCGTTGTGAATTATGATGCTTGATTAGATAGCCTCTAAGTTTTATAGCAGTTTTTGTCCTTAAATAGTCTTAAATAATCTTAATAATCTTAAATAATGCATACATCTGCATTTTTCTCCCTGTGTACTGGCTTAATAAAATATTTTAATAATTAGTGCCATACAGTGCCTTAATTGGGGAATGTTGAAAACCCTCTATGTGTTAACTTTTTTCTACATGGGTTAGATAGTCATAGATGAAAGTATCCAAAATAATTTATTCATTACTCAGATCTTGATGGGTTTAGTGAATTACTTGTTTTGTTTTGTTTCTGTTTTATGAAGTACCTTGCTAGCATGATGACAATTACCATTAAAGATTGTTAAAAGCCTGTGATTTTTACCTCTTTTTTTTTTTTTTGTGGTTTGTGGTATAATGACTTCACACATTTGATAAATCCAGGCTGTTGAGTTCTGTTCTTTGTTTTCATTAGCATCTGTTGAAGTACTTTAAGAAACATATATAAACAGATAGACACCCTGTTGGCAGCAGCAGCAGCACCTGAAAGCACTGTGTACCCACAGCACGGCGTTTCTCAAGGCTGAGGCTTCCCTTGTGCTTTATTCCTCAGCATCCTCTAGGTGTCAGCTCTGCTGAACCCTCTGCTGCTGCTGGTAGACAGAAACCTGAGATGAGGGAGCTGCAGGCTGGGGCAGGGATTTAGACATTATGTGCTGCCCAGCAGAGGAACAGCACTCTTCCTCCTCTGCTGCCAGTGCTATCCCATCAGATAGGATCGGGCATTGTTTCAATGTTTGTATCTTTACCTTGCTTCAAGCTGAGTTCTACTTTGGGAGGGGACCCATATTACCCACTAGGCTCTGAGGGAAAGGCGCAGTTCTCTCCAGGTGTATGTGTTTCATTTTTAATCAAATGCTAACTGCATCTGCTTTGCTTTTTGCTTTGCCAGTGTCCACTTATACTACCTGTTTCCCACTCTGGAGGAAGGAGGATTAGCTACGTACCGCACTGCCATCGTACAGAACCAGCACCTGGCCATGCTGGCTAAGGTACAGCTCTCTGTGTCCCCGCGTTTGACATCCCTGCGCAGGACACGATGAGTGTCTGGGCTGCTTCTTGAGGGAGCTGCCTGCTTGGAACATGACTTTCTTTGCTGTGTTTTGTGTACAACATTTGGGGTGCAGGAACCCTTTTCAGTTTGAAAGTAGATTTTAAAGATAAAGGAGAACGTAATGTTTTTCTCCAAAGCATGCTTTTGGGAAAAGTGATTTTTGCAGGCATAAAGATAAGTTTTTAGCCTTTGTTGAAGGTGTGCCTATACTTGCCTTTAATTTGCACAAGTAACGAAGCTGACAGTAGAAGAAAGAGAATCAAACTTACAAACATGTTGTTTATAAGATGACTTTCTGATAGATTATGCAGGGAGAGTGTGGTAGCAGGAGGTAGAAAAAATGGGGGGAAAAAATTGCATCTGCTCCATAACCTATGCAAATCATTTTCAGGTCCACTGTAGACTGTCAGAGTAGTCAGAAGTACATTAAACAGGGTTTTAGAGAAGAGTTGTGTTATCTCCTAGGAAAAATTAAGATACATTAGAATTTTATTTAATTTAGTTCTGTGAATGACAGAGCTTTTTATATTTCTGTATAATGATACTGGTGCATGGTGTTATGATACAGAAAGTTGACTCAATCTCTATTCATAATAGATAGGTATTCCCTTATTCATTCCTGATTTTGTTAGCTTTTATTTTAAGAAACAGTCTGAGACTTACTGATGTAATTGATTATGCCACACATGTGCACACACTGTCCACTGTGTAGTGCTGATAGTTTTCAAGTTGCTCTTTTAATCTTTCCTCGCTGTAATCACAAAGTGCCCTAAACAAGCATATCCAATCGGGATTTTGGCAAAACCTGCAGTATTTCTAACATACCATCTTTTTGCTCAGCTCTCAGGAGAGGCATAGGGTAGGCAGTGAACACAGTAATTTTATTCCATGTCTTTCTTTATTAATTTAGATAAGCATGAATTGATTGAAACATTTCATATCAGCCTTTGTTTACAATAATGGTATTGCCTGACATTTGAATTTATGATACTATTTTTAAACCTGCATCAGGAAAGCTCATATATTCTTCAAGTCTGTTTACAGCCTTTATCACTGTACAAAGACCATTTTTGCAATTTTTTATTGCAGTATTTTAAAAAGTGTAGATACAGCTGTAAATACTAGATACCTGTATATTCCAAATTTTCCAGCTTACCGTTTGTTCCTCTCATGTGTCTTATATGATGTTCCTGGTTTCATTCCCTGCAGTGTCATGTTGCATTCAGTTCACTTAATATAATTCTCAGCCTCTCAATGTCTCTTGAACTTGTAGAATGCTGTTCATAATTAAGGATCAAATGATGAGTATAAGAAGTTTAAATTTTATATTAAAAAATCAATATTCTACTCTTATGTTGACTCTAGCAAGTGTTCACTGTGCATTATAAAGTGTGATGGAACACTGTAAGTCATAATTCACAGTGTTCTGGAGCAATGAACAGGGTGCCATTCATTGAAAATGGAAAACTCTTTTTGGCAATTGAAACATGTCTAGACCGTGCATCTCAAACAACTTAGTCTCCAGCTTTACCTCTTAAATACACTCTGGGAGGATGAAGTTAAAAGTTAACAAGAAATTAATCAGTAGAAACTTAGACCCAGCTGGGAAGAGCCTGTTATCTTACAAACTTTGCAAGACGCACAAATCTCTTATTTAAAAATCACAATAATGCTTTTATGTCAAAAAGATGAATATGTAAAGAGAATCTAGGAGCTCTTGCCTGCGTTTCTATAGCAGAATTATCATATATTATAGAAAATATCTGACTTACTGTCTGAGATTTTGACTGGCAGGCAGAACTATAGTTCAGGCAACAGACGAGTGTTAATGATGCACTTTTGAAGGGAAGAAGGAAGCTAGGTGGCACTGCAGATTAAAATATGAGCCTTCTCTTTCAGTGCCCAGAGGCTACCACCTGTTGATGGTCTTAGAGGAAAAAGCCAGATGTTCAATGGATTGTGCCTGCCAGAGTTCCTATTCCTCACTGTTCTGCTTTAGCTTCTTTCGGTTTGATAATTCTAATTTTTCCATGGTATCACACTCCAGTTGTTTACTTCTGATAAACAAAGGAAATACTTTAATTTTAGCCTATGTCTAAACTGAAACTATGGAGAAAAGCTTCATAGTTCCTTCAAACCTAGTAGCTGCATGATGACAGTGTAATTGAACTTTAGTGACTAAACTGGTATTCCTGTACGTCTAAAGCCATGTTTTTAACTCTTTCTACATATTTTGCAGAAGCTGGAACTAGAACGATTCATGCTCTATGCTCATGGTCCAGACCTCTGCAGGGAGTCAGATCTCCGCCATGCCATGGCCAACTGCTTTGAGGCCCTGATAGGTGACGTGTTTGCATTTGTGTGTGCAGACAGGTTTCCTGCATGTCTGTGTGCTGTGTGTCTGATGGAGGGGATGTGGGCCTGTTGAGTAGTGCGAGTCGGAGTAGGCAACAGTAAAGCTTCTTACATCATCTTTGTCCCTTTCCCTTTGTCCTCTCCTGCACATATGCCATGTGTATAAACACAATGAGTGTGTAGTACAACCATGAAAATCTCATCTTTCATATCCTGGCTCCCCCACACTGAAGGTGAAGCTGTTTTGTGTCACTGCAGAACTCCACCTCTCCTGTGCCAACATGGCCTGACACCTGCCCCCTGTCTGAGGGGAGCAGGTCAGTCACCGTGGCCTGGCAGAGATAAGCAGGTTCACTGCTTCCAGTAGTGCTTGAACAGACCTGCAGCCTCAGCCCTGAATTTTAAACTGCAGCTTGCTTTCTGAATGCATCAGGCACTCCCAGCTGAGTCACCAGACTACTTCCTCTGTGCCCTGCTAGCCTTCTGTGAATTTGCAAAGTAAATACCTTTTAGTCTTTGCATTTTTCTTACAGGTAAAAAGCATGGCAATATGCCATGGCTGGTGTAATAAAGCTACCCTCTAGTTGAAGGTGAAGGAGAGTTTTGTCAAATTTGCTGTTGGTTGCTAAGATGCTGATTGGTGACTGGCTGCACTGGTCTATAGGTTTGTATTGCAGAGGAAATCAGGGCCTGACCATAGTTATCAAGCCAGGAGGGTGGAAATCTCACAGATGTGGTTACATCTGCACAAGCTCTATTTTAAATAGCATATTTCTATGAACCTTTACTTGTTTGAGTACACAAAGCAAGTTAATCTCACTGGTTTCACTTCATATTCATCAAGATGTACTGTACAATTTACTAGCTGCAGGAATGGTTTAGCCCTGATGCAGGTGTTTATGTACTACACGAGCTCCTAAAGCATTTTGTCCTGCTTTGAAAAATAGATCATAGTTGCCTTAGATGTCAACAGTTCTGTGCATCCTGCCTTGGGCCAGATTGCATTTCCTCTTATCAAGAAATAAGAGTTTTCTTTTTAACTCTATTTTGCTTTCCATGAATGCTTTGATCTTTAATTTAAAAATAAAAAACAGAAGAGAAGCACTAGATATGTATCTGTGTCTTTGTTCATAGGCTTCAGCTTGTCTAGGATATAGTGATGAGAACTATTTGGCAAGCATTGAGATTTGCTGAGAGAGCAGGCTTGCTGTTTAACCTCCAATACAAAGCTGTTCAGCAAGTTAATTGAGCAATAAGATTTTGTCAGTACTGTAAAATCTGGGACTATAGAAGTATATGTAGGGTCTGGAACTCCTACTTGAGGCTCTTTTGCAAAGTCTGGTGCTTCATCACAAAGTTCCTGTGATGAAAATAAAAAACAGAAGTATGAGCAGGCTGCCTAGGAATTGTTTAAAATTTTGTGCTCTCATAATATTCCTCTGCAAGATTAATCTTATAAACCCCCAAACTGTTCCTTGAAGAGTCCAAAGAAAGTAGTTGACCTAGTGAGGAATCAAAGGGAAAGGGGAGGACAAAAGGCAAGGCAAATCATGTTCTTCCTGTGTGTGGGAATATGCACTCCCTTTCTCTGTGTTCTTGATGTAGCTGTATATTCCATTTGCTTTTATGCTTGCAGTAACAAGTTTGAGATTTTCAGAAGCTCTCTTGTAAAGTGTATTAGAGGACAAAATGTTGATACTAAATTTAAGAAGTGCCTGTGCATATATAGAATATATAGGGTACACCCAAAATTGTAATATGTTAGCACAAGTTTTGCAGAGCTTGTTACTGATGGAAATGTGGAGAGGGGTAGTGAGGGTTGTGTGTGAAGTTTAAAAAAAAAAACCCAAACATAATCTTCAGAAACTGAGACTTGCAGAGATGCCGTTTCCAGTTCAGACAATGAATTACTATGATACCAATAAGGAAGGAAGCTCAAGGAAGACCTTGAGCTTTGCAATAGTCCTGACACATTGTTTTTATTCAGAGTGTAATCTCGTTGGAAGTATAGAATAAATGGCAATTATTTGCTAGTTATTGAAATGTATTTCATGGGTTTCCCTATCTGCAAATGTTGTTGTGGTTTATCCCCAGCCAGCAGCCAAGCCCCACGCAGCCACTCGCTCACTCCTCCACCAATGGGATTGAGGAGAGAATCAGAAGGGTAAAGGCTGGAAAAGTCTTTTGTTGAGATAAAGACTGTAATTATGCAGTTTCATGGGACTGCTTCCCATGGGCAGGCAGCTGTTCAGCCATCTCCAGGAAAGCAGGGCCGTGTCACACGTAACGGTGACTTGGGGAGACAAACACCATCACTCCAAGCATACCCCTTTCCTCCTTCTTCCCTGAAATTTATATACTGAGCATGATGTCATACAGTCTGGAATATCCCTTTGGTCAGTTTGGGTCACCTGTTCTGGCTGTGTCTCCTCCCACCCCTTAGCCTCTTCTCCAGTGTGGCAGTACCAAAAGCAGAAAAGGCCTTGACTCTGTGTGAGCCCTCCTCAGCAATAACAAAAACATCTCTGTATTATCAACCCTGTGTTCAGCAAATATGGAAAACATCCCTGTACTAGTCACTGTGAAGAAAATTACCTCTATCCCAGCTGAAACCAGCACAATTGTATAGTTAGCTGTTTACTGGAAGTACTTTTGGAAATATATTGCATCTAGGTTAATTTGTTTAAACCTTGCTCTTTGGATGTATCATTTTCTATCACTGATATAATTATTTCAGGTTTTTCTTTGCATTTTGACTGTTGATTTATGCTGGTGTTTAACGTGCTTTAAATATCTCCAAAAATAGGTGTTGGTACAGAAAGCATGCTTTTAAAAATGAATGTGTTGGAGATGAAGAAGTCCAAGATCTTTGACTTTTTCATGCTTAGTAATTTTCTAAGTACTAATTGCATTATTGACCTTTGACATATTGGTCCCCTCATGCAGGAGCTGTTTATCTAGAGGGCAGCCTAGAAGAAGCAAAACAATTATTTGGACGTTTGCTCTTCAATGAAAAGGTATTTATGTACTTACATGTTTTGATTATTTGATTTCCAGTTCAAAAATAACTTGATGTGCTTTCCAGTCCATTGTTTTACTTAAGGATCACAAATGAACAGAAATACTGTTTTATGCAGTTCCTGGAAATTGAATTAGGACAGCAAGCTGTACTGATCCAGGCAAAGAAATTTCAGTGTTTTCTCAGGTGTGCTTTGGGTTGCTTGGCTTAGGTAGGGAAGGGTGGCTGGTGTGGGAAACCTGACAGCTTCCATTCAAAATACTGCTCTGAAAACAGAAATGGGTGCTGAGGATCCAGGCATCAGGCTCTGAGGGAATAATGCACATGTTGAGCAACTATGCTGTTTCATCAATTAAATCATCCTACCCTCAAAGCTTTAAACATATATTTTGAAAAAAAAGGAAAAAAGGGGGGTGTTTTATACAGCATTTACCCAATTGCATAATTACAGTGTGCAAGAATACATCAGGCAGTATCTTAGATGGCTACTAGTTAGAACATGTGCTGTATAAAGGTGAAGGAAAGTACCCACCACTGGGACAGCACACGTGGCAGTGGTGAGAGGATGAATTGTATATTATTTTCTTCCTCTAAGTCTGTGAAATGACAAAGCTTATTAGAAATCAAAGTATTTGGAAGCCTGTTGTAACTCAGTGTTTATTTGCTGCTCGGTGGCTGTAGTGAAGGAAGTCTTCATGAAATAGAAGAAAATAAGTGGGTTTTTTTTTTTTTCTTTTTCAGTCCTTGCCTTTGGAGAAGTCAAACTTGCTACTGAGGAGTACTTGCAAATAAAGTTAGTCCTGAGGCTTAAACAAATCTTTTTCTTCCTTTAACCACTTTTTATGTGGTTCAAGGATTTTTCCACCTCTTTGACACAAGCTAATTGGGAGAACTACAGGCAGTTTGAACAGCAAATACACGATTTTAAAAATTAGTTTGCCAGCACTATTGAATTTGCAATAAGCAGAGTCAGCATCTGAAATAGTTCAGTATTTCAAGTAATGACATTTTATTTAGTACTGTGGAATTTGTTAAATGACTCCCTTGAGCATTAAAGGCATCTCTCAATGTTTGCAGGACCTGCGGGATGTATGGCTTAATTATCCACTACACCCACTCCAAGTAAGTGTATCCCTTTCTGTAATAAATTTCACAGTTCTGTTTTATTTTCAGGGATGCTTTTCCATAGGTTTCCATTGTGATGACATCTCAGAAATTGTGCTAAAGAGTAGCCAAAGGAATATATATATATGTTTTCCTTTGTGTTTGGTTTGTAATTTGTTTGGTTGGTTTCTTTAAATAAGTAGTGAGTTTCTGCCTCTCTGAGAATTAATCATTCACCTTTCCTTGGCTCATGTTTGTTGTATAACTGTGCCTATACAATAAATCCAATGAGAGGTAACGTTTTGACACCTTCTTGTTTGTCTTCTCTAAGTCGGAGGAAAAGGCTGCAAAAACAATCTATGAACATATTTACTTAACCTGAAATTAAGACTGAAACCTTAATAGTAGGAAGGCACATTAACTGAATGCCATAAAAGTTTTGATTTGATTCTGTTTTGATTTTGTGTGTGCGTGCCTATGCAATGATAGTGTGGTTGTTTCAGTGATACCAGTAACTTTAATACCAGGTAAACACTAAAATTATGAAAGTGTCTGAAGACTAACTTATCTTCCATATATTGAAGGATACAAGTTCACAAGCTGTCAGTTTATGAGGCTGGAAGTTGGGAGATTGCTGTCCCAGTCCATTCTCCCTTACTGAATTCTTGGGCAGACACAGCAAGTCTCAGAGCCTCTCTGCACTGTAGCTCCTTGTCTTCAGTGCAGGCAGGAGTGTGCAAGGGTGCTGCAATAAGAGCAGTGAGTTCACAGCCAAAATCTTCAGCAACAAATCAGTGCATGTGAAGAATTTTTACAGCCACATCCATATGAGTGTAAATACTAAATACTCTTAATAGGAAGATAACATTTTGAGATTCATCACTGGCTGTTCTGTGTGGTGGCACACACAGCTCCAAATAAGATTGTTCTTACTCTGAATTTCTTTATTTTTTCTTACTTTATTTTAACCTTTTCATCCCTGCTTTCACAAAGAAGACTTGAACGCTGCTTAGAAATTGGCAACAGTCAGTGTAGGAAGCTTATAATTTCTTACCACTACCTTGACTTGTGTGATGAAAATTGTTTTCTTCCACATCCCAAAACTGTCCAAGGGGGTTTTGCCAGTACGTGAAACACAAGCAGCTCAGGCTGGCCTTTGGGCACAGGTAGCCTGAAAAATAGCATTTTTAAAAATTACTAAAAATCACTGTAACAATATGCTAGATGAGACCCAAATCAATTAAAAAAAGCTCTGGATAAGATAACAGAGTTACAGATCTTCAGTTCTGTGTATTTGGCAGTAGCCAAGTCTGTAGAAATGGTTCTAAAAATAATTAGTGGTCATCTGGATACATATGGACTTTATAGAAAGAGTCAGCAAGTAAAGACAAGTCCTGCCTCAAACATGGATGGGAAGTTCTAGGAAACAAAACAGCATGTGATAATGCAGATGATACTGTCTGCTGGGTTTCCTGAGAGGCTGTTGGAAAGACAGTCAGGAAAGGCTTTTATAGTTTTTATCTTTTTTTTAAGAAGCAATAAAAAAAAAGCAACTCCAGTGAAAAATGTCAGTCCCTACCAGATTTAAAGGAATGGCTGAAACATAAGAATGGAGAACAGGAGTGAAATGACCACATCTTGCAAGGAATGGTGATCACTGGCAGATTTCCCTCGGGATCTCTGCTAAAGTACGGGCTGTTCTCATTGACAGCCTAGGGAAGAGGATGAGCAGTGAGGTGGCATTTTGTTGACAGTACCAAATTATTTCAGGTAGCAGGGACAACAGCAGACTGAAGAATTGCATTCTGGCTGTGAGAATGCAAGGGTGACTCACTGTGGAGTTTAAAAAAGCAGAAGAAATTCTGTGTAGGTAAATAGAAAGAGGAAGCAAAAAGCTGTCTCAGCTCCACGTGCAGCTGAACTCCAAAATGACAATTATCACCCAAATGTGGGATTTTGGTGCAAGGGTACATAGCTCTATGAAAGTGTGAACTGAACGCTCAGTACAGAAAGAAGACAAATTGAATGTAATCAATTAATAGAAAAGGGGCAGACAACAAACCAAAAATTATCTCAATGCCCATTTAAAAAGCTGTGGTTATTCTTGCTTTTCTTTTAGGCATTCTCTTCTGGATAATTCCTCCTCTAAGGCATTACTATACCAAAGAGATGCTCAGAATGGCTGGAGGAAATGCTTAAGCCATTTCCCAGCTCCACAAAGGCATTTAACACTGTGATCACATCAAGGACATCAGATAAGAAACTGATAAGAAAAGATATTGAGCCAAAGCAATAGTTTTAATTTTCTTGTGTTAGTGTGCCCTTTTGAATTTCATATTCAAAGTATTTATTCTTGATTTTTGATACTTAAGGAAAGTGGGAAAAATTGATTTGAGTTTTGTCTCGTCTCGACATGCTGTCAGTCTGCCAGCCTTATTCTAATAATTTTTGAATCTGTTGCTCAGTTGCAAATTATGTGATAATGTTAGAAAATGCAGAAATGTACATGTTCTGTGAAAGTTTATGTTATGCTGCAATGCATCCACATGTAGAGACATACAAGTGATGTGTTTAAATGCCTCAGCTGTTAAAAAAGCATGCATCAGAGCTCATCTCTTCTTTGAGTGGTAATTATCCAAGACCAAAAGGCAGAGGAAACTTGGTTTTCTCAGTTCAGCTGTCCACGGAACTTGTTCATTGTATTCTTTGCCCTTGATTTAGAGAAGGCTTGCTTTTCTCTGAAAATTTGTGCAGCAGTCTGAGTTCATCATTACTTACACTTTATTTTTCTTGCAGCTGCAGGAGTCCAATACTGACAGGCAACTCATTGAGACCTCTCCAGTTCTTCAAAAGCTTACGGAGTTTGAGGAGGCAATTGGAGTCATCTTTACTCATGTTCGGCTTCTAGCACGTGCATTCACTCTGAGGACAGTAGGCTTTAACCATCTGACTCTGTGAGTACATAGCAAGAGTCCTCATGCAGCTCTGTTGGCCCTTCTGTTAGAGTATTCCAGATTGCCTGGTTTGTAAACAAACTACGTTACATTTATTTCCTGGAATAGAGCAGCAGTGTTCACAAGCCCACCTGGCTCAGTGTGCCACCTCTGACAGTAGTCAGTACAAATACCTTGGGAAAGGCTGTAGAAGGTGTTAGAGACCTATTCTGGTGTTTATTTTGAGCTTTCTGCATGACTGATATTTGTACGTCACTTCTGAGACAGTAGCAAAACAAACCTGGAGGTGCATTTGGGCAGAGAAAAGAAGTAAAATTATGCTCTTTGGTCCAAGCACAGCCCTTGTGTTCTGTTGCTTGCAAAGCTGCCAGGCCCTGTTTTCAAACAAACAATATTATAAAATATGCTGAGTTGGAAGGGACTCATCAGGATCATCAAGTCCAACTCCTAGCCCTGCATAGGACACCCCAGGAATCACATCATGTGCCTGAGAATGTTGTCCACACACTTCCTGAACTCAGACAGGCTTGCTGCTGTGACCACTTCCCTGGAGAGTCTTTCCAGTGTTAAACCACCCTCTGGATGAAAAACCTCTTCCTGATATCTAACCTAAACCTCTCCTGACCCAGCTTCATGCTGTTTCCTTGAACCCTAGACACTTTCATTTCTCTAGTCATGAAAGTGAAGAGATCGGTACCTGCCCCTCGGTTCCTCTCTGCAGTGAGGTCTCCCCTCAGTCCCCTCCGGGCTGAACAGACAAAGCGACCTCAGCTGCTCCTCATATGGCTTCCCCTCAAGACCTTTAACCATCGCAGTTGCTCACCTTTGGACACTCTCTAACAGCTTAATGTTGTCTCTATATTGTGGAGCCCAAAACTGGCCCCAGCACTTGAGGTGAGGCTGCCCCAGTGCAGAGAAGAATGGGACAATCCCCTCCCTTGCCCGGCTGGTGATGCTGTGCCTGATGCCCCCAGGAAACATTTGGCCTCCTGGCTGCCAGGGCACTGCTGACTCATGTTCAACTTGCCATCAACCAGGACCCCCAGGTCCATTTCCACAGTGCCGCTCCCCAGCCTCTCATTCCCCACTCAATACACACAACTGGGGTTGTCCCAGACAGAGAATCTGGCACTTGCCCTTGTTAAACTTCATGTCAGTGGTTACCCTCTCCAGGATCTCGTATGAGTTTAAACCCTGATCCTTTTCATTCTTGCAAATGGACGTTTTTCTCTGTTGATGTCATTGCATTCATTAGTTCATTTTCTTAAAACAAGTTTGAGATAGAGATCTTATCCCATTACAGATTTGATGTCAACTGCTCTTCTCCTTCATTTAGTCTGTGATCTGTAATCTAATGATCGCATTTATTTGTGGCTATCCCGATTTGCTTTTTTTGCCTGTAAGTTGGTGTTTCTACAGTAATGAGCTGTGTTTTCATCTCACCTGATTAACACTGAAAAATTGTCTTAAATGTGTTTGGAAATGAGCAAGACTAGCTTTCAGATCACTCTTCATTTTAATTTGCGTGTGCATGCTGGTTTTGGTTTTTTCCTCATGAGTGCTTATTGATTTTGCTGCATTGATGTCTCATTTTTCAGAGGCCACAACCAGAGGATGGAATTCCTGGGTGACTCCATAATGCAGTTGGTAGCCACAGAGTATTTATTCATACATTTCCCTGATCATCATGAAGGGCACTTAACGGTGAGACTACCATCAATCATATTCTCCATAAGAGCAGGAGTGGGATGGAGACTGAAATTATCGGAACAGCTAGTGAATTGTTCTGAGTTTGATTAATAAAAGAAGCCTCAGCAACCACTGCTCTTAATAAGGCTTTGTTAATTTTAAGTCATGAGCACTGCAATGAATAGAAAATGGTGATTTATGAGTCTACTGCAATAATTTCTGTTCAGCCTGTGAAATGGATCAAAAGTTTTAAAGATGTCAGCGATGAAATTGGGGGCTAAGAGTAGTTCTTGTTTAAAGATGCTTGTCTTAAACCATTTATTTAAATAGATGTATCACATGAATTTTTTTTATTCCTGACTTCTAATCTGTTGAACATGCATACAGGCAGGGTTATACATCCTGATAGAAAGCTTTTACAATTTATTTTGGTCTGGTTTTCCTGTTGTCTTCAATCTGGAGTTCCTGAGGTAACTTTTGTATTTAATTTTACTATCGTTATAGTCATCTGTTGATTACTGTAGCCTTTTAGCCTCTCTTATCTGGACTTTGAACAACGAAGTTTGGGGATCTTTCAACAATTTACAGTACTTTAAACACAGAATGGTAGTATGAGTAGTTTTTTCCTGATTGATTTATTTAGCCCTGAAGCTGGAGAGTTGTGGCTTTGTTTGCAAGTAACAAATTTTCTTGGGCTTACTAAATTTTTTTAGTTTACTTGAACAGCAAAGTAATACATGTATCAGGAATGTAAGTCAAGTTTTCTAGTTCAAGTTAGGAAGTAGCCTAATTCTAGAGTGGTTTCCTCAGATCAATAAAGGGATGACAGTGCTAAGTCTCTAGCAGGCAATGTGTTATCAAGAATATGATTCTTGCATCTTTTGGGCTAAAGCTGTTTACAAGAGGGAAAAAAATGTACGTACTGTGACTAAAAGTTCCTTGAGTTTTTCTTCACCATTTCTTAAGTTTCAGTTATACTTGTATGGATTCTTCTGCACCATTCAGGATATAAAGCCTGGTGGGGTTTTTTACTTTGTACATGACTTTTAAGAATGTAGGCATCCATGGTGTTACAACTCTTGCAAGAACTGTTTGGCCAGAAGGGTATGAAATATTGCTGTTAATGGGTGTAAACGCTCAGAACAATGATTAGAATGTCTTTTTGTTGCTTAACGTAATGATTAGTGAGTTGGAAAGTACAAGTTGCACACTTCAGTTTTTAGGCAATACTACAAAGTTAGTAGTAAACACATAAAGATATGAAGAAGTGGGCAATGTCTAAAATAAAATTTGAACTCTGGAGATGTGTTCATGTGTAGAGAAAAAGAAAATTATCTTAAAATGTTTTTAAATTTGATGACAAATGAAATGAGACCTCTGAGAAAGGAGACTGATAAAGTGGAATCTGAAGAGAAACAGCAAACACTAAGCTCTTTCTCCTGTTATCTGGGAACATACTTAAATTTGAAGTAACAATAGAACATCAACTAAATGGTGTCTGGTGTGTTGAGGGCAATTTTGGTCAAGGATTCTACTTGACAGGCAATGCAGTGGCTTCCCAGTGTAGAGTGATTGCTTGTGGAGAGATGTCTGTAAATTAACTATATTTAAGAAAAAGAAAGGAGAACATAGTCTCATCTACATACTTGGAGATAGTCAAACAGTGTACCAGAAAAGAAGTTGACATTTCATTGGATGTTGGAAGATACAGCTTCTGCAGTATTGGATTATGGATACATTCTTCTGGTACATTCATTCTTCTGGTACAGTCTGGTATTATGTCGGGTGAAGATGGAAGAATTCGGAAAAAAACTGCTTTGTAATTTAAGTCAAGCTCCAGTTGAGCATATCATGTGTCACAGCATCTGTGTGTTACCAGTGTAGAGACTAACTCTAAAAAAGCTGCTGAAAAGGCACAGGGACTGTGTCTTCTCTGTATCATTAAGAGGAATTGAGTTTCTTGCCCAATCACACTTGTAGAGGAGGCAAATTCTAATACACAGCAAGTTGATAAACACAGTGCTAAGAGGATAACTGGGCTTTTTTTTCTAATTCACTGGGTAGTGTATATGTTGTTCTTTGTGTTATGATACTAGTAATCATGATTATGGATCCCATCACAATAAATAGTCTGCAGACACAACAGTACAGGAAACAGATTTTTGTCATTGATCACTGCACTTCTGTCTGATAGGTTACATATTAGGATATTGTACTTAGGACACTTAGGATATTGTTGGGGAAAGAATAGTTTATTTATCTTAGGATGTAAAAGGAAAGAATTTTGAAAGGAACAAGTAGTAAATGAGTTTAAACAAAGGTTAGGGAGGCAGGTAATGCTATCTGCAGTTTGCCTAGTTTACGAAGATCAGGTTGTGAGTATCTGCTTCATACATCATTGACAAACAAATTATGAGCATACTGTTCTTTATTTATCTGTTGTGAGAGATGAAGTATCAAGTGCAGCAAATAAATCTTGGTTTTCATAAGCTCGGTTGACGTGCTGGAGCCAGGTAGCATATAACTTGTATCTAATAAGCTGAGCAAATATGATATGGAAGACAAAGAGAGGAAAAAATGTGTATGCAGCATCTCAACTCTAGATTGCACATAAACTGTGGAAAATGAGACGTTCTTTGCTTCTCACCTCTACCTCCTGTAGTAGCTCTAACTTCTTTAATGCTGTTCCATTTAAAGCAAAAAAGCAAACAAGCAGGAAAAACGCTGACCTTGCCAAAGGTTCAGAAATTTTCCCCAAAATTCCAAAATACTTCTTTAAGCTGTGTGGGAGCTCTATGTCTTTGTTAGACCTCTACGTTTAAGTAATCTGTCTGGAGCCAAGGTTAAGTATTTTCATGACACATCCTTGACATTGTCATATATGGAACACGTTAGGGCAGATCTGTGTCCAGGATGCATTGGCTCAACTGTGCTGCCTTTTAGCAGAGCCAGGAGTGCATACAGGCTGTCCGTCTGTGTATTTTTTTCTCTGGCCAAAGGAATGGAGCCACGTCCTCATCTGCTTATTCTGAAACACTGAACTATCTTGCTTTAATGTCTATTTGTTTCAGTCACCACATATTTATTTATTATTTGGTGGACACTGGGGACTGTTCCATGGACTCCAGAATATTGTTTACTTACACTTTATGTGGGAAAATGTGTACAACTGTGTATTACTTAAACTAGAAAACTGCAGATTAGCTGAGAAAGTACAGGACTCATGAAAAGATGTTACATAATTGCAAGGAAGCTCACAAGCAAGCATTTTAAATGTATGACGTATACAGAAGTAATGTGTCCATAGGATAAGTAAAGATTGGTGAGAAGAATTGAAACAGAAAGAAAAATCACCAGTAGAAAGATAGAGTCTGTCTGTATATAAATCACTTGAGATGTCCTGAATCAAAATGTCAGTAAACTGAGAGAAGGGCGAAACCTCAAGGGTAAAAGTGACTTTTTCTCTCCAGCTCGCCTAGGTTTTGTCGTTTGTTATTGGTAATTGTTACTATGGAATGGATCTTCTTTCTTTTGCAGCTGTTGAGAAGTTCTTTGGTGAACAACAGGACACAGGCCAAGGTGGCAGAAGAGCTGGGCATGCAAGAGTTTGCCATCACTAACGACAAGACAAAAAGACCTGTAACTCTTCGAACTAAGACTTTGGCTGATCTCTTAGAATGTGAGTTAATTTGGTTATAATAACTTAGTACTTAATGACTTCCTTTTCCTCAAGGCTTGTTTAAGAAAGCCATTAGAAATCCCCTAAATCGCTATTAAAAATGTATGTTCAGGTTTTGGAATGAATTATGCCTATACCTCTGAAAGCCAGATTTTTGAAGACTAGCCTAGATTTTTGAAGTCTGTATGAAAGCATGACGGAGGCATAATTGCAGATAGAAGAAACTGGAAGGCTTAGAAATTGAGGGTTAGAGATGACCAGGTCAAAAGCCTGTCTTCAAAGTTAAAGCTTATACTCTGAGTTGAACTATTTAGCAGCAGTTTCAGTGTTTAATTAGTATGTTCTTGACACTGTTGGAAGACAAATTAGTTCCTTCAGCAGGTGAATATTTCTGTGGTTCATTTGTCCGCATTTGAGGAGGTTTTAAAATGGTCACTCCACAAGAGAGAAGTCTACATGGAAATGAAATTATTTTTAGTCAATTTTTGGAAGTTTGTGCTACCTTCTCGCCCATGAAATGGAAACAGTGATAAATACTCTGCAAAGACAGTTAATCCCTATCTTGTATATTTTGATGTATTTTGCAAGCCATTCAGAACACTTGGCTTTTGCAAAATGCTGTAAACAAATGGAAATAGCAGACAAACAGGAGTGATTTATATCTAAATTATTATATGGTACCCAGTATTGATTTATTTGTAAGTATTCATGGTCTCCTGGTTAAAATGTGAGATTAGGAGCATAGTGTTGTTTCTAGCACTGTAAATGATTGGGTGGATTTGGGTAAATCACTTAATCTCTTGGTCAACTTGATTTTTTTTTCCCGAGTATGCAGGATAATACCCTCATCAGATCACTGCTCTGAAACATAATTGAATATGGCTTTAAAGTACTCAGAGATACTTGTTTCTAAAAGTGCAAGCCAATAATGCTCTCCTTGGATGAGTGACAGTACTTTTTTTCCCTCCAGCCTTTATTGCTGCCCTGTACATTGATAAAGATTTGGAATATGTTCACACTTTCATGAATGTTTGCTTTTTTCCACGGCTAAAGGTAAGATCCATCAGTTTCCTACTTTACTGCCACTGTGTTTTAACACATTGTGGCATTTGAAATTCTTACTACAATCTCTCAGTCATAAAAGCACCTTTGTGCACCTCCTACAGGAGTTTATTTTAAATCAAGATTGGAATGATCCTAAATCTCAGCTTCAGCAGTGCTGCTTGACTCTCAGGACAGAAGGAAAAGAGCCAGACATTCCTCTTTACAAGTAAGAACAGTCTTCTTATGGATACCAGTTCATTATAAATCTTCCTTGTATATGGAGCAAGATGTGATCAGTCACCCTACATTTCTCCCTTAGTTTGTTTTTATTGTTGTTATCCAAGCCCTATATTCTCTCTTTGTCTGAAGATTTTCACTGTAAAATACTGTTTTCTAAGGTTTAGGTGTTCTAAGCCATTACAAGGAAGAGTTACCAAGCATTTTACCTTCACAGTTGTAAGGGAAAAATAGAGTTTTTATTTTGGAGTGGAGTATTTAATTGGCATAATTCTATATTTGTTTTTCTTTTATTGTAAGGAATGGCAGTATTAAATGAAAAGAGTTAAACAAAAGGCTGTTCTGTTATGAGGTCAAGATATCTCCATTCTATTTTCTGTAACAGATGAAGTTTCTTGATATTATTATGCAAATGTAATAATGCCTTACGTTACACCTCCCGATTATAGGCACTGTTTCTCACCCACAGTCAGGCACTGAAGGGCAGCAAAAGTTTTGGACATTTTTGCTGTGCAGTTCAGCTCACAAATGTTCCCGTGTTCATCGACAAAGAGCTCAGGGCAGTGAACCTTTTAACTTGTACACCTTGGTTAGATACCTGAAGCTGGATGGGATAGATCTCCCTTTTCACTTCCACTTGCTAAATAGTGTAATAGCTGCTTCAAAAAGATTATAAATAATAAGACTTAGGCTGTATATTATGTCCATATCCACTGAAGTAATATAGGAGAGGTTGCAATGTTAGCCCCAAAAGAAGAGATAAAGGCTATGAAAATTCAAGGCTTGTGTTGTCGGGATTATTATATCAAAAAGATATGAAGAATGAAGGTGTACATGCATTTGTCACAGGTACTGAAGTAATGTTTCCAATGCAGTGTAGCAGTTCAGTGACAGTGACACACACTGCACTTCACAAGTGCCATCCCCTTAAAACTGCAGCCAGTGCTCTGCAGGTCTGATTCCTCTGTCTCTCTGTGTGAGGGTTCAGGGCTTTGTCTTGAGTGAGGGGGATGAATTCAATGAAAAACAATTTCCTATTTTTGTAAAAACCACTTAGTATCCAGTACCAAATGTTTGTTTTGTTTTGCTGTGATGATAAATTGATTTTTATAGTACAGCTCAGACCTAGTAATACGCTGTTATCTTCCTATTATCTTGTTAAATTCCTTTTCTTGGGGTTATCTGTTTCACTGCAGTCAGTACTGTTGCTTTTAAATTTAGGGTAGGTTTTATTTGCTCTTGTCACAGTGCATGGAGAGATAGAGTACTTTAGTTAGATACTTTAAAAATTGATGTGAAATTCCTGCTCCTTCTAAAAAGAAACAAGGTAGCGGACAGAACTTGATCTGTAAGTGGGGAGGGATTTGGGACAGCAGTAAGAAACTGCAAAAGAAGCAATTCATTGCACATCTAGGGAATTGCCTTTTCCCTTTTAGATGGTTGTTGATGTATGTCCTAGACTTTAGGTCAAATGGAAAGTTTGTTTTGTGACAAACTAACTTTTCAAAGCTGATGGAAAATTTCTTTGTACTGTGATAATTCAGTGTAGAGAACTAGCATGTCTAATACAAAGTTATTATAAAACCTTGCTACCTGCAAAACTCTCAGGGACTAAACTCCTAGTGCACGCAAAATTGTATGGGTGTGCTTGTTTACAATTGCACAGCTATGCATAATTTATGACTTCATTACAAGGGTTTCCACAGTGTTTGAACACTTCATGTTACAGTTTGCATTTTTGCTTAAGGGTTAAATAAAGTTTTAATTTTCATGTGGTGCTCCTGAGTGAGCCTGGAGTAATAAACGTGATCGATAGAAATACTGTTCCAGTAATCTCTGGGTTAATGTGATCTATACAGACATCCTTCAACTCTTGCTCTACGTTTTGCATTAATTGCACTATATGTATTGACCAGACTGAAAGCTTGGTGAGCTATGTGCCACAAACAGATTCTGTGTTTTAATACTCCCAGCTTGAATAAAATATTTCTTCTTTCAGGACCTTGCAGACAGTGGGACCTTCTCATGCCAGGACATACACAGTAGCTGTTTACTTCAAAGGGGAAAGAATAGGATGTGGTAAAGGTCCAAGGTATAGTAAAAAATTAATCGCGTGGTGTTAGAGTGTGGTGGTGTCCAAAATGACTAGCCATGGAGATAGACCGTTGTGTGGTCTGCCTCAGAAAAGGAAAGCTCTAGAGCTTCCTTCAAACTTCTCTGCTTCAGGAATACCTGAAGGCTTCTGTGTTGGTATAATTTTGGATCTTAAGCTTCTTTTGGTGAACTTGCCTTCAAGGTGGCAGGCAACGCTAACTATTGGTGGCTCTCAGACTAGAAACTGCAGAACTGCTTCCAGGAAATAGTGTCTTTATCTTGGAATTTGCTACTGGATCACTATGCAACTTACACTGGCAAGTTAAGAGTGCCACACTATTACGCTTTTTTTTCCTGAGGTTACTACTTCTAGACATTTTGGAATGGTTCTAAGGGTTCAAACATTTCAACCATGAGCCCCAAAAACCTCATTTTATGCTACCAAATCTGGTGGTGGTTATAAAAATATCATTGCTTTTTTTTGACATCCATGCATCTGTGATTTTGCTCCTTTTTTTTCTCTTAAGTAAAAGCAAATGCTTTGGTGAAGAATGGACTGGAATATTTTTTTATTGTTATTGATCTAAGTTAAGAAATACTCTACTGGAGCTGTAGTACTATTGCTCACATATTTATGGAAATGCTGATATATCACACACTCTGGGAATTACTAGCTGCTGGTTATCCAAAAAGTTTCATTACAAAAGAGTAATTAGTGCTCCACTTTGTCAGAAACTTTAGTTTATTCTGTACAGCTTAGATCTCATGTAACATGTTTTTGTTTGGCTTTCACAGCATTCAGCAAGCAGAAATGGGAGCTGCAATGGACGCACTTGAAAAATGTAAGATATTTGGGCAACAGAGAATTCATAGTTTATTTCCTCATTCTTTAGTGAGGCAAGGTGCAGATTTTGTGGGGGATAAGTTTTGAACAGAACACATATGCTAAGTGCTGTCGGCTTCTAAGCAGCAGGTTTTCCTCTTAGTACTTTCAAGACAGTTTTGCAGCAGTTGAAGTTAATATGATCCCAACAGGAGCTGATCAACTACAGAGGATGCAGCTTCAAGGGAACCCTGTGCAGTAAAGTTTCATTGAGGTTTTCCATGCTTATGCATGCAGTGGGCTAAGGCTGATGCTCGGGTTGTCTCATCCTTGAATTCAGGGGAGGAGAAAAGTGCGACCTTAGAAAATAAAATTTGATCCCAGATGATCAGTAGACTAGGTTAAAATCTAAGAGGCAGATCCCCAACAATTTAAATCAATATTTATCTGTCAAGAAGGGCTAATACAGCTGCAGATCCAGGGATCTGTGTATACATCTCTCTAAATTACATGCTGCATAGCCAGCATGGGAGCAGTCCTTCATTGGAATGTAGTCTCAGATATGAATGAGTGTGGGCAAACTTCTTATATGAAATAACCTTGGTCAGCTGGGTTAAAGTGCCAGGTGTGGGTGACCTGCAAGCAAATAGGTTACAAGCATTTTGTACAGCAGAAATTTCTCTATTGAGAAGAACATGGGAAGTCCATTTTTTGCATTTAATTCAAAGGAAACACATGCAGTTCCTCAGATGTCAAAGGTTTTTAATTTGTTATCTCTGCATCTGGAAATTCCAGAACTTAAAAATTTCAGAACTCAATGAATCTGTGTAGTTTAGATATGTTTTTATATGCATCTGCTAAGCATATACTTCTCACCACCAGTAAATTTGACAAGTAGAAAAATGTAACTTCCCTTCTCTGCTGAGTATCTGCAAGATGTTACTGGAATTTTCTTTGAGTGAATTTTCTTGTGACAGTATCACCACTCAAGAGAGCTCTGGGTTTCATGTCCTATCAATCCAAGGATTTCACAGCTCTCTTCTGACATACATATTTGTTTAAATTCCATAGAACTGTAGAGGTCTGTGCTCCTGCTGCCCTTCAATTCAAAACAGAGCCAACTTTTGAGTTAGTTTCTCTGTGCCTTGCCAGTCAAGTTTTTAATTGTCTTTCGGGATGTAGGTTACACAGCCCTTAAGGGCCCCTGTTCTATGTATATGGTTGTGCACTGGAGTTGCTTGGTTTGGTTTGTTTGTTGGGTTTTTTTAATGCACAAGTAGTTAACTTCAAGTGAAAGTAGTTTTCATATACCTATTTATATGATAGCCATGATGAATTTATTCCATGAGTTTCCTTCTTACCATCCTAAACATATTAGAACAGGTTGCTACCAAGCTGAGTTCTTAAAGAATCATGTTATAGGCACAGTGCTGAAAATCTGATTTTCATTTTATGGGGCACATGAGCAACAAAATATCCCAGAACTCCATTAAACAAAGCACTAGAGTTTTTAAAAACAACAGCAATTTAAAACCAATTTTGTTTAGATTGCTTTCTGGTTTAAATAAATATACTCTCCTATGCCCAAGTTGTAAATAACTGGTGAATAAACCTTTTATTCCTGTAGTATATGTAATAAAGGACACAAATTTCACTGGCCAATAAAACAAAGCAGCAGAAAGTTATTCTGCTCTACCACAAAGTTCTGCAGTTTATGTGGCTTCTGCACCATATTCTCTGGCTGAGAATCTGTGCTTCCTGGGACCCAGAAAAAGGAAGAAGCAGCTTGGTGCCAAGGAGGAAAAAGCTTGGTGCCAAGGTTCTCCTCCCTGAGAAGCCTCAGCTTAATTCTCTCTCAATAGCCAGCGAGAGAGAGAGCAGTCCTTTGCTGAGACATTTACCAAATTTGTTTATGGCTTTAAAGGTCAGTGTAGTAACCTTTTTCATTCCTCTCAGACTGGGTAGGTAGCCAGTGCTGATCCCAGAGCTCTGTGTGATCCCAGCAGGATTTACCACCACCTGCAGCCTGTCACATACTCTACCAGCCCTTTGCTTTCTGACTGGCTGGAGGGTGCAGGTCTCCACAGCACAGATGCATGTGAATGTCAGCACCCTGGTCATGCAGAAAACATCACATTCTGTGAGCAGTGGGCTAAAGTGAGAACAGTCCTGTTCAATTATATAAGCTGTTTTTACAGTCTCAGTTCTAATGTGTACCTACACATCAGCCAATGGACAAATGCCTGAAAGCAGAAGCATCCATGTCCCCAGCTCTTTCTCCATCACCTCAGCCTTGTCCAGTCTGTTTCAGGCAGTCTTCACTCATCCATGCTCTTAGACTACGCTAAGGCTGCCTTCTGCCTGATAGCCCAGCAATAACTTTTTCAGGAACAGACTTCACTGCATTCCATCTTGCTGCACTATTACTTTCCCATTAGGATCCCCCCATAGTGTGGGGCATATAGTTGATTCTGTGTGGTCTGAAACAATAATAAAAATAATGGAAACATCTGTACAATGCTTGAAACCACTGGCTCATACTTTTTGGAGTGAGAACAAGAAAAAAAACCCTGACAGCATTGACAGTAGTTTCACATTCATTTTTCAGTATCAACCACCTGTTGCTAAGGGAACAGAATGTAAAATCCAGGTAATACCTGGCCATGTTGCTATACCAGGATTTTATATTTTATTTTTGTGAGTGTATTAGATTTGGCAGTGCTTCGTAGCAGTAGAAACAGATATAAAGAAATCATAAAGAAACCAAAGTCTTATGACACAGTCCTGGTTTACTATGTTTTATAAGAAATAAATGAGTAAAAATGGGAACAACATTGTTCCCCCGTAACTCTAATAACATCAAAGTTTAAAACAAAATGAGCTGAGGCTTTCTCTGTTACCAGTTTGTTTATTAATGTAAAATATTTCTCCTTGTGTCAGATAACTTTCCCCAGATGGCCCATCAGAAACGGTTCATTGAACGGAAGTACAGACAAGAGTTGAAAGAATTGAGGTGGGAAAGAGAACATCAAGAGAGAGAGTCAGAGGAGACTGAAGAAGCAAGGAAATAAAAGGAGGGCACAGAAGCAGTGGCATATTTACTTACTTAATAACTCTGACTGTGGCCTATGGAGACCTAACCTAGTTTCTTGCAGATGATGAATGAAGAGTGCCTGTTGATATCAAAAAGAAAATTGTAATCTCCCTTTAAAAGTGTGTGCAAATAGAGTATTTCTTTAGTTTGGTTTTAAGTTTGGCTTTTTAATAAGATTTGGGTTTAAACCCTTTTAATTTTTTTGAAAAGTTGTTGATTATTTTTATTATTTTTACTGTCTTGTATGAAGTAATAAAGCATTAATTTCAAAAGCTAATAGGAGGAAGAGCTGTTTAACAATTGTCTCCTATGTCTAAGTGCTATGTTGTCAATGGCCAGCCAAGTTATTGCATGAACTCTGCTGTGAAGGAGGAAAGTATTGTGAGAAACTGATTCAGCTGAGCACTTAAGCATGTACCTAACTTAAGTTTTGCGGCTAAATTTGCTTCTTGAGTCTGCTAAACCAGAACTTAAAGTTCAGGCCCTTTTTACAAAAAATGGTACAGTAATTAAAGGGAGATACTCAGTTTTGCTTTGAACAGTGGATGACACATCTGAAATGTGACATGTGTGTGGAAGATTGAGTAGTTTTGTTTTTAAATCACTGTTAAAAGATTTAAAGGAGAAGATAACTATGAAGCAAGAGAATGGCAGTTTTTGTAGAGAATGTACATGTAGTTTACATTAACAAGTTTAGTTTCTTTCTCAGCTTCTTGTTTTATCAGGCTGGTGTCTACTTTAATGGATTTCTTTGACAAGAAGATACCAGTGTGGCCATTATTGTGAAATGGTGTATTAGAAGCTCTATATGGGTGCTGTTCCAGAGAGGTTCATTGAAAACAGTTCTTGTCAAAAGAAGGGCAGAATTTGTCCTCGAAGTGTAGTTCAAGGGTGGTGTGCAGTTTTAAGTCACCCAGTTTCCTTGGTTTTTTTGGTGTCTGTGGCTTGTATTAGACAGACAGATGTTTCTTCTATAAAAGTTATGAACAGCACCAGAAATCAAAAATCCACTGTGTCTGTTGGTATTTTTTCCCACTGGTTATCAGCATTGTTTGTTCTTTTAATTTTGCTGCTTCAAGCCATTCATTTCCATTAAGCTGGTTCTCAGTTAATACAGTCCCTTGGTAGGTATTGTGTAGTAATTTTTTTTCTTTCTTTTCTGATAAGCGAAACAGATTGAACCCTTATTTTCCTTAGCTGCATGTTTTCTTCCTGAAAGAAGAAAAGGTCCTTTTTGGCCAGTCATTTATGCATTTTCTCATGTCCCACTGTTGTATGTGTTAAAGTGTGGGGCAGCATGGATGCACAGGTCTGGCCCCAGGAATTCATGCTGCCTCATGGAAGAAGACTTTTGCCCGACGGCCGCACTACAGTGAGCAGCTTCTTCAGCGATTGTCTGAAGCACCTTCTGTAGGTGTGGGATGGACATCAGGAGAAGCACTTCATTGCAGGTGCCAAAGCAGACACCAAATGAAGCTGAAAAACCCAGACTTACACAAATGTCTTCCCAAAGTTTCACTTTTGAGCTAATCAATATGTGTATTTTCAGAAGCATACTTTTCTACACTTGCAATGTGAGATGCACTTAAATGAGGGGGAGTTTTTTGCGCTTGAGCCCACAACACTACCTCACTTCTTCCAGCCTCTATGATTTGCCTTTTCTTAATGGATTGATGATTAAAATCCCTTTCAGAGGATGAAAGAGAAGATGAAAACAAGCACATTCTGTAATTTAGAGAGTGATAATAAACTATTAAAACATAATGGAGGGAATAAAAACAAGGTAAAGGCAGGGAGCTGCTCTCTGCTGAATGCTGCTGCCATTTGACTTTTGAGAAGTGATTGCAACTTCTTATAGCTTCAGTCGGTAAATAAAAAGCTGAAATGCTTCTCAAGAGTAGGAAGCTTGAAAAGCACCAGCAAGTCCCCTGTCAACCAGGCTTTTGTATTTCAAATTCTTTTGTATAATTGCCCGTCTGCTTCTAGCAGTAAGATGAAATGGTGCAGTGCTAGAGGATCAAGTGTAATTGTGTAAACCATTATTTTATTTTTCCCTCTTAACTGTAACCAGTTTCATATGTTTAATGAATAGAAAATTACTTTAGTTTCAGGTGTATGATTGCTTAGCAAATTTCAGCGTATCTGACATCACCAAAGAACCCCAGTGGAATTGTTAGCTCATAGTTTAACATTACTTTCATTATTCCTATATACAATTTCACTTTTACAGCTGTAAGAAGACTGCAGTCATAGTCATAAATATTTTCATTAAAATAGGTTGAATTTATCAGATAGGCTGTTTTGGGGGGAGGAACCCAGGACTGTTCTTTTTTTCTTCTTTGACCCAGAAATTGCTTGGAAAAAACAAACTTTTAAAATAATTCCTGCATTCCAGTTACTGCAGTTAATGAGTTTTAGGCCTCCCTCAATAAAATGTAGATGATAACTGTTTTTACAAGTGGGCTATTTTCCCTTTTTTTGCTGCCTAAGTGTGGTCTAGGAAGATTGCCTGAAGCAATTTTGTTTTCCTTGTCTTCAGAACAAAAAACAAAAGGTAAAACAAATCCTGTTTCCTTTATTCAATCCGCAGTGTCTCTGTGTATGGGCTGTCTAAAAGCAGTGGCTGTGAATGTTCCTGTTAATTTCAGGAGCTGTGTAGAATGTGAAATGTGAGCACAGTCCTTTACAACAGACACCAAGGAGGGGAAGCCTCTTCAAGTTGCCTTGGTAAAAATTATCATTGCACTTGTGCTAATCAGTGGAACAGCTGTAGCTTATAATTAAGCACCTCTTTTGCAGGTGTGAGGGGGTCTCTGGTTTACTGATAAAGTCAGTCCCTTTTTGCTTCAGAGCCTGATGTGTTCTCTGAGCTGGAGGTTCTCTTGCAACATCCACTGACTTGAGTTGGGTACAAGTAGATGAATAAGAGCAAGATTGAGATCTGTGTGAATCTAGCAGATCCTGTGAATATTTTTAATGTGAATATATACAGAGCATTGAATAGAATTGTAGTTGATTTAATTGGAGATTTCAACTGAATTTACATAAAATTCATGATGTTATTTGTAGACCCTAAGTTTGGTTTGTAAGATTTCAGTTTCTGGAGGATTACTAAACAGCAGTACTAAGAGAACCTTGGTCTCTAAGATTGTTGTAAACATCGTTGCTAATAAAGTTTCCCAGAAAAGACTTCAGGCATAGTTGTTACTTGCTAAAACAATTTGGAAAGATCAAAAGGCAAATCCTGATCATCTGTCTCCCTACTTCAAAGACTCTGATTATACAGGCTACATATTTAAATGAAATAAGTGGTTCACTTGTAAAAAGTTTCTTTTTGGTGGAAGTTTGTAAAGCCCTGTAAGAGCTCAGGGAATTGTTCATCTCCATCATTTACCACTGTGCATTGTCTTTGATGAGGATGGTATTGCAACAGAAATTTTTGTGACCCGTATATCCACCCTGCTCCCCCTTCCTACACACTCCCCATGTCACAGATTCACATTCTTTCTGGGGCCCTAAGATTAAATCAGCTGCGTGCTCCAGCTGTGCATATTTCTCTATCCATCAGGGAGCAGGCTTACCTTAGAGGCCCGTTTCTTCACCTGCCTGCTGCAGGTGATGAAGGGAGCACCAACTTGCACCCAGAATCTTGCTAACTAAGTATATTTCCTTTGTCCTCAATCATCATTGCATTCCTCAGAAGGATTTCAAAGCCTTTCCAGAAGAAGGGTGTAAGTGATTTGTCTGTGACTTACAATACAATCGTACCTGAATGTGTCAGTCGTGTCATCTTGTTGCTCTTCACAGCACCTTTGTGTAGGGACTATTTATTCTGTTACTAAGAGATGAAAAGGATGAAATTGTCACTGGGGGCCAGGGCTCAGGATGTCTGTGGGAGGGCAAGGATGCCTTATCCAGTGGATGCCTTGGTCTGTGGCTTTAGTATCGTCCTTTCTAGGCTGCTACGGTTCTCTTGCTATGCCTGAGAAGGTCTTCAAGGGAGAAAAAGGAACTTGGCCGTGCAGGCTGGGCACCCACACACTCATTGCCTTTTCCTGTGGAGACTTGGAAAACAATGATCAAGAAGACTGGGGACTCTACTGTAAGAAACCAGAGTCCAAACAGTGCGTTGCTTGTACACCTCTTTAGAAGAAACAAAACCAAAAAAAAAAAAAAAAACAAATCTTCCACTTCGAGCAGGCATTTGAAAAGTAATCCATTAGCAAAGGACAGGCTCTTGAGCTGAAAAATGGTGAACTTTCACTGGTGGCAGAAGCAGCTCATACATCAGTGGTCCAGACGTGCTGCAGCAGTGATGGGTGGGTAAGTGTTTGTCACTGGAGGTAGCTTGTTACTTATTTAAAGAAGATGATGGTGGTCAGGGGAACCCATGGGACCCCACTGATGCAAGCTCAGCCAACATTTCTAAAAAAAAGAAAGTTACTTCCCTGCAGGTTTCCTCCTTCAGTCATTTACTCTGTCAGAACAGTTCTGACATGGTGACCAGTTTTTGCTGCCAACTAGAATTACAATTCAAATATTGCAGCTGTTTCCAGAGGGATACTTGAACTGACAAACAAAAAGCAGACATTTCTCAATCCAGCAGCATTTGAAAATGCTAATACTATTCTGTATCCAATTATAAATTTCTTTTTTTATATAAAAACCCTAAAATTCTGTAAGATAAGAATTTTTTTAATCTCATTCAGTAAGTCATCCAAAATTGCTGTTCTTACTTTTTGTTCTTGTGATGAAAAACATTGTCAAATACATAAGTGTCTTTAAACTTTATCAGTAAGAAAAAATAAATATCATACCATCTGAAGGAAAAAAAAATCATTTTTTTTCCTTATCCTTGATGTTTAAAATTTCTCACTCAATGCTGCTGTCTGCTTCCTTCTTCCAAAACCCAAACATTTTAAATGTGTGTTCCACCTGTCAGAATGTGTCAGATTTTACAACCAATATCCCATCTCAGTTGATGTCTGTACATTAACAATCAAAATCAATCTATATGTTATTGCTTTCTGGTTTTTGAACCAGGTCTTGACCAGACATCCAAAATAGTGTGACACTTCCAACCTTACAAAACCTCAAAACTTTCAGAGAACTCAATAGCTTTAGCCCAAAACAGGTTTTCAAGGCTTCCCATTGCCTTTGCTCCCAATGCTTTTATTTTAAATATTATTATTTTTCAATTTTTTCATTGTTTATTTGTTTTCAGCGTGATCTGCAGCACTACTGTCTTCTATTTCAAGGTTCCCTGACCCTTGCTTCTGCTTAGCAGATAGGGCATCAATTCATTGCTCACTGAGACTAGAAAATAAATGACCTTGAACTCTTTGCTCTTGCAAATCTTACCTCAACACTTACATCAGAAATCGAGTGTCCACAGCAAGAACAAAAACCTCGCTGCACATCCGTGGAAATAAAGCACTGAATCTTTCCAGTACAATTTCAGGGATTCTGTCAGATGTTTTAAGAGAGGCTGTGAATTCTTGAGGCATGCAGTGATGTACTTTTTGCAGCTTATGTTGTGAATTTATGCAGTTGGATTAAGTTTGGCATCTATTTCAGCTGGAAGCTTATAAATGGACATTAATACATGTAAGTGAAGAGAGAGGTAAGAAAAGGCAGAACAGATGCCTAAAACACTAGAAAAAAAGCTTATTTCAGCACTGACTGCTGAGAAGCAGATTGATTTGGATGGAAAAATGTTAACTACTTTCAAATACAGATGGAAAAATATGAGGTTTCATTGTAACATAAAAATAATTCTGTGGCATGTGCTTGGGATAATGATGGCTTTAAAAAATGCATTCAGAGTTGAGTTTTATGCAAAGCTAGAAAATAAATCACAATGGTAAGATATAGCAAATCTATTAGAAGTGAGATGATAAAACTTTAATATCATAGAGATAGAGAGGTGGGAAGTAATCTAATAAAGTTGTGATAATTTTCTAGATTTTAATTAGGAACATAGTTGAATATGTGTGTGTTCAGTGTAAATGTAGTTATGCATATATGTATTTATTTACTTAATGAAACATCTGACATTTTTGCTCATTGCAAAAACATGATAGCTTTTTGCCAAGCAAAGAAAAAGGCTTCTCTGTGTTCTTTTTTTAACAGGTATTTAGATATTGGTTTTATTGAAGTAGTGTCCAGAGGTCTTCACTGTGACTGGGGCTTTTCATGCCAACTGCTATGAACGCAAAATGACAGGCAGTCCCTGACCCAGAAAGAAATAGAAAGTAAGCGATGACTTATTCAAAGTCACCAAACAGGTCAAGGGTAGAAATGAGAACAAAACCTGAATCTGTCAAGTCCCAGCTGAGATTTGTCCTCTCCTTGTACTGCATAGCTACTTATTTACAGCATTTAGCTTTAGATGTTGTAGTTGGTTTATTTCTGCATTAACATGGGTATTTTAAATTTCACACACAGCAGCCTAGAATGGGGCTTTACCTAATCTCATTCATACTGAAAGCTTATAACAGTAATTTTAAAAAGTGAAAGAAAACTCCAGCGGCTGGTCCTGCATGGTGGGAGCTTCTCTCCACGGCCCTCATGTTCACGTTTGCTGCTGAGCTCCTGCTGTGGCAGCTCGAGCTCGTAGCTCCGAGGCCACTGCTCAGCACCTCGGGACAGCGTGTGACAGGCGTCACTCGGGTAGGAACAAGCAGTGCTGCCACGTTGTGTTGGAGCTGAGTTTGGCCCTGTTATACACACGCAGGAGAAAGCAGGTCTCCCTTCTGGATTCACAGCCTGGTGTTAACGCCTGTAGTTTTTTAAAGTCTGTATCCTCACCAAATCCATTAGAGGTTAGTATGACTCTAAGCACAGGATATATTTCCAGAGTGGTGACAGAAGGAAATAAGCATGCAAACAGCTGTGCTCTTGTCTATGAAAAGTACTTGGCTGCAAAGTGCCTAAGTTACTTCCTTGGTTTCTTGAAAAGTAATTGTTTGAGAGACTTTGGGGCTTTAGATAGGTAGAGGGGGCCGTGGGTAAACATCACAAAAAGAGAGAAGCATCCCCTCTTCTTAGTTTTGTGCTGCCATGTGCGCTGGTTGCTGCAGGAGCATTGGTGACTGCTGGCTCCAGGGCAGGAATGGAAGGTGGAGGTGTGGCCCGGAGCATGATCCTGGGCTGGGAGAGTTTTGTGCCAGTACCAGGGCTGGTGGGAACACAGCCTGTGCCTTTTGAGCTGGTGAGAAGGCAAACAGAGGAATGAGAATGGGGTTTAGCCTGGTCTTGACTGGCAGAAACTGGTGAGATGGTAGTGAGAGCTGGAAGTAGAAAGAGATTCCCCACTCTACAAGCTGTTGTAAACCCCTGACCAAAACACTATTTCCTGCAAGGCAGTGTAGAAGGAAGGCTAGAGGTCCAGAGGACAGCACATGAGCAGAAGGGCTCAATTCCATCAGCTGCTGTTCCCATACTGTTTGGTAATGGCCTGTCTCATGGATTCCCATGTTCTGAGGGGATTTTTGCCTGGTCCCATGCGTGCACCCATTGTACAGGCATGTGTGTGCACACGTGTGTATGGAGTGAAACACAGGAGAGCAAGTGTGGGTGTGTACAAAGAAGTTTGGGACTGTGCAAGTGTGGAAATGAAGGAGGCCCAGAGAGACAGCTGCATGACTCCTTCCCCTCCCAGGCAGATCTGTCATTTCTGGCTCTAGGATTGGTTTGTTTATTCTGTTTAATGATGCTGACCTTTGTGTTGGATAAGTTGGCCTGTTGCAAGGCTAGGATTTGTGGCCTTTTGGGACTTCAGTTGTTTGGAAGACTGAGTATATTTTTTACTACATTGGGTCCAAAGAGAATGAATTCTGATGACCCAGCTGCCCTGATAACTCATTTGCCCTTTACCTTTTGACAGGCAAAGTGACTTCAGACTTAGTCATATGTTAGAGACTGTCTAAATTTGAAGAACATCCTTGTAATAAATGATGTCCTATGGCAAAGAAATATTCAAAGTTCTTTTGAAAGTTACTATTTTTACAATGTATTGCATATGCTTTCTTGGGGAAAACTAACCTTGAATTTTCAGTGTGAGTTTTAGAAAGGACTTATCTGGAAAAGTAGGGGAAAAAAATAATTTGGATTCACTGGGGGGAATATTGCCTCAAAATGTATTGTCTTCCTCAAGAGATCTTACAGCACTATTACTTTATTGGTCTCTGTATGAACAACCAGTTTCTTCTGAAACTGTCCCCAAATCTTATTTGATTTTGGGCCCCCCCAATCTGATTCCAGAATCTATTTTAGCTAAACAAATTCTTCAGGATTAGCACAGAAGTGTTCACACCTGAGATGTTTTACAGCACATCAACCAACAGCTTCATCTGTTTTCCAGTCCCTAGAATTTTAGTGGTCATCATCCTGCCATCCTTATGCCTAAGATTAATTTTAAACAGGACTGTCTGTCTCTGTTGAGCTGAGCACATCAGCTGGAAGTGGGAAATCATGTTGTTTTCACTTGCCATCAGCGGCAGCGGCCCTGCGAGCTCAGCTGGCAGCTACAACTTCACTGTTGGCAGCCCGAGGGTCATGCTGGTCACCACCCAGAGACCCACAGGCTGCCCAGGTGGCCCTGGAGCTCGGTTGACTGTCACATCAATACAAGAGTCAAAAATACTGACCTGTTTGCTTCCCCCTGGTCCACTGGTCCTTTTGGGTGGAAAGCAGGGAAGGGGCGAAGGAGAGCTTTTAGTACTTTCCATGGTAAGTTAAGCAGCACTCACTCTGACTTCTCACAGGAAAGGGATCTGCTGAGTAAGAAAGTGCTAATTTCACGTTGTTGTTTTTCACAGTAGAGCTTTGCTGTAAGTACCAAGCCCGAGAGGAACAAGAGCATAGTCAAGTTAATGAAAAATAGGTTATGACAATAAATTATTCAAGTGGATAAAATTACTTTGGATTTGGAAGACACTGAAATTTAAGGGCTAGATCCTTTTCTGGTATAAAAAGATTCAGCTTCATTGCTTTCAGGGAAACAGTGGGAACTTACATCATTCAGTTCAGGATCTGACTGTAACTGGCAGCATAAGCAGTCATTTAAAACTCAATGGCATATATTTCATCTACTTTGGGTGACAGCCATAAGGTGAATGTTTTAAATTCTGACATGGCGTAGCCTTTCTTTTGAGATCTGTGGTGTGATTTTAAAAGGGATGAGATAAAAGCTGTGCTTCTCCAGAGGCACATTTTCTCTGATGTTAAAGGAAACAATGTAGAAATATTCCCACTAAATAAATCATCAGGGACTTTCAGAATAGATCACATCCTTGTGTCTTAAAACTTGTAATACAACTGAAGTTGTTCACCTTAACTCAGTTTCTTTTGTTCAGCAATTTTTCCATACAAGGAGGCATGTGTAGAGAAGGCAAATCTGGAGGAGACACCCCTTCAGAAGAGGTTCCAGTGAACAGAGATAAAGAAGCTCCTCTTTTGACTTCTGGCATGGCACTATCAGAAGTTTAATCCTTCTTAATCCCAGTCACATTTCCGAGAAGGTGATAGTGGAGAACAGATGGAAGGCTGTTATTCTGCTAAAGGTGAATAACCAGCAAGCTGTGAGTGTACCTGGCTCTGCAGAATGGCCTCTGTTTTTTTAAGTGCTTTAGCCAACATGAGGGAGGAAATGTGCTGATTTGGCTTCTGCTGCTCTAGGATGAATTTTCAGTGACATTTTCCTTCAGCTTACATGCACATATGCACACAGAGTGGTGGGGAGCACAGCCAGCTGTTAGAGGCCATGTTTGAAGTTAAAACTTGCAGTCAGTTGCACCTGTAGAAAAAACAGAATACCCTGAAATCAAGAACTTCTAGTAAGTTCTTTTATCATACTGAACTCTAAGGCTGAATCACATCCTACCAAGCAGCAGACACTGAAGTCATAGCTATGGCCCCCCCTAGGCTCCTACTGTGATGAGTGGAGAGAGAAAGCCACGTCTCCAGAGACTAGTTCATGGCTTAGGCAGGATGAATCACCCCCTCTTGTCTGAGAAGCAGAGGGTGACACCTCTTTTATGTTTCTGAACAGTCTAATGCCCATAGTTATATAAGTTGCATCTAGGCTTTAAACATTTGTGGCATATAGCTATAAGACAAAAGCGCTCACATTAA
The DNA here is from genome assembly GCA_013398275.1 of Promerops cafer. NCBI lineage: Eukaryota > Metazoa > Chordata > Aves > Passeriformes > Nectariniidae > Promerops > Promerops cafer. The sequence continues at coordinate 2,059,641 of VZSE01003443.1, read as the reverse complement.
GCCAGCGTGGCATGGCCTCCTTAACACTTTGCATAGCCATTGCTGTGAGGAGAGCACTTCTTTATCCCCAGATGACTCTTTCAACCATCCCCTTATGTGCAGATGTGAAGAGGACTGACAGTTTCTCCAAAGTGAGAGTATTTTCAAATGTCAAGAAGCTTTATTTTTTAATGTGTTAAACCATATAAAATCCCCAGCTAATATAACTCATAAATGAAATGAGACTAATTAGTAGGAAAGTAATGAGAGAGCATTTACAGAGGTCACATCCTGAGGTCCAGTCACAGCTATGGAAAATGTGGGAGAGGGGTAAAAACTGCAATCTACTTTGTTCCTGTAGCACTGGCATTCATATTTGTTAATTAACCCCAGCAAGGGCAACTTTAGAATGGAAAAATGAGGAGAAAAATGTTAAGGGACTATGAACTTTGTCTTTCCTTTCTCTCCCCTTTGTCTCCTGTCAGTGTCCCCGGGCAGACACAAGCTCCTTACTGTTGAGCCAACCTGCCCTTGCATCCATAGCAGGGCTACAGCTCTATCCTTTCTCTTTGTTACAGCCACACTCTAGGAAACTCTGTTTCAAGTCCTTTTTCCAGGAAAAACTCAAGAGCTACTAGGACACCACAAAGTTCTTTTGGCATAGGTCACCAAAGTTATGCATCTGCACAGCTCATTTTTTAAATGAGAGTCTATCACCCATCTGGAAAGGCAGAAAGAAGCACTTCTTGACTTTTGGAATTGGAAGGCTGAGTCTGTTATGGGTTTTTGAGCACTTGCATACAAAGGTATGGAGAGTTGTGTGAGGACTTAAAACAGACTGTGGAATTGGAATACCATCTGTGGCAGCAGAAGTGGAAGCTGTTGTACTGACTGCACAGTAAAGGATCCAAATGGCAAATTTATGTTCAGGGTTACTTAAGCTTGAATAGAAGTATAAGGTCTCTTTCTTAACTCATCTGAGTCGGTAGGGTCCTTCCCTTGACTTTAATGCGCATCTATATTGAGCTGAAAGTCGAACCTCGAAATGAAACCTTGGCATCCAGGTTACTGAGATTTTAAAAGCATGAATTTACAGTTTGTCAAAACATCAAGGAGCTGCTGATGAAATAGCTTCTATGCTACGTACTAAATCATAATGTACTTAGTGAAACATAGATGTCTCTAGAAGGAAAATGCCTATTGAAAACCAGACCCATGTTGAACTAGGGTCATCCATTTGCACAGCTTTTAACAGTCACCTACACCTGAACAGCTACAGGCTCTCTCAGAACAAGGCAGAATTCAAAATGTTTGAGGTAAGTGCAACTGAGGAAGCATGCAGTTGGTGCTTGCTGCAAAAGCAGCATCTTTGTCTATAGAATGATTGAAGGGGCTGGATGGAAAGGGAACAAAATGATGAGAGGAGGAGATGCTGTGGCTGAATTAAAACTGCTGAGAAGTCAAATAAGAAAAAAAAAAATAAAGCAATAGCACTGATGTCAGCTGTCACCAAAAAATAAAGAAATTATGAACAACCAGGTGCCATGAGAAAAGAGGTATGTTTCAAGCAACACAATCACTGTGCCAATCTGATGTTTACCAGGTCATTGTGGAGAAAAATTACTAAGAGGGTGCCAGAGACACTTTCTTCTTTGTTTCCTCTCAAAACTTAAATGATTTAAATTTGTTTCCTCTCAACTTTAATGGATGTGTTCTCTTCATCTTTTTATTTTTAGTCCAGTGTTCTTGAATATTTGCATTAATTGCACCTCAGCTACCTTTGAATTTTTCACTAGCCTAATTACTCTTAGAGTTTTGCTCATGTTTAGGCAGAACTTTTTCTTTCTTTGCTTATGGCCATTACTTCTTTTTCTGTTTTCTTCTGAGACTTGATGTAATTTCCTTCCTTCATTTACATTGTTACCTTGAAGATATTTACAGGGAATGTTCATTTTCTTCCTGAGGTTTCTCTTTTCCCCTGTGTCGATCCTTTCAGTTCCTTTCTTTTTGCTTCTCTCTCCCTAATTTGTATGCTCTCCACCTCCTATTACCAGTACAGCTAACATTTTGACTAATTTTTCATGTGATTTTTTTTCTCATGTATTTAAGATTAATAGCTAAGTAGCAGAACTGACCTTAGAAATCTGTGAGGGACATTTCCATAAAATATACCGGATAGTGTCTCTTTTTCTCACTGCTTCGTGCTTTTAATGTCCATCAGCAGCAAGCTTGTGTTGCTAAGCCACAGTTACACACGCTTACACAAATAAATATCTTTAGCCTTCATTTTTTTCAAGTAGGACTTTATATTCCCATTTCTTTAGTAGTTCACTGGTGCATACCTTATATTCAAACTGCCAAGACCTGCACAGGTTCTGCATGACTCATGTACATATGTGAGACAGGTGTGTGTATTTGAACAAGCAGAGTCTGTGCTCAGCTAGGGAAGACTGGAATGGCACTCAGTGGGCATGTCCTCCTTCAGATGCTTCTGGGATGCCAGTCCAGGTTTACAGGTTTACACACTGAGAGTATGTAAGTGTAAATAAGACCTGCATGCAGACATCTAACAGGATTTTCAGAAGTGACTAGGCAGGCTGAGCTCCTCATTTCCGGATTTTATTGGTTTACACCTGAATTCCTTCAGATGTTTGCTACCTATAGTTTGCTGGGGTGGGAACTGCCATTTTCTCCATGCAGTGCTGAGAACAGCAGAGCCCTGCTGTAACCAGTTCCTCAGCAGCACCAACATGACAGTGCCTAACAGCAGCAAAACAAAACCAGAGCAGTGCTCAGGGTATGTGCAGTGGGAATTAGCATGAAGCAGAAGGAGACAAGTAAAAACACACCACAGAACTGGTTCATCTGATGATGAGGGAGTGAAGAAATGAGGATCAGAAATATCTTAGCATTTCAAGATGAGGCACTGTCTTCCTGTTCTTTGCAAACAGACTGATTAAAAATACCTCAAATAAAGAAAGGTGTTGGATGTATAAAAAGTGTAAGAATGTACTTTTTCCTTGACATCTTTGGCCTCACATTTGTTTATAAAAATTATCCAATAGACAGAGAGATGCAACATGAGGATGTGTGTGCAGGTAATGTGGTACCAAGGAATGGGAATCTCGAGCCTGTCAGAAAAAGAAATGCGTTTAACAAGGCACAGGCTAAAGAAGATAGAGTTCTTTGCCCTGAACCCCCTGCTGTCACTGGCTGCTGTCAACTGGAGGGTTTGATTTCAATGTTGTGAGAAACCTTAGGCAATCTCACACAGTGCAAGTGAGAAAATGACAGCCCTGTGATGATGCAGCCAGTTTTCCTGATCAGCGTGATTGTATGAGAGCGCTGTACTTAGTTATATCGATTTGTCTCTGAGAGCTCTTTCTGCCACATAAATCTCATTGAAAATCTTTAAAGATCTTGCCCCAGAAGGCCACTATGTTATTTTTCTCTGTAAAAAGAAGCAGAGCCAGGCATTCATTTCTCAAAGTTTTAACTAGAATGGTCCGTTTATGAGGAAGGTGTGAATTCATCTGTTTTACATTTTGAAACATCTAAAAACAACTCTGCACTTTATGATTAACCTTTACTTCTAAGCAGTACTACAAAGAGCTGTGTTTATCTCCTCTCTCTTTCTTTCCTGGATCAAGAGGTTTGAATAAAGAAAATCACCTTTCTTTTAGATGGGAAATTGGAAAGAGCATTGTGCTTACTGTAGCTCAAGCCTTAAGTACAATAGGCACCACATTAAAAAGATACTATTTGTGCCACTTTAGTTAAAAAGAGTGATACTGCTTCTCTTATGGAAGTTTTCTTTAGAGTGAATAAAATGATTTTTAAAATAAATTAATTAATTTTAATTTAATAAATAAATGAATTTCAAAAATAAATAACCACTTTAAATTAAGTATCTAGTCTTTCAACTCAGCCAGAGCTAAGGAAGCTCAAAATACAAATTCACATTAAGTCTCAACAGAATCATCAACGTGTCTGAGACAGAAGGTGTGTCTTTATGCCTGGCAGAGTAATTTCTTCTAGCAAATATACAAGGGAATATGAGAAAACACAAGAAGTTTGACCTTTTTTTAACTTGACCAAACCACTTTTTTTAAAGAAGTCACTCTTGAGTTTGAATTATCTGTAACACAGAAAGAACCTGAACAGCTACATGTATGTGAGTTTTAGGCTGTCCAGGTACAGAATAGATTGCATGAAAGGGCTATAAATGTTTCAGTAACACTAAATATTTGGTAACATCAACATTTTTTCCTCTTTGAGAGCATAGTTAATTATTCCTTGGCTTGCTCTGTCGTTCTGCACAGATGTAGTGATCTGTGCACACACTATAATAGGAGACCAAGGACTTAATTTCCTTCTTCTTCTTTTTTCTTCTAAATAAACTAACTCCAAGACCTTTTACAGCCAGGATGTGCCAAAGTGTCATTTATTCATTTAAACTGTGCAGCCTAGTGCAACTTAAATATAATTACTGTACATCAGAACAAAGCTAACTTCATAAAGCCATGACATGGCAAGCAACATCTGATTAGACAAGCATCCTCCTACAAGTGCAGAACCATTGGCAGCAAAGGAGGGTAGTGCATTAATCCAGGACAATAATAGCAATTAATGCCGTATTTACAAACTTGCTCCACTGGAGGGGACAGCTACAGTGCTCATTTCATTGAAATTGGCTTAATATAAAAGTACTGGTGTACCCCTCTGCAATAAACGACGAAATTATGTTCTGCTTAATTTCCTATTATGTCCTAGAGCACATTCACATTTGTGAGTTCTTGCCAAACCTTCTCTGAATACCTGCTCTAAGTATTCTTATTCTGACTTCATAGTAAATGATTTGAAGTTGGTACAGCAAACAGATGAGAAGTCTGATGCAGTAAAGCAGCAGGGTTTCTGAGGACTGAAACCAGCAGTGTCTAACAGTACATTTGTTACAAGTCCACATTTAGTCACAAGTACAACTCTCATACCTGAAGCATATCAGCATATATTCACCAGTGGGGAAGAGTTTTTTAAAGTGACAGTTCAGACTGATTAGAGTTTGAATCCATGTTCCAAACTTGAAGAAACAGTGCATGAATCTTGCCCAGATTGATGTACATTTTTTACTTTATGCACCAGGACTAGAGCCTTTAGTTTCCCTGAATAGACAGACTAAATAATTATCATATGCAAAGAAATTTAAAGTCAGTTTCTGAGCCTCCAGGTTATAGAAGCCAACACCACGGTTTTTGGAGCAGTCTTTAAATCTCTGAGCTCCACTTGATCCACCCTGCTCCGGATACTAATGGTTCAGGTTTATGGGAGAGATATAAATATGGCCACTAACACTTTATGACAGTCCGAGTTATATTTCTGTCAGGAGCAATGTTTCTCTAGCTGCCCCTCAACACTCTTTACATTTCCTTCAGTGGCAACCCTCTTTGTACCTAGGTGAGACAAACAGAGACTCTTGTCTCCCTCTTCCATGGCTGATAGTAAGGGACTGGAGGGGTAGAAAGAGAACACTAGTGTGCATAGGAAAAAGGTTTTCCTAAAGCTACTTTTTGGGTCTTCTTTTCAGTGTTGGAGGAATGGTATTTGTGTCTTTCTTTCCTAAACTCAATGCCCCTTACACCAAACAAAAATATGTGCCTTATTTGCCAAGGTGCACAGAAAGTGTTCTGGTTCTCTAATTCACTGCTGTCCCAAAGAGATTGGGCAGTGGGAAGGCAGCCTAAATGGGGAAGCGTTTTCCCTTGAGCGATCAAAATATCTTCTGGAGTTCGCATTTTCTCACTTCACCACAACATTAACTCCCGCAATGACAGGAGTAACTTGTGCTGACAGTACTGGACATATAGAAAAGGGCTTTTGGAATTTACCAGTTATTAAAAGGTACTTAGTGAGTGCCCAGAACTATCTGCATCAATGAAATGTGAATAGTCTATTCACACTTGCAGGGGTAAATCAGAGCATGGGCAAAGTACCTGTCAGGATTTCAAAAGACAAGAGAAAGTAAGATAAGACTGTGCAACCATTAGCACAACAGATATCTATATCTATATATCTATAGATAGATAGATAGATAGATAGATAGATAGATAGATAGATAGATAGATAGAGTTAATTTATGGTGTAAATGTTTATGAAAGTATATAGGTTACCCAGAGGATAAAAGAAAGGAGATGCAAGAACAAGAGCTCAGTAAAATAAAAGTTTGCAGTTCAGCTTTCGTCCAGTTGGTCTGGAGGCTGGGGATGCAGGAGGGGTGACCAGAGCTGGCACAAAGCAAGCACTGCCTGCAGGAAAGACATGACCTTCCAGTGGAGAGGAATTGAGGGAGAGAAAGCAGACAGCTATCAGGGTTTCATGATGTCTCAGCTGACATACAATGAGAGATTTGTTTTGTTTTTGCAAGGTAATGGTTAATGGGCAATAACATAAAATGCTGCATGTTTGACAAAGTGCTTTATATGTCATGACCTTCCTGCCAGAGACCTTTGTTCACACGTGTTTCTTTTTTCTTCATAGTCCTCAGGAGCAACATGTATGATCTGAATCCCTTTTTGTCCTCTGCTGCACCTCGTGCTGGTCATCAAACAGTTAATCTGCATTGCCTTTCAGGAGTCCCATCTCCCTTCTGCCAGGATCAATGATAAAATTTTGACTGTGAAAGTGAGAGAGCCCATGGGCCAGATGGATATTTGGTAGCAAAACATTTGAAAGGCTCTTTTTGCAATAAAGAGCTACACGAAGTACTTGCTCTAAAGACAAGCACCAATATCTTGTCTCCACGGTATTTGTAATCAATATTATATTACAGGTTGATTAAATACCAAGATATTAGAGTGGTGAATCTCAAAAGTATATTTTTGACTTTTCCTTGTTTCTCAAAAACAACTGTAGAAATTATTTAGAGAAATGTTGACAATACCAGAAAACAGCAAAATCAAAATAGAATCATAATCAAGATCTCTGAACATGCAATCTTGGCAAGGGGGAAACACTCATTATTGGATCAGTATCTGGCAGATGCTGCAGGTGGGCAAGAGTATTACAACTTCATGGCCTAAATGTTTGGCCCATTTATCCTGTGCAAATAGATAGAATACCATGTGGAATAATTTCTACAAATAGCTCCTTAGGCTAGTATCCAGTGTGTGCATAAAAGGTGGCTGCCACTCAAAAAGGTGATGACATCCCTGGGAAGCCAAATAGAATGGTTTTAATCTGCTGTCTTCCCAGATGTGTAATAAAGGTGTGCATGTCTGGTGTGCATTTGACACTGGAACACAAAAATGGGCAAGCAAGAGAGTGAAGGCCACGTGAAGAGCCATGGCTAACCAAGCTATAACTCATAGCAGGAGCAGGTGGCTTGGCCCTCTTGTCTCTGGATGACTTTCCTCTTTAGGCTTTTTGTCTTTGGCAACAGTCATTAAGTCGATGTCTGTTTGAACACAGTGATAAAGTCTGGGAGCAGTGTGAGAAGGAGGAGGCAGAGACAGCCTGGCTCTGTACTCGAACAGTTAAAAAAAGCTAGGCCATCACAATGCCCAGCAGTGACAAAACAAAGATGCACCTGCCTCTATTTTTTGTTCTGACAGCTACACCTTGGTATGTGGGGGATAAAAGTACAAGAAGCAGTGCCAGGCTGAGGAGTGCTCCCTCTGTGAGCTCCCAGAGAGCAGACTGAGGGGAATGCTGTGTTGGAGACCAAGCCAGTCAGACCCACACTGTCTCCTTACATTCCTATGTCAGCTTACTCACTTTTATTCATGTACCAGAGCTCTTTTATTCAGTCCTCTTTTCAATGTTTTGTTACCAAAGTTTAGGTTTGTTCTTTGGGGGCATTTTTGGGTTTATTTTATTAGAGGAGGTTTGAGAGTTTGTTTGTTCTAATAAGCTGGAGCTGTAATTGGGAAATGGGTTAAGCTTGCTTCCAATTAAGATAATTGACGTGAAATACCCAATTGCACTCCGAGAGAGAGAGAAATAAGTTCCCCAGCTGAGCTGTAGAAGAGAGCAGCTTTGTCTAACAATGAAGGTAGAAGCAGATGTTTAGAAAAACATGTAAAAGCAATCAGGAGGGGATTTATACATTTGGTTATTAATTAAGATGCATGCATGAGCAGCCAGCCAGCCGAAGTTCTGAGTTAAGAAAGGCAAAATTCCAACAAGGGGTACAAGGAAAACTGTATTCAGGAGATTCCTGGGGTTTTAGTTTTTTTGTTTGATGGGGTGGGGAGAAGGGTGGGTGTCGGCTTGGGGTTTTTTTTGGTTTTGGGTTTTTGTTTGGTTGTTTTTTTTTTTTTCCTTCTGTAAAGGAGGAACAGCCGAAAAGGTCTTTGGAATTTTCAGATTAGCATGTCCCCTTGCATACAGTCTTCCTGACTCTGTTCTCTTGATCATGGTAAGTTTGTTTCTCTTTTGCTTAAATAACATAGGATATGATGATAAGGTCCTATCAGGCCATGAGTGTCTTCACAACTAGTATAAATATAAATGGTTTTGTGCAGTCTGTGGTTTGCCAAGGTAAAAAAAATGTGTAATGAATATTGGAGCAATTAGAAATAGTGAGTGACTGAGGACTTCTGATGATGCTCATGTTTGCTTCTGTGTGGGGAACAAAGGAAGTGGAATCAGCCTTTCTGATTGGAGGGACAGAGGTGCTTGAGGATCTGATGTGGAGATAGCAGCTGCTGAAAACTGTTAGTTGTAGCAGTCAGTTTGGAGAAAAACAGAGAGTGGGTATTTGCTAGTAACTGTCTGCACTACAATCAGGGAAATATGTACTAGTGTTGGTAAGAAAGAGGAAAAGCTTAAAAGACAAGAATATGTTGGGGTATTTTTTAAAATTTGTGCCTTATCCAACAAACTCAAATTTCATTTACAGCATCGAAATGAATGTTATATGAGAGTAAGATTGGAAGAAACAACACCGAATTCACTTGGCTGCTCATTTAAGTGATCATTCCTGCAATTTTTATGCAAGTGTTAAAGCATCTTAAATGTTTGCTCTTTTCTTTGGTTCTCTTGTTCAAGCTGTCCTTGAAATTCATAGAATCACACAGTAGCTTGGATTGGAAGGGACCTTAAAGATCATCTAGTTCCAACTCCCTTGACGTGGGCAGGGGGGACACCTTCCACTAGACCAGGTTCTCAGAGCTCCATCCAACCTGGCCTTGTACACTTCCAGGGAAGGGGCATCACAACTTTTCTGGGACGCCAGTGCCAGTGCCTCACCACCCTCACAGTAAAGAATTTCTTCCTAACATCTAACCTAAACCTACTTTCTTTCAGTTTGAAGCCATTCCCCCTTATCCTGTCAACACCTGCTCTTGTAAAAAATAGTTTTCCATCTTTATTGTCCCTCCAGATCCCTTTAGGTACTGGAAGGGGGCAATTAGGTCACATCTTCTCTGCTCCAGGCTGAACAATCCCAATTCTCTCAGCCTTTCCTCCCAGGAGAGGAAGTCCATCCCTCTGGTCATCTTGGTGTCTCTTCTCTGAATTCACTCCAACAGGTCCATGTCCTTCCTGTGCTGGGGATCCCAGAGCTGGATGCAGCACTGCAGGTGGGGTCTCACAAGACTGGAGCAGAGAGGCAGAGGAGGAGGAGACAAATTCAACATGAACTTTTAAATAGTAAAAGGCTGTTGGCTTTAATGGCTTGTCTTAGCTGACTTATCTCTGTGATGACTTTGGTAATATTAATGAAAGATGAATATTTGCAGAGAGTTGTGTTTGGTGTGTTGCTTGTTGTGGTAGGGAGTAATTTTACATAGATAAACCAGGTAAATTAATGTTGGAAAACCAAATACATTTTTCTGGCTGAAATGCTACCCTTTAGTTGAATTTTCTTTATGACTGAAGTGGTCTTTGATATAGTAAATCAATTAAGAAGACAAGAAACATGACAGATTCCTCTATCATGTAAATAAAAGTGGTTCTGGTCTCAGCACATGTGGAGGGCTGCAGAGTCTGGACCACCTTTCAGCAGGCGGACAACCAGGATGTCTTCTGCTGCTACTGCCATTATTTAGAAGATGAAAAGCTCAATCTGATGTTTTGTGAATCCCACAGGGCTGCTCTGATACATGAAGTAACAGAGCTGAGTGATGGGGTCGCTGCAGCCTCTCTGTGCTTGCACCTGCCCATGTGTGTGCCCCTGCTGAAGGGTGTGGCTGGGCAGTAGATGCATCCTTCTGTACAGTGCCATGCTCGGTTTCCCTGGCTTGGTGTTCAGATAATGAGGTGAATTTAAAAAATGTGAAGACTTTTGTATTTATATCCTTGTGATCGCCTATTGTTTTTAAAAGCCGGGGTTTTTTTGGCTATTCATACACAGATTTTCTTCTGGAGCTTCACTAAAGATTGCAGGTGGATATTTGGGCTAATTTCTCATCAGTTACAGAACTTAGTCCTTTCATAAACCCCGTATGGGTTTCAGTGCTAAACTGTTTGATTTTGTGGTTCATTCCAATGCTTTTAATGAAGTAGTACCGTGCTGTGACCTTTCCCACTCTTTCTTTGTCCTCGTCCTTTAAATATGATGGAATTTCTGGAGATATAGACAGGCCTTTTATTAAGGGAGTATTAAAATGAAGAATTTTCTCTGGAGGTTGTTCTTCTTATGTAAAAAGGTACTGCAAATGACATTTGGACTCTCCATAAGTGCAATGAGACTAAATTTTTTTTTCATCTCACATGATGAAAGACAAATAACTGAACAGTGCTATTATAAATTATGTGATCTTTATATGCTTAAATAAAGGCATTCTGCACGCTTTACCTCGACAAAGCTTCTGCTGCCTTCCTGGCAAACCGGGGCTAGTCAAAATCAGGCTTGTGATCACAGACTAATATCCTCCTCATAGATGATACCTTCTGGAATTACACCACTCTTGGGAGGCCTCAATGATCACAGAATAGTGATCCTACTGCTTTTAGAGCACGGTGCACGCCAGACACTTAAGAACGGAATTTCAAAGACTGAGTCAATTTCGCCCTTTGTCTTAAAGTGATTGGAGAATCTTTTCAAAGGTTTATCTTTATGATAGTGTTGTAAATACATTACATAGATTGAGAGAATTAGAAAAAAAAAAAAAACAAGTTAGAAAAAACAATTTATTTAGTAATATCATATAAATAACTTGTTACAAAAATCAATTTGCAAAAAGGCAAATTCACTCTGTCTGTGAGAAATTGTTGTTCAAATTGGTTTCTCATCAAATCCTTAAATTTCATTTCCCCCTGCCCCCCAACCCCCAAAAAAGAAGCCAGTACAGTGAACAGGAAATATAAGGGAGAGAGTGCACACTTTCCATCTGACAAAAACAAATTGCCCATCCACGCTGCAGAAGAGATAATCATTCCCGCATGGGTCCCTTTGCAACACAGGGAAGTTCTATGTGTAAACCTCTTGGGTGACAAAACTGTCACCCACAAATGTCCCTCTCTGCTGAGTAATGACAAATCCATCCAATGCTGAGGCTCCCCTGGCACAAACAGGGGATGACTTCATGAGAGACTGTGTGGCTGGAGCATACCAGCAAGTAAATCTTCCCAGGTGGAGGCATCATTTTCAATTTATGCTTGGAAGTATTTTCAATTGAAAAAAAATCAATACCAAAAAGCATTTATTTTAAAGGGTTTTAAAAAAAATCACAAATCGCAATAGGAGTTTGCCAGATTGATTTCGCTCAGTAACACAGTTAAGATGCACATAGCATTTATTATAAGGCCTTTCTTTTAAGTTTAATTTTTTCAAAGCAATGAAAGTAATCACAGAATTAAAACAGTACAGTGATTCTGAAGAGTTTTTTATGTGTCAAAATCCAGAACGATTTTGTGTTTGCAGTGTTCTTTCTTTGTTGTGTTCACCTGACTGCTTAATAGTTCTATAAGTTTGTATCTTTAATAAACACTAAAGTAATAGATCATAGAAAACTAAAAGCTTATAGAAAGTGTCTCCAAGTATATTTGCATAAATAGTGCAGTCTCATAGGAAAAGTCAAAAGCCCATGGGAATGGAAAGGATTTCTCTGTATGCTGGACTTAAGCCTTATTTGTCAAATCGACTTTGTGGTAGGAGAAATTTAAACATAGCAGCTCCTTTTTATTTTTTTCTTTTTCTTTTTTTTTTCTTTTAAAATTTATTTTTAAAGAAAGCAAAAGATACATGAAGAAAAAAGGATATGGGCAGGTTCTGTACAAACTCCTTTGAAACCCAGTAAGTCTACACACAAGATGATAGCTTTGTGGCTTTTAAGTGCCATGGGCCTGCCTTGCATATGACTGACTACCTCCCCTCACCCCCCATGCAATTCACCTCCTGTTCTGCTTCCTGAAATGCTCAGTTCTCTGACACTTGTACTCCCTATAACCCCAGCCATGGCTTTTGGATACCTACCACTGAATTTTATGAACTGTTCAGAAAAATGTTTTAGTGTATGACAAACACAGGTCTGGGCTCAAAAGTGTAATATTGCAAAATGATGGGCAGGAACAAGATTGTTTCAGCTGGCTTAAATAAAAGTGCTGAGGGCAGAGACTGGTATTAAAGCATTGTGTTGGAGTTCTGTGTTTTTCTCTCTTTCTGGAGCAATGCACGAGTCTGTAGACATTACATTTGCTTTTGTTCCTCTTTAAGTACAGAAACAATCTCTGAGAAAAGAACTCTTTCTAAAGACTGAACTGAAAGCAAAAAATATCGTGGTTTTGACATTTGTTAGATGAGGCTGCTGTTTCAGAGGTGTAGATGGGTTGAAAAAATCCTGCCTTTCACGGCTTATGACATATTTCAAACTCACTGGAAGTAGCATAATGACTGTTACTTTGTCAGCTCTCATTTGATGAGGAAGCTCAGACTGCAGAGTTAATTGAAATGTAAATGGGCAGGGGATGGCAGCATCCATTTGGGACAGTGGTCTTCTGAAACACTCCAATAATTCTCATAGCCAAAGGAAACATGGAGAGACCTTTCTAACAGATGGTGGCAGGTAGAAATAACACAGTGGTGCTTGCAGAGAGTTACCTGCTCAAAAGCAGTCAGGAATTCACCCTGTAGAAGACCATCAAGATAGTTCTGCTGCAGAAATTTAACACATGCCTTTCTTTCTGAAAAATCTACATGGAAACAGCCTGGATTTAAGTTGCTTGGTCTAAAAAAGATGTCTTTCTCCCTGTCCATGCAGATCTCCCTCTGGTGTGTCAGGAAAACTGAAAGTTTTGGAAGTCCACTCTTGGTTCTGCTCAACATGGATAATTCTGGTCTTGAAACCGTACATGTGTAGATATACATTTCTAAAGCCATTTCTCTCTGCTATACTTCTCTATGACAGTTCTGGGTTTTATGGTACTGCAGATGTTAATTTTCTTGGTTTTGTGGGATACTTTTTTTGTTTTCTTAACAGAGAAATGGAAAAGCTGTAACTTGTAATGTAGACTGATACTTCCTACAGAGGATTATTTGAAGGTTGCCTCTTCCATTCACATTTAACAGTGAAGACATACCCTGAAGCAAGACCAGAAAAATACATTTCTTAGGAAAAATTTAGAAAATATTTCTGTTGGTACAGGTGACATGTTCTTCTACTACCTGTCTTTTCCAGCACATTTTTAACAGAAATAACTGAAAAATACAGACAATTTCGATTTCTCATGGTTAGACCCAACTCCATCTAGGTCAGGTTTAGGAACACATCTCAGTCCTGTGACACTGCTGGTAGAGCCTTGTGCAGAGCTCTCTGCAAGTCTTTGCCTCAGCTCTTTTCCAAACACTTATCTGCACAGAGAGATGTCCTGGCACAGCTGCACTGCAGGCATGGGCTGCTGTGTCTCCCCACACTGGTGCTGCTGTGGGATAGAATTGGATTTAACCAGTTCTCCCGGGGTAAAAAACACCCCAGCAAACACAAAACAAAAACAACTTCCCACTAGTTTTCTGGGGTAAAGTGACTCTCTTGGGAGTTGAGATGAAATAGTTACTGTAGAAACCTCATTCCATTTCAAGTGTACAGATGTTATTGTTCTGCAGTAGCATGGCTGGCATAGACTACCAGGTCCCTGTTTCATGTTGACTCCACTGAATTCCTTGGCATCTTTTAATATGTTTCCTGTTCCTAGGTCAGATGCTTTCCCAAATTAAAAGCCAATTGCATTTTTATCTCTCTGCCTGGCTTAGCTAAGCTGCCTAATAATATTTCTTCTTCTGAAATAGGTGTGATTGTAAGAAGAACTGTAAAACAGCCTTGAAAGCCACTTCATAGCCCATAGTCCAACAACTGGTTATCTACAAATGACAATTGTAGCAGTGGGTGAAAGCATTGTTAAATACTCATTTCTATCATCTAGCACACCACCATGCAACAAAGTGCAAAGAAATACTACTGCAAAGGTTTGTATTCACTGCAATATGGCACTTTCAATATTTAGAATGCAGTACTGATTTTATAAATTGCACTTTGTGGTACTGCCAAGCAATAGGAAAAGAAAGAATTGAACTCTCTTTGCTGTGTGAGAGATGCTAAATCTGTTTAATTTGCAGAAAAAAGTAGACCTTAAAACCTAGATGCATAAATAATATTTGGATGCAAGTTTGCCTCAAATTTTCTTAGAAGAATGCATTTGCTATTCAGGCACCATATTTGTGGTGACATAACATAATTTTATATATATAATATATTTACATAACAGGCACGAGTAGCCACTCTCTATTATTTACTGTGTCACTCAATGGACAAGATAAACCAGCTTTTAATTAAAAGGAAAAAAACCCCAAAGCAACCTAAAACTTGTGCTTGGACTGCTACTAACAATCACTAAATCAGACAAAATCACTGTACAAACATAGGAAAACAGGTACAAGGAGTTCACTGATCCTCCTGTCTCATTATTCCACCCAAGAAGTGACTAATGCAGGCTGCTGATTTGCAGGGTGGCCCAGCCCCTTCAGGGCACTGGGGCTGTCTTCAGCCAAGCACCACCGACTCCCTCTTCCCAGTGAGCTGGAGGTGGCTTGCAGGGCTGAACACCTGTGTGGCTTCACAGCCACCTCTGCCATCCCTCCACACACCAATCTGTCTCCTTGAGGATTCAGGAAGGGAAGGGACAGTTCACTGGCTCACTTCAGGCAACCAGCTGGATTCTGAGCTTGGGGCTATTTGCTGGAGGCAGCCCCAGAGTGAAGGGTGAGAGAGGGATTTGTTAGGAAGCCACTGGGGAGAGCCCCTGGAGGGATGTGCTGGCCCCACTGACTGTGTGAGGGGAGCAGCCCAAAGTGAGGGACCTGTGGCAGGTGGCTGAGCATCTGCTGCTCCTCCACATATCTGAAATCCAGATGGTCTCTCCTGTCTGCCAGAGCCAGCTTTGGGACAGATTGCTTCCTAGAAGTTCCAGTTTCAAGGAAGCCATGAAGAGCTAGGCTTTTAGCATCTTAAATTACTTAGGGGCCCTGAAGAGGACATAAGAAGGCTCCAGCAATGCCATTGCCATTATGATGGGTGCAACAGCTCAGCCCCCCACTAAGTGCTGGAGTTGGGAACCATATTCTGTTGGACATTCTGAGAGTCCTCTGCCAGGGAGGCCGAGGGCTCGGGACCCTTGGAAACTCTGGTCTCCTCTGCTCTGACAGCATCCAATCTATAGTGCTGGGCATTGGCAAGCCATTAGCTGCTGTGCTCTACACCTACAGGTGTGCAGTGCTCAATGAGGCCATTCCTGCCCAGCCAGGGCTGCAGCAGGGCTGGCTCATCCCCTTCCCTCTGAGCTGGTCCACAAAACCTAAAATTCTGTCACTGTGGTCGTAAAAGTCTAATACTTGGGACCCTTACTGCTCTCTTTAATTCACAAGGAGTAATGAATTCCAAGGATTAATTTTAATTGCTCTTAGTTTTCTGTTTATTAACCTTTTTCTCATGTCTCTTTATTTCTGGAGTAAATTGGAGCTGTTTAATTTTCAAAAGGATTCACTTAAAATTTAGGGGAGGAGGAAAATAGATCCATTCCTGTAATTCTGGTATTAAATACTGTTTCACGAAATAAATGAGAATAGTTTCACATGAGGTATTTTAAAAATAATAATTCCTTCTTTTCTTGGCACAGTGCCATGGGCTGGTTCCCTACTTTGGGACACAGGAAGGCGTTTAACTCCTGGAATTGGATATGCCCCATGGCAGCCCCTTAGGGTTTTCTCCAGAGAGCCTCTCCTAGATGTCTAGATTTGAAGAGCAGCCACTACATGTTTGAAAAAACAACTGAAATACTGAGTGGTGTGCAAACTATAAAGAAAAGTGTTTTGGCCCAAGATTATGGCAACTTCCCCCACCCCACACCTGGAGAAAAATTACTTAGCTTGGCAAAGCAGATAAACACACACAGAGAAACTTGTGGTTAAAATTTTACCTTTTGGTGAAGTCTTTAACAACCCTGACTGACTAGTTTATTTTAAAAAAATTAGTTATAATTATAAACCCCCTTTTTCAGGCCACTGGAATGACCATTAATTCTCACTTATTTGTTTATTCAGGACTTGAGTCTGGAAGAAAAAAAAGGAAACAACTACCCAAAAGCATGAAGTTACTTCCTTTGGCAGAATGCCAGTGTTTTCCATT
This sequence comes from Promerops cafer, assembly GCA_013398275.1. NCBI lineage: Eukaryota > Metazoa > Chordata > Aves > Passeriformes > Nectariniidae > Promerops > Promerops cafer. The sequence goes on along the minus strand of VZSE01003443.1, from coordinate 2,043,046 downwards.
TCAAAAGCATTTTCCAAATGCCTTACATAGTTCTTGCAACATCCTGATGAGGTAGGCATTATTTCCCTATTTTACAGATAGCAAAACTGGGCAGAGAGTCAGTCAGGAATCCACCCTGGACATCCAGGCAGAGAAGGTCAGGACAAAAAAAGCACTTTCCTCCTCTGCAGTTGCTCCCTTTGCACCAGAGGGTGGCAGTCTCCTGGAGGTCAGTCCTCCCCTCCTGCACATGAGAACAGGCAGGAGTAGCTGGATATGATCACCCTGACTCCAATGTCCCCAGGACAGTGGCCATCACTGAACTGATGTGCAGGTGGAGGCTGACTGTGGAAGTGCAAACAAAAGCATAGTTATGATCTGTTCCTGCCTCCAAGTCATCACCTCATCTGGAGCTGGATTTGATGACTTTCCCTGTATCGCAAAGCAAGCCTGGGTTAGAATGGGGAAACCATCTAAGAATTATATATTGGGGCTACTGACCACACACACGTGCACACACACACACATCTCTCCAGCAATGCTAGGTCCAAAGAATATATACAGAGCAGTCAATGAACTATATATATGTGTGTGTTAGTATGACTCAGTGCAATGGGGAAATGGTGAGTTCTAGAGAAACACTCAGGTTTAAATTACCATTAAGTCTCTCTACCCTCCTCGTGAGTAAAATGCGTGTTTGATGTTCTTTTCTCAGCTTACTCTACTTGTATAATAAACCTTCATTCCATCACCACTACTTTTGACTATAATACATAGGGTAAACTAGGGTACCTCATTACATTGGGATGTGCAATACACAATCGACAGAGCAGTCGTCTGAGCTGAATAGTCTGAATACAAGTAAAAAGCAAGAGAGCTTAAACAGTAATATACTCCAATTTACAATATAAGCAGAACAAGTAAAAATATTGCTCCCCATCTGATCCTTTTTTTTCCCCTCCACTACTGCTGTGCCTGTGAGATTGGCTTGGTAAACTGGATGCACTCAAAAAATAAGGATTTTGCCTCTTGGTAGCTCATAAAATGATACTAGAGAAAGTTTTCTGATGGCTAACCCACACAGACTGGAGTCATTAGACAATTCAAATGGGTAGAATAGAGAACCCTTTCAAACAGCTGCAGAGAAACAGAAAGAAATAGCCACTTCACACATCCCAAAGCTGTTTCCGGGAATGAGGAAGAGAAAAAAAAAGAGAGAGAAAAAAAAAAAAAGACAACATATTAAGAGTCTTTGTCACTGTCCATTGAGCCATACATATCTGCCAGCTTTTTAAACCGAGGTCCCCAGTCACTGAGGTAATCATAGTCCTGATCTCCGTCCGTAGTCACGGACTCCAAGGAGCTGAGGGACTCGGCCACAGAACCATTACCTTCGTACGCGTAGGTTGCTAATGAGTCATACGGGGGTGCTGTTGGATCTGTATCATTTTCCTTTAACCTTTGGTTAATGAAATCTCTGACATCCGTGTTATCTCGCGCCGTCGCAGTCCGCCGCGGCATAAAAAGCGTTTCTGGCACAATGTCTCTGCGTAATTTATTATCATCTATGGCTTCGGGATTCCTCAGCGTGCCAATATCAAACGCCTGGGTGTCTTCCTCTCCACCACCTTCATCGTTGTAACTGACAATGTTGTCTCTGATGTCTTCTTTGGAAATTATCAAAGGCTCTTTTTTCCGCTGCCGTCTCAGTGCTGCAAACAGCACTACCGTAACTGCAAACAAAAACAACAGCAAAAGAGAAAGGGAAAGAAGGTTAATCCCCAAGTCCATTAAAGCCCAGAAGAAATGTTGCGCCTCTGCTTGAGCTTGAAGTTTGAGAGGATGTTTTGAAAAACTGAAAATGTGCACATCAGATTTTCAGGCTGCGCTCGCTCTGCCTGTGAGTTCCTCGGGATGAAATGGCATGGATGCACACAAGAAAGGAGATGTCAAGCCTGTAGGAAGCCAAGCAGAGCGTCTTTTTGCCAGTAGGCACTTTGTTACCCAGAGCCATATACTAATTTTGTCACCTTGAGAACAGAACTACTTTCATGAGAGCTGGGAAGGAAGAAACACTTTCTCCAGAATAAGTAACACCAGATGTTATTTATGTTGAACCCCTTGGACAATATGCAACTTCTGCTATGGTCAAGGATGGTCTTCTGATCTTAGCAAAGCTGAATTTCAAGATAAGTAAATCTATCCTCCTCAGGGAAAAAAGTTTGGAATACAGAGTGGATTTTCAGCCAGCACAAAGTCTAAGTTTTATTAACTTTTCTGGAATGTTTTTACAATGTACATCACCTTGAAAAGTACACAAATTAAATAATGGACTGATGAGATATGATAAAGGTATTTTTTAATCTGACAAAGGCAGATTTCTAGAACATATTTGATGTCCTTCATTTTAAAGTGTGTGTTTGCATACACATATTTTTCATTTATTTGGAGGGAAGGAATTCTTTCCATGATTGTGATGCAAATTTTAAAAATTTTACTCAATAACGATTTTCAGTAGTGATGGACAAGTGGACACAGAGCGTGGAAAGGGATATGATCAACACTTTCCTATAGAAGCTAGTTTCAGATTTCTTAGCTGGATTCTACATTAAGATGTAAATAGCTGAATATTGACAAATGAACAGTAGCAAGGAGCAGGGATGTATTTCTGCTGTCAGTGTTGCTTTGGTAGTCTGAGGCCTGCAGTGCCCTGCATTTCAGCTCTGCTGTGCAAACTCCAAGGAAGGGCACATCTTGCTGTCTTTACAGTTTTTTCATAGCAAAGCAAAGCAGAAATGCCAAAACTTATTGATGTGAGATGATTAGGTGGATCACAGTGATCCTTCATGTCAGCTTTGCTTCTAAAATGGCATGTGAGTCAAGCACAGTAACTATTAAAGAATTTTTTTTTTCAGTCCTTTCCTCAGTTGTAACCTTTTAAGGTCAAAATCAAGGACTAAGGGTGTCCCCAGCCCAAAACTTTATTCCATTGACCCTTATCATTCTTAGTTTCCTTTGACGGACAGATTCTGGTGGTTTTTTTCTTTTGGTCAGGGGAGGAAGTTGTTTTTTGTTTGTTTCTGTTTGTTCGTTTTGGTTGGATTTTTTTTGTTTGTTTGTTTGATTTGGTTGATTCGGTTTTTTAATAGTGAGTTCCCCTGCAGGATTGCTTAGAGCAAAATACTGTCTATAGGTGTGCCCAAGCATCTTGTAGATTGACTATGGAAGGTCACCAAAAAGACAGGATAAAGTAGGAAAATGCTGTGTCTTACCACAGGAATACTGCGAATAAGGAAGAACGTCTGTCAATATGAGTTGAAAGGAAAGGGATGGTGAAGTTGAAGGATTAGGAGATTATTCAGATGGCATTAGGATCTCAGCCTAATGATGAGGATTTACTTATGGTATCACAGAAGGGTCCTAGTTTGAGGGATGCTTCTTTGTGCTGCTGTGCAAAAATGCAATTAGAGACAACTGTCTTCCTCAAGAGCAAAAAGCTGTGACAGTGTGTGGAAGGACTGGTGAAAGGTGTGTATGAAAGAAGAGAGATAGCTGGAGAACATTTTGGAGAACTTGAAAAAGACAATGTCAATTTGGAATGGGCTTCTGGAACAGTGACTGATAGAATGGTCTGAGAAAGCATAGGAACGATAGATTTTACATGAAAGAGTTGCTGAACTATCTCATTACAAAAACAGTCTTACACAGGACATGCAAGGATGAGACTTTGATAAATACATCTCATGTCTAATATGTGGATTTTACTGCTTTGTGCTGAACTTGCAGGAACAAGACCCCATCATAAGCTACATGTTGAAGTACATCACCTTTATTTGCATGTCTGTGTTCAGCAGTATCTGAAACCTCCTGATAAGATGCTAAACTTACTCAAACTGCATATAAACCTAGCAATTTACAGGCCCTTTTTGCTGCTGCTAAACTTTGAGTTGTGGTTCAGGTCTGCCCAGAGTATTGTTTTTCACTCAGTAGTGGTTGCACATTGAAACCCTGCAACCAACCTGCAAATAGAAAATTATGTTGCTGAGTTAATTGAAAATCTGCTTATGGTGCATGGTGGCATGAGCAGTAATTGACATAAAGTGCTGCTTAGCACACAGAATCAATTATTTTCGATTGACATAAAACAGGAAATCGTTTAATGTCAGATTGATATTAATGAGCAGAGTTGTACTAACGAGTCCAAGACTACCTGCAGCATTACATTACTTTTTCTGGTAAGGAACTTAATACAAAGTGAGCTCAGCCCTTAGGGGCAATGATATCGTGTTTTGAAAAATGAATTTAATGGTGAATTAAAGATCAGATTGTTATTGTGGGAATCTTTTCTGAAAATGGGATAGAGCTTATTTGAGGAAGCCATGACTATATTGTTAGAGCCTGAGAACCACAGCCTCATCTTTGACTCATTATTGGAGAGAGAAATTTTGTTAAAAGTAAAGGTCAGGACGACTCTGCAGTGGTGAGAAGCATGTCCAAGGAAGGTAGGAGTATGGTAAAAAGAAGTAGAATCATGAAGGAAACATTTTCTCCCCTGCCTGACCCTACTGCTGTAAAATTGGTCTAACTCCCTTCTTTCCTCCTGACATCCTAATAACATCTCCCAGAGAACAGCCTATGTTGTATTGTACAGTTGCCCCCAGATGAACAGGTACAGATAATGGCTGTGACCAACTATCTGTGTTTGCAGCACAAGAGGAGTGGGACCTGACAGGTATGTGAGAGATGTTGCAAACTGCAAATTTTATATATATATATATAAAAAATTGACCACCTGTAAGTGCCGTAGCCAGAGCCCTCTGCACATCCTCCACACTCAGGATCCAACCTCTTTCACACTCAGGATCCAACCTCTTTCTAATCACTGGTGGCTGAAATGGAGCACCCTGCAGCCTTTGAGAGAGTACCTCAGTATCATTCAGCTTCCTTTTCCAACAGAAAAAAAGCACTGANGATGGAACGGGAAGATACGGGTGGGATGCTGATGGGATGGTAAGGAACGGGACGGGATGGTAATGCGCTGGGATGGGATGGGATGGGATGGGATGGGATGGGATGGGATGGGATGGGATGGGATGGGATGGGATGGGATGAATGTCTCTCTACAGCTGTCTCCATTGAATAGAATGTGGAGCCCAGCTGTCTCTTCTTCCTCATATATCGCTAACTTTTAGATAACTAAGGTTAGATTGGTTGTGCCCTATACACCACATCTGTAGCAGCCCTCAGAGGAGGAAATACAATAATATATGTACAGGATAGGACAAAGATGTCTTTACTTTGCCTTTGTCCTAGTCTTGGAATAATCATTACAGCAACGCAAAATAACCATGAAAGGAACAAAATGCCCCTGAGCTACTTACCAAGTAATATAATGATGCAGAGAAGAATGGCAATAAGAGCCCCAGTGCTAAGACCAGTAGGATGAATCAAGGCTTCTGCATTACAGGACAGCATCTTTCCTCGGTGGTCACAAGCACACACTCGAATAGTCACTGTTTCAGTGCTGCTCTGGATGGGGTAATCATTGTCTGATATTACCACTGGCAAGAAGTAGGTACTTGTTTCATGCCGGTTGTATCTGGTTTTTCGAGTGAAAATCCCTGCTGTGTTGTCTGGAAACACAAAGCATGCAGTAAATCTTCATTTGAAGACTGAAAGCAAGGATAAGATAATAAAGAAAAGTCTTCCTAGAAATTCACCTCTGTTGTCCTGTAGCGTAAAGTTTGAGCTGCTGGCTGCCTCGGGAGCTAAGGAGAATGAAAACTGATGTCCATTGTAAGAGTCATCTTTATCAACAGCACTTATTGTTTGTATCAGCTGAAACAATAAGAACAAAATTATCTCCTAAGTCAGTGAACTTTATATTTATTTACGTACTCTAAAAAACTGTAAAAGCAATCTTTTGTATTAATTTTTTTCTTCTGCTTCAAGGCAGATGATGTTGCTATGGTGAGCTTAAGAAAAGTCATCCACATGCTGCTAATGCTGTTTAGTGTCACCATACTATTATATCCTATACCATCAGGGAGTGACATAATGAATTTGAAAGCTGGCAGGAAAATCATGTTGATTTCACCAGAAGGCTTGGGTTAATGCCACTGCAGATGGGTAGGAAACCTTTGCATGTGACAAGGAATAAAGATGAAAGGTGAGACAGTCCAAGCTGAATTTATATTTATCTACCCAAATCTCATGTTACAGAAATTGTTTGGCTGAATCTTCCAAATCATCTGCAACTACTACACAGAAAGAGTGGTAGACTGAGATTTATCTGGCAGGATATAGTTGTATCACAGACAGCACCTGTAACATTTACAGACTTGAAATTGTTTTTGAAGGAGACAATGGAGGTGCCTGAATAAAGCAAAGGATGAAAGAATGAAAATAAATCAGGGGGAACAAGGTGCAGTACAGAAAATAACATTCAAAAACATACTGTCACGTCAGCTGGAAGAATACTGAGTGAAATCAGATACTATGCAGCCACTGCTTAATTTTGCAATTAAGTTTGATGCAATGCAAAGTACAGCGCTTGATGAGGTAATGCAAGAGTAGTAGCAAAACTCCTTTAATTTAGAATATTTTTTTAGTACAAGCAGACAACACACCTGTTCTGCCTTTGTGTTTTCACAGACGAAGGTCTCGTAAAATATGGCAAACTCTGGAGCGTTGTCATTTACATCCAAGACCTTAATGAACACTGGGACACGGCTGCTTTGTTTTGGGTTGTCTGAAATGACAAAACCAGAATGGAGATTTTATTTAGCCCAGTTCCACTGACGCAGTGCACTGGAAGAAAAGGACAGACTTGGAGGCTCATTGCCTTAATTCTTCTCACTCAGAGCACTTCACTTACATTCTGTTGATTTCTGGTGAATGTGTTATGGGATGAATGTCGTATCATTACATTTCATTACAATTTCATACAACATACGATTCTGTGTAAGCTATAGAGCTAAGATGGAGCAGGAGTCCAGGATTTATAAATTCCTTTGATCATTCCAAGTGTGATTATGAATGTATGTATGATAAATCTAAATATAATACTGGAACTACATTAAATCTATTTATTAGCCTGACTGATACTGTTTGGTGGCAGTGAAGTATCTAGAACATATTCCCTTCCTTAGCTCTCTAACAAGAAGAGTCATGAGGATGAGATTGAGTGGGTTTTTTCTTTTCCACTTGTTAAATATAATACTCTGTGCCCTACAAATCATGTGGCACAGTTCCTTAAGCAACCATGATTATCATTATTTTATAGAAATAGTAACTGCAGCTGTGATCACAGATACTTTCTAACCTGTTGTGAATTATTTTGTCTGATGTTCTAGAGTAAATACTGAAGTGTATCAGCTGAAAAACATAAACTCTATATAGAACCTGCAGATCCCCCTATGTAAACAATCTTTTTTTTCCCCTATAAGGACTGCATAGTGCCAAGAGATTGAAATTGACAAAGATATTTCTGAGCATAGAATATTAATTAAAATACTATCATATTTCTGGATAAAAATAAAAACATCTGGAAGCACACCATACTGTATAGACCATTCCTTTTCCTTCTGGGAGGAGACAAGCTTTAGTGAAAATTATACACATTATAAGGAAGAAAAGCAGTGGCAGTAACCTTGCCTACAGCCATGCTTGGTGAAATAGGCAAGATTCTGAGGCAAAAAGTCCCACCATAACAACCACTGACTCCTAAAATGTACAAGATCTGATCCCAAAGAAATTTGTCATCACTAATTGAAAGAAACCCAAGAGACACTGCCATTGATCTGTCTCCTTTGTGCTCCATATCACACAATATCCACCTAGGAATATGTGGTGTGGGAATGTGAGAGAGAGAAATCTGAGGAAAAGTGTGTGATTGAGATAATTTCATTTAAAATAAATACCTTCCCCTCTCCTAAATGAGGGCTCACACTGAATTTTCCTATATTGATTTCCTACCCATGTTAATATGCTTTATCAATGCATTTTAACCTATCATTCAAGTGAAAAAATAGTGCAAAAAAAAATAGCAGATCTAAGACTCTATATTCTCCTACAAGCATTCATTATAATAGCTTGTTGGTTTTATTATTACATTTATTCATTATAGCAGCTTCTATTTATCCATTATAGTAGCTTGTTGACTTTAATAAAAGTCCTATTAATGTGTTTATCATCCTTTTATAAATGTGAAAATGCCTTCTCCAAAATTGGCACCGCTTATTTGTATTACGGAGCTCAGTCATTTGAACAAAATATTGTGCTGTAAGGCTCCATAGTCCCACTGAAGATAATATGATTCCATTAGGCATAAACCTCTTTCTAATATCAGCCATTGGGCTAAATTCATTCGATGTATAAAATAACAGTTTATGTATAATATGGACTAGGCTGAATTCTTTGCTAAAATGCATCAATAAAAGAGTTGAATTTTTATAACAGGCAGAAATCAAAGGTATTCATTTGAAGTCACAAGACTATTGGCAAGATTATTTTGTAGGGCATACTTTTCTAACAAATACATTCAAAAATATTGGCAAATATGTTTCTGCTCCTCTAATGAAAGAGAATTGTTCTCTTTCCTGCTTTTTAAACCTAAACCTACACATTTTCATTTTACTTCTAGGTGCTTAAGATTCTCACAATTTAAAATCATACTGTAATGAACAGAGGCTTCATATAAACTCTAGGCTCTATGAACACACGCCTCTTCATTGATTTAATGGAAATCAATGTACATCTTCAAGTATTTTCTTTTTTTTTTATATTTTGTGTCATCATCTTTCAAATTATTTTTGCAAATTAATTCATGTAGGTTCATTTGTTCGCATTATCGGTTAATTACTGCTGGGCTCCATCTCCATAGATTCAACAAACTGCTTAAATCTATTTCTCTGTAAGAGATATGTTTTCTGCTGAGCCAGGAACAAATCTGTTAAAGTGGTGTTTTTTTCCAGAACAGGGGGTCAAAGTCCTGCCAATGTTTGACTTACCCATAAGAGTTAAGTAACAAATATTTAAAAACACCTTGGGAATTGTCTTTGGTAAATCAGCTGTGATTCTGCAGCTGTGACTCACTAGACCTGTGTCCCGCGTTTTAATGCCAGTTTGCTGTCTGACTGTGGCAGATGTACTGACCCGGTGTTTCACCAACTATTTATGTGCAGCAGTCACAGCGTGATTGATTCTCTGGGCTGCTGAGCAATTGCAGCTCATACTGGTGAAAAAGGAGAACATTTAGAACTGGAGCAATCTACACTTACTGACAATTCTAGACAAAGGCAAAACAACTTCTGTATCTTTTTTTTTTTTTTTTTTTACTGTAAAACCAAATCAAGAGCAGTCATCACTGAACAGTGTTTCTCTTTATGACTTCATAATTATTTTTTTCCTCTATCAAAGTGAGCACCCACCCATTTGAAGGTGTATCCTGCCTGTAATCTGACTGGGTACTTTTTTTAGATTACTTCAGTGAAATATACTTGAAGCTTGATGAGATAATGTCACTGAGAGTAATAAGTGATTCTGTGGAATTTAGTGGAATGGAACTTTCAGTAGCCTTGCTAGAAATTTCTGGGTTTGCCAGGAACAATAAGCAGTGGTACTTTCCAGTCTAGTCTCTTGAGACTAAAATTAGTGAAGTGTCCTGGATCAGAAAAGTACATTTCAACCCCAAAAAATTGCCTTTGGAAGACATCTACCCTAGTTATTCCCAGTTTGGTCTAGGCTTAGTAAAGCACACCCTGCTAAGCAGTTTGTTGTAGCCTGAAAGGATTCAGACTAAAGAGGAATGGTAATTAAGACAGAAGCCTGTGTCAGACACAAGAGGTTGAGAGGGTTTGGTGCAGTAGAAGGTCTGTGCTTACGGGAGGAAGCAAAAAAACCAAATGAGTACTTCCTATAGGTGCTAAGCTGGTTTTTGGACAGTTTTCTATACTGCATGTTATTTCAGCCCAGAGGTCAATGCAAGTGTTCCTACTATTGTCAATGTTACTTTGCTATTCTTTCCTTTTTAGGCATTAATTTTTCCCTTCTGCTCTACCCAGGGGCTGCCTATAGTGTACAATTTTTGACCCTAGAACCCACCTTCAAGAACTTAATAGAAACACAGCCACGTGACTAACATTCAGTGTTTGGCGTACTGAAATCCCATACCTAGCATTAAAGGCACATTAGCATAGCATTTGCATTAAAAGGTGCAAACTTTCATGAGAGGGAGAAAACTATTAATGTCCTGTCATTCCTATAGGGTCATACCCACTACTCCTTCACATAACCCCATTTGCTTGCCTCAGTAGCATTGTTTTACACTGGTTTTCTGTTTTAAAGAAGACTTACACAAAAAAGAAAGTTGAGTCAAGTAATCTTGAGCTTTTTACACTCTTCTCACTGTTAAGCAGGTAATAGAGCCATATACACATACAAAAAAAGAAAGAAGAGCTTACATTGTCTCAGAAAAATCAAAAGCTTTTTAGCCTCTGAGTTGCAGAAAGACATTCAGTGATAGTTGCAGAACTGGTGTTTATATTAAACTTATCTACCATTCCACCATAAACATAGGCACTGTGACTCTGCAAAAGCAGATAGAATTGCATTCTCTGATATTCGAGCATGTGGTGTACTTATAGATAATGTATTAAACCAAAGTGGATTGTTTATTAATGCCATCTCGAACACGTCCTTATCTTAGACCCCTGGCATTTTGACTTCTAAAATCAGCATGTCTAGTATTATCACAAGATTACTACTTTGGAACAATCCTAAACTAACTCATTTGTAGCTGCGGCTTGTAATTTCAAAGGATGCACACAAAGTAAAAAATGGAGATGCATAAAGCTGACTAAGATCTGGGCACCCAGCTCAGCCCAGCCACTTTAGCCTTATTTGAAAACATCCAGTCTGAATGAGACTGAATTCAGCCAAGGAATGCAGTTTGGCTTTAAACCACCTGTTTTGCTGCATGCCAGTTTCAGAATTCAACAACCATGTTCAAAATTTAAAGTGGCTATAACTGACCAGAGAACACAGAACTGTCACCTTTTCTCCCTGCTATGTTACCTCTTCATGAACTGTGTCCCTAATAAACACAAAACTGCAGACGACCTCTTACAGAGTTACTGCTTCTTCATTAGTATTGAGTGGGCTATCCATAAACCTGACATGTGCCCAGCTGCGCTTTGCACGCACTCAGCTAGAAGGCTAAATTCATTACATCAGGGACAGGAGCTGTATTTAGGTTTAACTTACTGATCTCTGCTGCTATTACTGTAATGTTGTGCCACAGCAGTGTTTCCCGGTCAAGGGGTTTTGAAGTGAATATCGAACCATTTCCTGAATTGATGTTGAATACTCTGTCCATATCAGTGTGACGATCTACAGAGTACCTGCAAATACAGAGACAGGGGTTAGAGGAATGCTTTCCTTTTAATTTCTATGTTCTAAAACCATTTTCTAAGACTAGACATCAAACAGCTAGTAAATGGGGTTTCCTTTTGTTTTCAGCACAGGCTTCAGAGTCTTTATATATTCACACAAAGAGCTAGTTCTGAGCTACTGGATAATGACACATTGGAGGTTTGATTTAGAAGGTGGAGTATTGTCACTGAATAAATGAATTGCTGTGGAATTTACATACCTCTGAGAATCATCAAAGCATTGTTTTTAGTGAAAAATGTGAAGTCTGTGTCCTGAAAGATACGAGGTTTGTTTTAAGGCTGAGTTGGCTTTTCCTTTATAAAACCCTCTTTTTATGGATTGCTATCTCAGCTGTTCAAAATAATTTCTGATACAAAATTTGACAGCTGGGGTGCATTTGTACCTTTCATTTCCCAGCATTTAAAAAGGTTGCCCACCCAAACCAAGTCAGCACAGAACAGAGATTCATTATTCCACGGCACATATCACACAAAGGTTTGTTGTAACTCATTAAAATGAACATTCTCAGCCTGGCTTGATGGTATCTATATGTGAAAAGGAATGCTAACAAGCTCTGGATGAGCTCAGAGTCTAAATACAGATTCAAATTTTCAATCTGATCTTTTGCTTTTTCAGCTGAACTAAATCCAAGTTTAAAAGTAGAACTCTGCAATTCCCGGGAGAGAGTGCTACCACCTTGATCCAAATGCTGTGACTTGGTTTCATCTCTCCTGAAGGGAAAATTCTTGCATAAATTATGGAGGTTTTTGACAGAAATATGTCTCTGATGTTGCCAAAGCAAGAATGCAATTGCATTATTCTGCTCTTGTTTCAAGCCCAACTCTGTGCTCATGTACAATGCAGGACAGACCCTCAGGAAGCCCATTGTGCTCCCTTGGTCTCCTTGCAGGCCACGTCGATGGAGACAAGGCAGCTACTGCTGTCCCTTGTGTCCAGACAAGGGTAAAGGTAACAGCTGAGTTGGTAAGCAGTCAGATGAAAAGTGGGCCAGGAGAATGGCTGGCAGAGTTTACTACTACCACAGAATTCAGGGGAATGCAGAGGCTGAAGAAAAATTTCTCTCCTGTGCTCCACTCTAGAAGCAGCTGCAGGACACGTCCTCTATTCTGCACAGATTTCCTAGCGCCTGTGCAGTCTCTCTTAAATTCTGAGAAAGACCTTGCATGAAAGGAGGAAGGAATAGAAGAAACTAGTTGAAATGTGGTTCTGCCAAAATTTTAAAATGAACTAACTTGCTAATTATCTTTTAACTGATTTTTTTTTCTTCTTTGCAAATAAAAAAGTGGGATATAATGCCTACAGCAAATTAGACTTATTAGGTCTTATTCCAAAATAAGAATTTAAGTGAAGCCTACCTTTCTAAACAAAACAATGGCAAGTATTAATTATTTGCACTAAACTGTTTTTCTTTTTCCATGGTAATTCTTAGGGAAGCACCCAAATGACATTCAAAGGTACCAGTACAAAAAGCTAACATATTTTGGTAGGACTTCAGGAGTTCAGATTTAGTTTTCATTCACTGCTGTCACTTCACTGACACTACTGCAATTTTGGCTGCAGGAAGTCAGCTGTGGTGTCACTAACTTAGTTCCTTTATGCAGCATTGTGACATTAACATCTGCTTGAAAAGTGCTGTTTTGTCCAAATCTAAACAGCACGTGTGAAATTGTTGACTTTGCTGAAATGCTTAATGGGAATAAGTTTATACAAACTGGTCTGACTCTCTTATATTTTGACGAAGTAAGTATTTGATATGGTAAACATTTCATTTTCACTTTCATTCATTCAGGCTTTTATATAATATTATGTTGGTATCTTGTGAATTCAATTATTTTCAGATATTCTGCAGCTCATTTCCACACCTTTCAGCTGAAATACTTTGCTATTTCCATTTTGCAGTTAAATCTAGATTCTGTATTCTTCTTTGAAATGAAATATCAGAATTTCCCATAGTTTAGCTGTTCCAGCTAACTGTAATACTATGTTTCAGACTCTTATTCAGCAAGACGTTTAAATAAGCAACTAGCTTTAGGCATGAGCTGTCTGTTCATTGGGGTTTTTTTCTTCAATTTTACTTTCACTCCAGCTTCATATTTTGAATGGACTTAAAATATCTTACTGTCCTATAGTACATTTTAATGCCTTGGTATATTGCAATCACTATCTTTGTAAGATTTCCCAAATTCAATCTGTGATATGGTATCTGGAAGAAAAAAAAAAAAGGTTCTGGACTTTTTCTAAGAGGAACAGGGCTGTAACATTGAGGGCTTCTTCTTCAAGATTTTAAGGATTTTAAAGTGCAAGTATTTGTAAAGCCACATGTATATTCAGTCATTTGTAAAGTGAAAATTCAAACTCATAAAAATAAAACCAGCAGAGACAGTTTCTTAATGAAATGTTAATTTTATTTCTTCATATCCCAAAGATAATACATACAAGGTCAGTGCATTTAAAGTATATTTCAATTACACCATTAAATCTGGTCTAGAAGGATGATTTTAATAAGCTAGACTGTCACTTCTGTTTCTCAGTTTGCATAATCCAGTCTCTTTTGATCAAGGATTTTTAATTACATTGAATTGGTGCTGATTCTGACTTCTGGATCACAACCTAGTAAGAATTAAGTAGACAACATCAAACTAATTTTTACATTTATTTAATGAAATTATGGGTTTGCATTTGTCAGACTTCAGGACTTCATCTCTTTCAAGCTTTGAGGAATTGACAAGCTAGGAAGTTAAAAAGTATCTGTGTAGACTCCAGTCTCTCCTTGTACATAACAGGAAGAAGGGAAGGGTAAAAGAGAGATACCAACACATGCAAATATGTTGTCAATAAAATACACAAACAAAATTTAGCCTTACATTTGTTTGCAGATCATTTTCATCTGGGGTACTTTAGTAAATCAAATCACAGCAGGAAGACAGTTCCAGTGACTGATGAACTTCATTATGCCTCTGAGGAGTTACTATAGCAAAAAAACTCAGCTAGCAATTTAAAAAGACCTGATGTACATTACAGCAGTGCCAGTTTCAGCATTGTTTTTTTATCAGTATGCAGAGGTTCATATTATTTCTGTGTAGATCAAACACAAGTAGAATGCAAATTTGTTTTTTTAATAACACCTCTGGACTGTAGAGTGCTACTTGGGAGCATCTTAATGTTACTACACTTGGACACATATTCAAATATAGCCAAGCATGTATTGGTGCATTTTCGTATTTTCTCAATGTCATATCAGAGCAAAATTTACTTACAAAGCTTAGACTGATGCAATTTAGCTCTACCAATACACAGGTCACAAATGGTTATGCAGCCTTACAAGCAGGGCAGACATCCGCTTCATATTTTGCTATCGCTTCATTGTCTTCTGATGCTCAGCAGCTTGCTGTCTAATGCAACCACAAGTCAGGAAGATTTGTGGGTCAGGAAAGGATGTGTGTGTGAATTTTTCATAATGCATTTTCATAATGATATTGTGAAGGTTTCCTTTAATGGAAGATCAAAGGGGCTTTCATCTAACAGAGTTAGGGCTCAGTTTGTTTAAGAAGAGGAATCTTCACTCGAGTAGAGGAGAAAATGGAAGGTTTTCATTATAATATCAAGTGTCTAAAGATTTTATTTTTAACCGTCAAGAAAAATTGACAAGCAAGTGACAAGTCATATATATACAGTCTAATTGCATCTTCCCTGGAGCTCAGAGTGAAAATTGGATTTAGCATCTCTATTGCATGATAGAAAAAAAAAAATTACCCTGTCAAAAAGATGCAGACTCAACCCATGCCCCTAAATTCTAGCAGATACCCAAGATATTAGCACCATAAAATTACATTTATTGCAAGTTAACATCTCTCAGGCTACTGCTCTCTGCTGATTTCCTTTCTCTCTTACTGATTTTCATGTTTTTTTCTTGCTGTGTTTATTTCTATTACTCTAATCTCTTCCTGATTTTTATTTTTCTTCTCCTTGCACTTGGCTGTTGCATGCTATTAAGGTAAAAAGCAGACAAGATTTCTGCTGCACTGCATCAGTTTTGAGACTTTTACTAGATTTTGCTCAATAACTATCTGATACTGAAATATGCAAAGTACTTATATGGTATTAAAGAACTGCCCTTTGAAAGTTAGATACGTTTTAGCACACACATTCAATTAATAGCACAGAGCTGGTAGGCAGTGCTCAACAATGAACAGCATCGTCCCTATCCACTGTAAATCACTTATAATTAGGAGCTGGTGCTGGTGTGAAATGCAAATGGTTGTAGTTATCACCACAGGGAAGGAGGGAAGCACTCCCCTTACTCTCCAGTGCCATTAGACATAAAAAAGTAGGTTCCTATGAAGACTGCAAGGGGCCTGGGTGTCACCTCAACCAATTTTTCATCTTCATGCTAGCACATGTAGCACATGAAAATGTGCTACAAAAGATGTTCATTCTGTCCTGGGGCTTGACCAAAGTCAGCAAAACATTATGCTGCTCTTCAAGTGACTATGCTCTGCTGGCCCAGAGAATTGCTGCATATCATGATACAAATTTAGGAAAACTTTCATTAAAGTTAGAAGGCTTAGTCTTGAAGAAGAATGCATGTATAGGGCATGCTATGCAAACTGAAGATAGTTTCTGTCAGAAACATTTCAGATTTTGCTTGA
Source organism: Promerops cafer (assembly GCA_013398275.1). Lineage (NCBI taxonomy): Eukaryota > Metazoa > Chordata > Aves > Passeriformes > Nectariniidae > Promerops > Promerops cafer. The sequence continues at coordinate 2,026,964 of VZSE01003443.1, read as the reverse complement.
TCATCTAGGAAATTAAAATCATAATATTTACTGCTCTCACAAGACGAGCTAAGAGCATAAAACTTACTCATTACTGTAAGAAATCTTGATGAAAGATGATTGTTTGCACAAGTGTAAAGTATTGACGGACTAGATTTTTATTAAACCTGCACTGTTCTATTTTGATCAAAAGCTACTATTGAATTTCCAAGGTGCCCAACTCAGAAACCTGCTTAAAATTGACCTGGATTTAAAATTGCTGCACTTTTCAGTTCTTCCACTTGCTGCCTTGTTAGTAGAAACGAACTTTAATTAAAGAACACAGCTTTTTAAAAGTTCTTTAATACTCTATCCAGTATGACTTAAGTACTCCAGTGCACACTGAAACAATACAGAATTTACATTAAAAAAAAAAAAAAAAGACTTAGGTATAGCTACTCCAACCTTAACATTTCCTCCACTTCCTCTAAGAAAAATTTATTGATTTAATTTATGAAGCTTATGAAACTGACTCTTATCTTACAAGCCTTGCACTGATACAGGTGAGATCAGAGCCTGGGTGTGCACATGAGCTGATTTTGAGGCATTTCTACTTGTGATTTTGAAAAGATGAATGTGGCCTCTGTTAAGCAGGTCTGCACAGAAGACAGAAGAAAAGGCTGCTGAATAACACCCCTGTCATATAGCCAAGAGGACACACTGTACTGCACTGGAAAATGTTAAAGGTGGAAGGAAAATACTAAGATTTTCTCAGTGGTCTTTTTGCAGTAAATTTTTTCATGGTAGAAATAACCGCATACACTATTTATGAAAGAGATTAGGATATAATTCAAGATACAAAGTCCATGCAAACACATTCACACATACCTCAATATGCTCAAGCATGAGAGATCACATACCACGTACAATACTCCATATTCAAGCATGCCCTACAATTCACTTTGTTACAAGTCAGGATTTTTTGTGTGTGCTGACATGATAAAAGCAAAATCAAGGCTGTAAAAAATTTACAGGCAAGCTGAAGTAGTATATGCTTACTTGACAGGGTTCTTGGCAGCATCTGGATCCTGAGCAGTTACTGTTCCTATTACACTGTTTAATGGAACATCTTCTTTCACCTCCATTATGTATGCTGGTCTGCTGAACATGGGGGGTTCATCTACATCCTCCACCTGAATTCTGACTGTAGCTGAGTCCTTGAATGGCCCCAAGTACAGGAATCGAGGGTCCACATGAGTATTGGTAGCTTCCACTTTGAGAATGTACAAGTTTTTACTTTCGAAATCCAATGCCTGGGAAGGAAAAATAAATTTAAGAAGTCTGTGGGGATTGCTGTGGTTCTCAGCCAGATGAGCAGGATGAATGGTGGAAAGTCATGGAGAGGCCTGTGCTAGATAATGGGAGCCTGAACCGGAATTAAAATGCCAACAGAAAGGAGAAAGGACTCTATGCCCAGATAACACATTAGGAAGAAAATCACTTTTTCAAGTAATTCTATGCCTGGAACTCCTAAACACCAAGCAGTTTTCTCATACAGCCTTAACTCTTCATGTCTGTTATTCTGTCATTTTTGGCATTTTGATGATTTCTTATCTATTTCTTGCCCATAAGCACCACACACTAAAGGAGGGAAGATTTTCTAGGTGTTGTTTGTTTAGATACTGGCATTCCATCACTGAAATGAAACACTGTGGCATCTAGTGTCTGGATATCCAGGACCACTCACAGAATCAAATATGATTTTATGATAGGCTATGACTATAGCACACACTGTTAAAGCTACAAAGAAACAGCATTTAGAGACTCTTTGTTACTACTTGGAGAAATGTGGGGACAGAGTAGTCACCCAGTTTTTCCATTACACTGTAGAAAATTCACAGCTTCTGTCAGCAACAGACAGAAATACAAACGGAGTTAGACTGATATCATAATCAGACCCTGGAAGGCATCTCCTAAAAAACAAGTAATGACAGGTGTCGTACTGATATCAACAAGCAAGTGCGTGTTAGGAAAATCTACACAGTGTCTATCTAGTGATGACTGAACTTGAATTGATGAAGGATGATATCTGTAACCTTATCAAGTTTGCATGATAACCCACTGTAAACAATATTTCTCAAACCCTTTCTGACAACCAATGTGCAGCCTAGTAGATGATGTCCACTGTGATCTCGCAAGGCACTGATTTTTTTTTTTCTAAAGCAAAAGCATGCTGATAGATATATTAAACTTTTACAAAATGTGAGTCAAAACAAACTTGTCTATGTACTTTAATATATTACAGCTGCTATATCAACATCTTCTTATAATGAAAAATAGGCAATGTGATACTCATTATTTCTGTGGTCTTAACATAGTATCTTCTACTAAGTGAGCATAACCTGTAAGCATCATAGGGAGAAAATCACAGTTGGATGTTGGAGCTTCCTTGCATTTTTCTGTGAGTATATTAAGGCTGCAGAATTTTTTCGCAGTTGCACCCCACTCCTTAGGTAATTTACTCTCTTGAAAGTTTGTGCATTGGTTTAGTAAAGGAGGTATAAGAGGAAGGATACCAATTGCTTGCATAAAAAAACTTTACATATGTAGAGATCCCCAACAGATAGAATTCAAATTAACAAAACATACACGTTGCACTAAAAATGAAAAACAAATATGAGCTAGATAAAGGTTTGACTGGTGTTTCAGAGGCTGGGATTAAGTGTGTTAAGATGTTTACCTTTTTCACAGTTATAATTCCTTCCTGTGTGTCCTTGTCTGTGGTAATTCCAAACATGTCATATCCGTCCCCCTCAGTGATGCTGTATTCAATCTCTGCGTTTTCATCCACGTCAGCATCATTCGCTTTTATCCTGCCAACCGGGGAGTCGAGCGGCGTCGACTCAGGAGCTCTGAACTGGTATGTGCCTACAGCAGACGGAGAGGGAAGTCTGGTTAGTCAGTCTCAAGGTGCTTTGGACACCATCTCTCAGTCCACTGTCCACACTGGGCGTGTGCGGGGGAGTTACGAAGTCGCTGGGCCTACACGCCTTCCTGGGGAAAAAGCCTTCAGCTTCTGCCGCACTTTCACGCGGGTAAAAGTTACTTATTTTTCTAGCTGTTTTCTCATATGGAGGATGGGCATTTTGCTTTGCTACAAACATGTAACTTTAGCAACAGATGTCCCTTTCTGGATACTCTCATGGTCTCTGTTGGCTGTATCAGAAGTGTGTATGAAAAATGTCTTGAGGCCAAAGGGCAAATATTAAGAATTGTCAGAAGCTAGTGCAGCTTAGTAACACTAAAGCTGAATCCAGCTCAAATACCTATTAAAAATGTACTACATTGAAGTTTTGTCAGAAAAAAAACCTCTGCTTTTGGAGTGTTGGCATTATGAAGCTGTACCTTTGGATTTTACATTGAAGACACTTATGTCCAGAGATGTATAATTAACTCATTGGGTGCAGAGTGTTATATTTCTTCTTAAGTTGCTCTAATTTAAATGGAAACTCTTTGCCCACAGCTAAGAACAGACTTTGAACCTAAATGACAAGTTGCTTCCAATAACTTTCCCAGTGACTTAACTGCCAAAGCTCACTGATTTGTCTGATAGTATCTGCAATTATTTTCTGTAACAGCTGCTCTTGACTTTGACACACACTGACACTGAGATACATACACATCATACAGACAGCAGTGGTTAGACAAAGTAAAAAAAGAAAAAAAAATAGAGAGAGAAAGAAGGAAGTAAAGAGAGAGGGAAAGAGAAGAGGATGAAAGCTGAATCACTTTGAATCCCTTACGGCAATGAACGGTCATTAATAGAAATTACTTTCTAAGAGAGCTTGTGCAATTGATTCCCACAAGCATCACACAGGTATCTACTGAATTATTTGAGACAGGGGAAGTAAATAGGCAGAAATACCTGATATATTTATCTACATGGTTTTTTTTCTGTATGCAAAGAATATAGGAAAGTTCGTTGTAGCAAATGCTTTCTGGTTATAAATACTCATTTCTATAGAATTGGTCTTGGGATATTTTTGCATACTTGAATAAATTTGTTTCAAAAATTCAATATATTAGATTACAATAGATACCTTAAAATGTAATCAATCACGAAGTCTGAAAGAAATAGTAGTGAACAAGAAATACAGATTATGTTGATCAGTTATTTAATAGGTAGGAAAAACAGAAGTTGTTTCTGCACATTAATTCACCTCTCGGACTGTCAACTGCAACTGGAGTAAAAATACTAAATATTCATTTCCTAGTTATTGCAATTAACCTTGGCATGATGCTATTGCTTAGTTATGTGTTCTCTTTTGCTTTCCTAAAGGAAGTTTGATACTCAGTAAATTCACAGTTGAAGAAACAATATCTAAGGAAAACAAAAAGCAGAACAAGAACCATTTTTGTCCATTTTAGTGTTAGAAGATAGAATGTAAATATTCCATACTCTGGGGGAAGCGAGGTGGATTGTCGTTGACATCAGTCAGTGTGATGTTCACGGTGGTGGTTCCTGATAATCCGCCCATCTGGCCTCCCATGTCTTTAGCCTGGATGACCACTTGGTATTGCTCCCTATTTTCACGGTCCATGTTCAGTAAAGCAGTTTTAATAATGCCTGTAAACATGAAAATTAAAGAGTGGGGAGTTTACAGGTAGTGACTTTGATGGGAATTCTTATTAAAAGAACAAAAAACCCTCTGTGTAGTAAGTAAACTTTGCCCAGTACAAATATTTACTGTCTTGAGATGGTTCATTAAATGACAGACTTGTCATGTCACATCTCAGGCTCCTGCCTATGTGACAGACAGAGTATAAGTGGTACCCACAGAACGATGCTCTACTTATTTGTGAGCCATGTTATTTTACATAACTATTAACCCTCTTTCAGTTCCATGGTAAAATCTCTCATTGAACTGGAAAAAGGCTGTTTGTTCATTATTTTGACAGAAGTGGTAAATAAAAAAAGCTAACTTCAGCAAGACACCATAAAAGAGTGCAGCAACATTAAATGGAAGAAGAGAAATTAATTAAGAAAATTATAAGCATCCAAATATGCCTGAGTATATATACTTCTATTTATACATTGATTGAAATGATTTGCCAGTAGCTTCCTTCTTCAAAGGCACAAAAACCAGTTATAAGGTCAACTACTACTGAAATTTAATCATTCAGATTTATCATGAAGAAAAGTGTTTGCATTCTCATTGGGTCTCAAGGTAAGAACTGACTCCTTTGTAGGCAAAAGGGGTGAAATTCAAGTACTGAAATCCATGACAAAATTCACAGTGGCTTTGAAAGAGACATGTTTCACTCTAGGCATTTTGCAACTGATTTCTATGGCAAGAAGATCAAGACTGGTTTATTTAGCTTCCTGTCCCCCACACAAACCTCTTGATAGAGTTTATTACTGGTGAACTCCCAGCTACTTTATCCTTATTATAACTCTAGAAGAGCACATACTGTACTGTCCAAGTCAGAATGAGTGCATCAGTGCAAAAATCCTGGCTTCTGTTATCTAATAACTTATGCTTGAAGGGAAGCTCCCTTTGATCTTGGCTCTCCCTCTTTTCAGAATTGTGTACACCCTTTCAACTCAGGTTTCACTTTGAGACATATAATCTCTCCTTCCTTTTCCCTGCCTGAGTCTCTAAGATTTATCTAAGAAACAATCCTAAACCTGATAAATTGTCTGGGATAATCTATTTCTTTCCTGTAAGGATGCTGAAGAGAACCAATTTCCCTAGCTTCCAGCAACCTAACACAGTGGATGTTTCTACTGAAGGAGTTTCTTGAGATGGTTTGTTTCTTTTTGGAAAACTTAGTGAAAAAGCTGGGGAAGACACTATCTATGTAGTCAGGTAGTCAACCACCAGATTCAGTCAGACAGAATATATATGCATGGGTTCCAAAGCTGTCTGTTAGTCAGACTATTAAAAATTCCACTCACTGTGTATAATTTAAACATCTTCCAAAAACAGAACTCAGAACTTTGGGATTCTATTTGTGATCTTCTACTTTAGCGCAACAGTCAATTTTACCTCTTCTATCATTACTCTTAATTAAGATTTTTTTTATAAAATTAGCATTGAAGTGATATGTTGCAGATGCAAGAAATTATAATTACTTTAAACAAGTTTTGAAGAAGCAGACAGAGAAAGAAAACTCACCTGAACAAACCCTCAGTCTTAATTTAGCTATTATGAAGATCTATGATGATTAAGCACTTTTTTCCAAACCCACCTGTTTCTCTCTTTCATCTAAAAGCCAACCTATTTGGTTTAATTTAAGCATCCACTGCAGTTTCTGTACCCACTGCTTGTTAAAAATGATTGAAAACTGGTTCACAACTAGTACTAATTATATTTATTAGACTTTGCTGGTAAGATTAAAATAATGTAGGTGTCATGTTTACAGATGTATCGCTCTATTAAATTTGTCAGATTTTGCACTGAGTAAGATGCAATCTCTTCAAAGTTTTTTAGTAATATATCCTAGATTGGCTTAGCGTGTCATTTTGAATTACAGACATTGTCACAGAATGACAGATAAGGTCCCCTGACCTGTCTCAGATTCGACGGAGAAATATGGTTGTCCCTGGAGAATGCTGTAGACAACTTTAGCACTGTTCCCATATGTAGGATCATCAGCATCAGTTGCAGTGACTTGCACAACAAAGGTACCTGCAATGAAAAATTAAAGAAAACAAAAATTAATAGGTTTTTTTCATGTTTATGATGTGGATAAAAAAATAATTCATGTTCAGGTCAGACTGGTGGCAGGAAGTTAGAAATATTCTTACTTTGTAGAATTTTCTCTGTTCATGAAGGACAGAAACTCAAAATGATACCTGTCTTATTCTCAACTCATTCAAACACAGTTATTGATCGAGTATGTGGATCCTTCATCGTGTTTCTCATGAAGGAAACAGAAATACACTCCTCTCCAGATATTGTAAGCATTCAGAATTTGAGTCTAGGTCAAGAATATACTTTTGCTAATCTACTCAAGCTCGTAAGGCATTTGACATAGGAATGTAGATATGGTTCTTCACATGTCTTCTAGAGAAAGAAATGGTGCTGAATCTTAGGCAAAGTGTTAAGAAATAGAAAAAATTAGCTTAGATTTTGGCATTTAAAACCATCTGCAAATAAAGTGTTCACATATTAAAATGTGAATATTAGGTTCTCACTTCACCAGATGAGTTTTCATCTGTGTGACAAGTCCCATGAATGAGGGGAGACCATATGCCCCAAAGTCTTTATTTTCATATTGCTTGAGCTTTATTTTAATCTCATTCTTGATCATGATTAATTAATGCTTCTCTCCCTGGACATTATTTCAAATTAGAAATGTGCTTCTTGGAATTCAACCATCCATTGCTCCCTGACAAAGAAATCAAAATGACCTCCCTAATAATCAAAGAATCAAAACCTATCAACTTCTCAGGAAAAGATCTCATCTTAAAATAATTTTCCAAAGAAGCTTTTTTTTTTTCTTGTCTTGATTGATTTTTACAGCATAATATATTTTAAATAATTTAAAATAAAATTTAAATCATTAAATTTAAATAGAAAGATTTCAGTGGACTTCAAGGGACTTTGGAGCTCTTTTCTTTTGCATGGAAAGAACAACAAAGGTCATAGGAAGTTAATGGCATATCTCAGAACCAGTGGGTGACAGAAATGTGTACAATGCCTTCTGTACCTGCCCTTTTCCATTTTGTTTACCTTCCTGAACTAAGTAAGGGTTGCTGAACAGATTTACGAATGGTATTGACACAGATGACCATGAAATACCACATTACTAACATGTATTAAACTCAGGTATCATGTAACAGAGCTCAACTCACTTTCACTGACATTAAACCAGATGGCATTAACTTGCATTTTTTTTGTGGTACAACAGAGGGAGCATGTTTCCCTTAGCTGACACCTCTGATTCCAGCAAACTGTTGCTACTATTTTCCTGGATTTTTTTTTTTTTTTTTTAATGTCTCAGGTACTTTTAGTCCAGACTCAAACAGCAGATGTCTCTATTCAACACCTGTAAAGTCCAGGCCTTTCAATAAGTCCACGGAAAGAAGCCAGACCAGACACTGAAACCAGTTATTAGTTAGCACCTACCAACATCTGACATTTCGGGACTAGTTATTAGTTAACCAGTTAGCACCTACCAACATCTGACATTTCGGGAATGCTGGCATTGTAAACGTCCTTTGTAAACATTGGCTCATTGTCATTGATATCATGGATCTTAATGATGAACTCAGATTCTGGTTCCACTGGTCTTCCAGTCCTTCTGTTTACAGCCTGGGCACGGAGTATGTATACAGGCTTTTCTTCCCTGTCTAGTCTCTTTGTGGCCTGGATATCACCAGTGTTCTCATTGATAATGAAGAGGTCTCCTGCTCCATCTCCAGAAAGGATGTATTTAAGTGATCCATCTCCTTTATCCTGGTCTGAATGCAGCTGGTGGTGAAATGGGAATAAAAAAAAAAAGGAAGGAAAATAAATAAATATTTGGGACACAATTCTAGATACTTTAAACGATACCATGATATATGCTTTCCTATCAGTAATACTCAGCCAGAAGGCTGTACACTGCTTTTGGGAAATGAGTTGATACTAGAGTAGAAGCAGTGAATAGATTGAGTCGTGTCTTGATGTCAGAATTGAAATGGTCTGCAATATTATAAGAAATTGCCTGAGGATAACCAGTAACTGAAGCTGCAGACCACTTTCCCAAGCTAAATACACATCAATCAAATCCAAATGCTAGTGATTTAGGTGGAATCCTAGGGATATATACGGCAGTGATATCCTACAGTAAAAAACCAGTGCGTTTGGGAATTGCAGTAAGCAAAGAATTTAAAAGTGGCCAAGCCACTTCCTGAGTTTAAATTCTGGGTGCTTGGCTCTTATGCCCCATGGACATTATGTAATATATCATATAGTGCACAATAAAATAACCTACCAAATACATACACAAACAGCAGATAAATACATGCATTCACAGATCTGGCAAACTAAGGGCAGAGGCAGGCAGGTATAACAGACCATTACAGCACTGGAAGTGAAGAGATCAGTTGCCTTATCCAAAGGGGCATAGACGAAGCTGAAACATGGTGGAGGAAAGGGAAAGAAAAGAATGATGGTAATTAGCATACAAAGCATGATCTGCCCAAACCATCATCGTTTATTTCCCCAGATGATTTCCGCATCTTTTGGAATGCTGTTGAGTGACACAAAAGGCGTAACTGATTAAATTATACCCTTATGGGCATTCCTTAAAAAGGCCTTATTTATTGCCCTGGCCTTAAAATCCAGGCTACTCAACTACCACTTATTTTATTGTTACATTAGCAAAAATAAAAATTAAAAATAATGAAACATTAAAATGGCTTTCAATGTGAGAGCATAGGTAATGAAGTCAATGGGGAAAGAAACTGCTAGGTAGCAGATTCCTGGAAATCGTTTCTTTCATAGAGAAAACCTGTTTATGAGTCAGGAGAGCTGGATTTTCTCAACCAGCTCTTTCCTTGTCTTTTCCTGAATAAAACTTAGGGAAAAAAACCCTGGCTGATTGTTTTGCAAAGCACTTAGCATTGCTGGATAGCATGCAGAGGACAGTAAGATTTGTAGATTTAAAGAATCTTGGCATAGACTCCAGCTGTGCCTGGCTATGCCCCTACCATGCTGGAAGGGCAGCCTCCAGCATGACCATATGGTCAGTGTTTTGGGCTTCCTCCAACTTCCTGCTCAAATCAGAAATCCACAGACAACACACTTGGTGGCACAGCGATCCACTGTGTGCGCATATGCCAATGATCCCTGGAGAAAGCATGTTCCATGCAAAAAGTCTGCCTTTAAGGGAAAAACTCTCTGTTACCACACTTCCAAGACTGTCCAATAATACAAAATATCGTAACAGTGGCATGGTTAATCATTAGCAGACATGCTGAAGCACTCTTCTTAATTTTCTCCTTCAGGGAGAAAATGGACATTCTGTGTAATTTTGCACGGAGCCCTTTCTCTTGACAATAAGAATAGCAATAAGTAGGTTATGTGCAGAATTTTTCCTAAACAGATTTCACATCCCTTCACAAAACCAGTCAATACCATTTGCTCTGTTTTTTGGATAACAAAGTTTCCCAGAAGGCTAGTCTTGAAATTCGGAATAGAATTTAGGACTCTTGAGTCCTATTCAGTTAGCCAATTTCCTTGGCCAGGGGGCCTAGAGGAATTATATTATTTACTAGACATAACTTCAGACTCTGAAAACATCTATCAGACCATCTTGGCAAGAAGTCAGACTAGAAGTCTACTGCAGGAAGTAATTTCAATAGGTAATTTGAACAGAACTTTCCTCAAAGGCAGCCTGCAACAGAAAAGGCATGAAAATAATTTTAAAACCGTGTATTTTTATGATTGTTTCACATCAAAAATTCAACTTCTGTTTACCTTGAAAGCTCGTTTAACTTTGTCTGTATCAGAATGGGACAAAAACAGCCCTCAGTAACAGACTATCATTAATTTGTATGAGTCATGGAATAGTGCTGTTTTGAGACTTGGTAAAGGCTGAACTCCCAAGCTCATTTTTATCATCATTTTAATTAAACTTGGTTTCAACGAACAAAATAGCAAAAAAAGGTCAAGATATAAAAGGTGTTGGAACCACTGGGAATAGTTTTCCATAATATTCTTTAACTAGCCTAGACTACTTAAAGAATGAAAAATGGAAGCTTGTATGATTTTTTCCTGTCAATTGTTTATTAAATTTCCACTTCTCCAAAATTAACCCACCTGTGTAAGGCCCACTGTGACTCTGGATACCAAGACAAAGTACATCTCAGTGTCATCAACAGTGAGAATGATGTGATCCTTATCCATGGTTCAATCTTTAGCCCCACTATCTCTTGAAAAAAAATGCTCCCTCAAACAAAGTCTTTTCCAGCTTCAATATCTCTATTTTTACAACTTTCCGAAGACATGACAGACCAAACTCAACTAGCCAGGCTGTATGTGGATTATTTACTGTGAGAGTCTGACCTGCGGGAGGTCATGTCCTACATGTATATTACAGAGAGAGCTAAGGCTGGCTGGATACTTGCTCTTCAAACCAACAATAAATGTACAGCATATCACCATGTGTGGCCTCATCAACCTGGTTCACAAAGGGTCTCTAAAAGTATGAAAAGTATGACTGAAATCTATTTGATTTCAGTGGAGGATAGCTCTTGCCATAAGGTTTTTGTGGGATAGACCTGCATCACACCACCTGCTTAATTGCTGGGACAATAACTATATTGCCAAAATAGTTTGGATTTCGTTCCCTTCTACTCAGAAAAAAAAAAAAAAAAAGGCTTTATATATTAAAAAAAACCCAAGCAGATCTCTAGAAATGTTTCTCACAGATGACAAATTTGCAACATTCCCTTGTGAGAAAAATATGAAAAAAAAAAAAAAAAAATGTTATTTTACACTACTTTATCTGTCCTTGACAGTTTGGTAGAAAAGATCTACCCAGGCAAAGACAATCTTCTCTTTTATTTTTTTAAGTGTCATTTTATCTTGGAAGTAATATTTTGTTTGTGTGACCCATATGAAAACGGAAATTGCTACTGTTACCTGATAAAAAAAAAAATTGCACAAAACATTAAAGGAAAAAGAAATGGTGCAAATTGAGTCCTGAAGAAAGGCCTGAAGGTGAGATGTACTTAAAAATACAGCTGATGGGTTTTGTATATAAGACTTAACACCACTGTGAGGTTATGAGGATGAAATGAATGGTAATAACACCCCATATTCCCTTTAAGTTGAAGTTATTTTTCACAACTTGGACACCTCATTGCAAAGAAAGTTTGCTGTAATGAAGTATGTGCATAAATTGTACTGCAGATGCTTTTAGCAGGACTGTCACTAGCCAATACAAGATTTTATAGCTGCACTCTGATTACTCATCTGTATTGCCAAAAGGCGTCCATTATCCTCTGCGTAAAGTTAGTCAAATAAAAGGGCCATGGCAGATAAGTCATGAGATAGAATAAAATGTTTGGGACACAGCCCTCATGTAATCTGGGCTGTATCATATAACCATTCTTCAAGACGAAGTGAGTCCAGCCAATTTTTTAAGTACTCCACTTCAGGACAAGATTTTTTACTTCCGTCAGAACTCAGCGTTACTCATTGGCGTTCATGTCAATTGGAGGCTGAACTAAGCAATACCCCAAAGGTAAGCAAAATGGTGAAGAACTAAGTCTATGCAATAAAAAGTAAATGCATCAGCAATTGCACTGTATTAATATTATAATAAATTGATTCATTCAGAATCTAATCTGGACACTCTTCTGACATTGTCCATCAATCACTGGCTAAGGCTGAGGATGAACGACAAATTAAAGATTTTACTATGCCCTAGGCATACTTTTACTCATTTTACTTTAATACCACTGTAAAGTGAACCATCTGGTTTGCTTTTAATGACTTACAGTCAGATAAAAACTCTCCAGCCTCTATCTCTCTTCTGTTCCTCCCAAATGTCCTGGCCCAAACCATTCAAATACATTTGCCTGGACATGGGGAAGGCTGCATTCCTACTGAAGGAAGAGGTGTTTAAAGTGCACGCAGGACTGGATTGGATGATGCTTTTAGTTTTAGCTTTTATATTTTCCAGATTCTGTGCTGCTTTAGTGTGTAGTTCTGAACTTCATATTAAGTGTTGGTAAGCTCTCTTCACAGAGGAGGTAGACAAAACAATTCCTTTCCTAGCTTGGGACCAAGGACAACTGATACAAATTTCAGGCCCAAGAGTAATAACAACAGTGAATTGAAGAGAGAAAAACAAGGAGGATGGGACTTCATAACCTAAAGCTATAATTGGACAATTAACTCCAATATGCTAATGGACCAAAACTTATAAAAGTGTGAGACCTCGTGACTGGTCATCCATTTTGTGACCATTTTGGATCCATCTTGGGAGTAGTCCTGGCTGGGCTCTTGTACTGCCCAAGGTGTATCCATTAAGACCTTTTAATAAATACCTACTTTATTCTTTAACTCTGTCTAGCTTCTGTTCTGTTCTAGGTCAGCCTTCTCAAGGCATTAGGACATTCTGCTTGTTGTCATATGCATAATTACTTTAAAGTGAAAGCTTTTTCCCTTTAAAATTAGTCACAATCTAGAGTAGCCTCATTCTCCACAGTATCTCAGGCAGAGCCTTCCAAAATCTCCAAGGTTAGTGGCAATGGACTCTTCTTTGAGCAGAGATTTCACTTCCCTTTTCTTTGATGTTGTGCCAAAGTATTTTTACATGTACATTTCCTTTTTTTAAATTTATTTCTGGACTGAATATATTGACAGCATTTGTGTTAATCTCCAACAGATAGCATTGCTTCACTTTAAAGTAATACTCCAGGAAAATGTTACCAGGATTTTAAGAATTAAGTTGGATCCATTCTACACACTCAGGAATTCCTTCTGCAAAGCACATGGGAAGAATTTAAGGGCATCTTCCAAGTGCTTCAGCAGGAAGACTACAAACTGCTGTGATGCAGGGAACAGCATCTCCCCAGGTGGGCAATGGCAGGACCTGGCAGCCATGGCCTGTCCCACCACCCCAGACAGGAGCAGGGCAGCCACAGGTGACCAGGACAGCCCTGGTCCTCCTGGGAATGGCGATGGCTGGGCAGGGCTGTTGGGACCTGGAGACTGGCCCTGCTGTGGTGTTTCTGGGGCAGGGCCATGTGGCTGACCTGCATTCTTGGGCTCTGGGCAGTCAGGGACAGGGACAGTCAGGCCTGGGCGGTGAACTCGGGGCCCTTTTCTCAACATGCTAAATTCACCTTGATACGAAACTTCAGGAAACATCAAGACCAAAACTGAATAATTGAAGTGAGATCCCATATGTTTTAATAGGTTAAGACTAACCACTAACTTTTTTGTGTGTTTAAATGGAATACACCAGAGAGAAGTGGCTTTCTAGCACGGATATTTGTAACAAGGTTGTACTGAAAATGTACTTTTACAGCTGTGGTAATTAAATTCCAAAAAATTGAAATTGCAGGCTGTGACTATTCTCCAGAGTTAAATAACACCCCTCCTCTACCTCATTCTGTAGCACTGATTTAAACAGCATAGTTAATCTCATTTATGAAGTGGCTTTAGGTTATGAAAGACAGCTGTAAATTGCAGTTTAGCTCCCACTAATGTCATATTGCTGGTTACGATACCTGGCAATTCAGTGGGTAAAATGGTTTTCTATTCACCCTACAGACCAAGTTCCTTTCCCTTTTGTGAATATTACACGCTTGTTGCTGAATTTCAGAGCAGTTACTGAATCTCTGCAAAGATCAAAGTCAATTGACCTTGGGATGTACATACTGAACCATCAACCTACAATTATGCACAAATAATAATAAATAAGCTGCCTGTTGCATTTTATTATTTGTTTGTGTTTTTAAGAGTGACTTGATATTCTGGTGTGGTCCCATTTTTGTCTCCTAACACATTAATGAAATAGAGGCCAGCTATTAAAATAGTAAGCAAGCAGTTGGTAGGTAGCTAACGAAGAGAATCATGGTTTTAGTCCTGGGAATATTCATAGCACATAATTTTGCTCCAAATTTACTATATCCAAACACCAAAATACTGTCTAGTAACAGACAAATTCAACTATATGTATTGCTTGAGGTTACACAGTGCAATACTGAAGCATTTAGAAAAAACAAAGCAGGCAAAAAGAGACTGCTAATACTGTAATAGCAAAAGCAATAACAACCTTGCACTCTTCCTTGGCTCTCCTGGTGCTCTTTACCCCTACAGCACCAAAAAACCCCCGCAATTACTGTAATAACCAACTCCTTTAGTATCATCAAATAATCAGAACCAAACTTTTCACTCTACTTGGTGACTCTGTCTTAAAGGGAAAATGTCACTGGCTTTGCACATTAGGTAATAAGTATTTATATGTATTTTGGTGAACTTTAAGTACACACTTCTTTCTAATGCACAAAAAATAACCCCAAAACACTACATATGGGTTCTATATACCTCCATATACACAAAATATATCACGTATCATCAGGGCACAAACACAAATAATTTATTTCAAAACATAAAAGACGCTTTCTTCCAGAAATATTCCAGAAGGTCCACGAAGAGATCCAGCATCACCAGAAATGCCAAATTTCCTATGGATGTGTGTGCCATGTTTTTTTGGTCTCAGTCATGCTAAGCTCTGGATCCTTCCATACACCACATAACCTATCTAACTCAGCCCAAAGCCAAAGCCTCCTGTCTCCCTCACATCACTCATCTCACTGCATGCTGCTGGATACTTCCTGCTCTGGCCCTTGTCCTTAAGTTCTATAGAAACTGCAAAATGGTGCTACTTCTCATATTCCTTACATATTTCCTAGAGAAGAACACCATGGGCCACAGTAGTTGGTGGTTTATATGTGTATCTACCGAACAGCCAGCTGACCAGCCAGTCAAGGCAAAAAGTAGGTGTGTTTGCCTGATGTAGCTACTGTTCTTCAAATTGTACATGAGATTAATGATTTTGACACCTTTATTCCTCTATAAAATTAAACTCTAATAAGTTAATGGACTACAGAGCTATTTACAGGAGGCCAATGGGCAGAGATAGAGGCTAGACTGCTGAACCTGATTATTAGATGGCTAGATGCTCAAAAATAATTTTGAAGACAATGGGAGAAAGATGCTACACTGATTCCAAATCTTCTTGGTGCTTATAGAAACTAGAAGAGATGGTTCCTTTCTATTGTTATAAAAAGCAATTTAAAGATTATAATAAGATTTATATTCTATAGCATCAAAAGTCAAGAGACAGACTTTGAAGTAAGATTCAAACTCTGTTATTTTCAAAGAAAATAAAACAATAGAAAAAAATTGACAAGATTAAAAAGAAAGGCAAATAGACCCTGTGCCAGCAGATGACAGCACCATGATGCCTGATGTACAGCTGTCAGGAACAATGCTTTCACACCAGGGGCTGTGTTTAAACTGTTAGCATAGTTACTTAAAGTAGATTCACACTCTTCTGTATCTCCTCACTAACCTGAAATCTGATGTCCTAAGCCATCAGCAGTCTTCATTTTTCATCACTTTCTTGCCCTTACAGATGTCACAGTTTATGGAGTAACTGAATTGGTTAACTATAGTAAGTGATAGGTTTAGTATGGTAAGTGCAGTTCCTATACCATAGTTAATACAGTAAACCTGAATATGGTTCAGTGTGACTGATTCCTGAGTGTTTGAGTTTACTAATGTAGTTTTATCTTGCGTGGCTCTCACCATACCTAACAAAGAAGAAGCTGCAACAGGTTCACAGCTCCTGTTTGAAGAAATAGCTGCTCTGGAGAGTAGAAAAGATCTTGTTTCCCAAAGTAGATGTATTGTTCTTGTGCCAGCATTGTGTTTCTGGTTTTGAGAGCCTCCTCCCACATACATACATTCTTCCTTATCCTGCATTTACAGATAATAATTCCACATGCTCTTGGGGTTTTTTTTGGTGGTTTTTGTTTGGTTGTTTTTTTTTTTTTTTTCTGGACTCCCAGTCTATACACAGCCTTTGCTTGCAAAATAGGCACTTCTGAGTCCTCAGCTGAAAACCTGTTTACAACCTCAGTATCTTGTTTTAACGTCAAGAGGATTCCAAAAAGAGCCAGTGAAGAAAAGGCCAGATATGGAAGGCTGATGCTCCTAGCTGGTTTTCTGTAATTGCTGCATTTCAATTGGCCTTCCTTCTGTACAAATGGACATAAATCTCAGAATGTTAATATTTTCCTACCTGCGTTAGAAATGAGTACAAAGATTTGCTATTTTCATTGTTATTTCAAACTAGTTTTTCCAGACTAAAACACTCAGGTTTTTTCTCCTTCTTCTGTTCCTTCTCCTTCCATTTTATGACCATGCATTGTCTATTAGATTTTTTTTCTTAATAACTCCTATTTCATGAACACTGCATTTTTTCCTGTTTCTATTCCTTCCATTTTTAATAGCTTTTTCTACTGTGGTATATTCTCATAATAAGGGGTAAGACTGAAATCAAGAATCATAGAATCACTGAATATGTTGAGTTGTAAGGGATTTAATAGGATCATCAAGTAGTCCAAATCCTGATTGAAAACATTAAATCTATAAAAAATGAATGAAACAGAGTGCTTAAGAATTACTGAGGTTATAGGAGGTTCCTGCATTTTAGTATGTACATTTCTTTGGAGTTATTGAAAAATATACTATGTCTATTTGATTATGCTTACATTTTTGATCCATAAGAGTTAGTATAGCAAACCCAAGAATACCTCAAAACCTGGCTCATTCAGCTGTGGAATCCTATTAATATAATAATACATAGTAGGCTGTGTTTTTATAGAAATAACAGATCTGCAAGATACTTTGTTTACAAAAAGTGTATCAACCCTGGTTGCATTCAAACAGGCAGATTACCAGAAAAACTCAGTAAATATTGAAATAATAATAAAAAAATGGTGAAGGATATAGGAATTCAATACTTGAACTATTAAACAAAAGTCAAATGCTTTATTAAGATAACCACCTTAGTGCATAACATGCAAAGGGTAAAACAAAAATATCCTCTAAGAGTAATCTTTAACCTAAGTACTGGCTTTTTAAAAGAAAATAAAAAAGAAAGCAGCCATGAGATACAAGAACAACAACAAAAAAGCTAAAATTAAACCCACTGAAAACAGGGAAAAAAGCTACAAGCATTCGGCAACAGCACTACCATCTGCAAAACATATTGTCCTGATATTAAGAATTGCAGGAGAATTTAAAAAAAAATATCACGGTGATGCTGTCTTTCTGCTTCTTGAGAGTATCAAAATGTCAGTGAACTTTCTCATTCATTCGCACAAGTAGCAGTGACAATCTGTTCCCTGTAAATGAATGACACCAAGAGAGGCTAAAAACAGTTTTGTAGAGATGAACAAATTCAGAAAATGAACAGATCAAAAAGCACTAAGCATATTTCAAGATTCAGAAGCAACCAGGTACTCAAAAGGCAAACTGAGTATAAAAGATGGTGGCATTTGATTTCAAAACAAATGGAACACAGAAGAGTCACTATAATAAGAATTGAGGGTGCTAGAGTGAAAAAAATAAAAATAATAAGAAATATAAAGGGCAATGGAATAAGAATTTGCCATTAGATCAGAGACAAGATGTAATGTGTTCTCTCTCTTTGGAATCTTACACCCTTCAGGCAGGCTGGAAGGTCCAGGCAGGCTGGAAGTCTCTTTCTGTGAGGGCCATATGGGAGGCAACATGGCCTGAGACAGACAGGGACTACAGTTTGGCTGATGTTGGGATCCTAAAGCTGCCCAAAGTGTAATTTGGAACCTGTTGTTCTGTTTTAAATGTATGGAGCTAAGAATAAACATCCATACTCTGGTGACTCACACCTTTATTACACACCCTTCAAAATCACAAATGGGTTTTCTAACCTGAAGTGCAAACATGCAGCCACAGCTAATCAGCTTTGCAAGAAATCAACTGGAATATGTCAATCCTTTCAACATTGCCTGGGACCTCTCAAGTCTTCTCCCTCTTGGGTTCCCCAGCTGCTTCTGCTCTTTATCGTGATTAAACAGGGACAGTGGCACAGGAACTTTTGTCCTATGCTGCAGTACAGCAAACCAGAAAAGTACCTTATTCTGACGGCCCTTCTCTCTAGGGGCAACTGATTACCAGATCTTAATGAATATCTGGCAAAGCTGCAAACTAGATAAAGGTCCATGTTCTCTTGAGCTGAGTGCTGCTTAGCACTTCTGTGGTAATGCCCTTTATTTGTTCTTCTTCCTATTATCTCTAAGCCAAATTATAGCAGGAATTTACAAAGTTTGCCCTTCCAAAGACAAATAGGTCTTTAATTTGTAAAGAACAAGAGACCATGGTGTCAAGTCTGATCTCTATACATATGGGCCCTTGAGTTTCATGTCCTTTTATCAAACTGCTTGCTTTTCTTTGAACTACTGTATAACACTAGAAAGAAACAGTCTTCCTTTTAGATTCTAAGGAACTCAAAACAATTCTGACTCTGAGTAATAACTGACCTCTTACTCAAAAAAAAAAAAAAAAAAAAAGTCCATGGTTATATACTGAATTTTCCCAGTTTTACTTAGAGCAATTGGGTTTCATTATGCCTTTGAAAGATCAAAGAGCTCTCTTCAGCTAAACAGTAGTGATGGTAACAATAGAGCATTATACAGACTTCTGCAATTACCCTCACAAAAGTATGAAGATCTTGTTCTTCTCTCAAGGAAGGCAAATGCAGTTTAAAATCCCTGTTTTATGCTTTTGGTCCATCTATTTAAACATCTGGATTTCTTTGTCAAAGCAAGAATTATTTCTTCTTGCCAGTGTTTTCAAACTGTGGGGCAGCAAAAGGACCTGGTAGACATGAGGATTTGCTTTAGTTGAGACATCGGCATTAACTTACTAAAAAGTATAAATGGCTTAGCCAACTCCAGACTTCTCACAACCTAGCTCAGGTACTAGGAAAACTCTCTTGAATAGCTGAGCAGAATATTAGAATCGATTAAAAAAAGTATTTTATCTAGTGTATACAATCCAGTGATAAGGAATGAAAATTCAAGCCTCTGAATTTTTGAAAGAGCTGTACGAGTCATTTCAGGAGACAGACATTGCTAGCACTGCAAATCTACCACATTAACTGAATAGTCAGTCATTGGCTCTAAGTGTTGAATCTTAAACATTAAATGGGAAACTTAGTTTGATACATCACTGATGAGTTTCTTGGTATTAAAAAAACCCAAAAATACAAACAAGGAGTGAAACACCTTAAAGAGTATCTCTTTGACAAAACCACAAGATATGTAAGGAAAGACAGGCTTGTAGCCACAAATATACTGTCAAGTTTTAATATGGCCTTTGTCACAGTCTTTATGTCTGATCTTAGATCACTATTTGATGCTTCTACATTCTCCCTGCAGTAAAATGTTAACAATGTCCAGTTCTGTATGTAATGATTATAACATGATTTGAGAACCTTGGGTTTAATTTGTTCTGTGCTTATGGTGAGACTGAGTATCATTTAACTGGAATCAAGAATAGCAATACTGTGGCTTTGCCACAGCTTGCTCTATTTAGAGGGTGGGACAGATGGCCTTTCCTTAATGCAGCTGCAATGGTAGAAAATCTAATTGTTCTTAGGATTTTGTTATTATCCCCCAGCTGAAGGTTACTGTCAACAAAGGTCTGGATGGGTAGGTAGGGGGGTTTCTGCATTCTGATGTTGGTTGTATCAGCTAAAATAGCATTTTGAGGTATCTTAAAAATTCCTTGAAAAGGAATATGTGTGCTGTCCTATAAGAGGTTAAAGAAAATAAAGTGCCTGAATTGCATGCCTAAACCCCATTTTTCTATTAGAATTGTGCCTACAATTCAAGAGCACCATCTTTCTTTACAGCTTTTTTCCAAGTCAGAGGAAATTAATTCCAATATCCTGATATCCTTCCACTGACTATAATGGGACTTCTGTCCTGTACTGCATTAGTCAGTTAGAAAAGGGAATTCATATAGTAGAAGATGGCAGCAGGTATTCTGTCGAGATTAGGAGAAAATATATTTTTTGAAAGACTACATTCAGCAAATATGCTCTTCAATAATAATTTTAGTTTATGTGCCTTAGTCTTTAAATTATGTGATGTGTATAGTTAGTGAAATAGGTCTGTATTATATGACCAGCTTTATTTATCTTCGATTTCTCTGGGGATTTACCCAGGAACAGTTGATTACTCTTTATCAGTGGTCAGAATTATCTATTTAATCACTGACAAAATATTCTCTTTGGAATCATGAACTTTAAAAAATGCTTCATAATTAAACTGTAAGCAAATATAGCACCTTAATTAAGGTATATGAGCACATACATTTCTGATTCCATGAAAACCTCTACTCTCCCGTGGGAGTAGGGGAGAATCTATCTGAAAGATGAACAGCAAAACAAAACAAAATAAAGAAAAAAAACAACTTGGCCTAATATCCAGAAATGTTTTTACTGGGATGTAGTTGAATAAAACATCAGGCTTCTTCGGCAAGTAACAGCTTCTGACTACTCCCTGATGGATACGCTTGAAAGCAAATGCTCATCCTTTGCTTACTGACAAAGGTGACCCTTTGATATTCTGAGTGCTTGATGCTGACAATCAAACCCTGAAATGTGTGTATGAATTTTATATGCTGTATAAGAGTGTGTGTGTCAGGGAGGAAGAAGGGGGATGGAGAAGGGAGGATACAGACAAACACTAAAACAAATAAGAACCCACATTCAGATTTAAATGAAGACTTAACAAAAAGGATACTAATTCATATCCACGAGTTTAATTGAGTCTTTAATCTGTTTTCATGCCCCCGTCATTTAGCTCTATAGGTCAGAAGCTGGGAAAAGGAGAAATATTTCCATCCTGTCATGTTCTCCAACTTTGTTTCTAAACAGAAGTTAGTGTTATTTAACCAGATAATCAAGGGTTTGTGAGACAGTAGATGTAATACAAAAGGCCACACATTTATGTCTCAACAGGACCCTTTTGAGGCAGACTCCTCAACTAGAAAAATGTATATGGGAAACGTTAGGCAAGTCTGGCATTGAGTAGATTCTTCTTTCAAAAAATTATTGCTCAAAGTGCCATTCGTGAGGCTGTGAACGGACAGCTCAAGTGACCTGAATGCTGCAGCAGAATGTAGATCCTTACAGAGGCCAGGTCAGGAAGGCAAGGAGGTGGATTAGCAAATAATCAGCACATGTAGGTGGAGCTTTGCTTTGAAGCAGGTGACAAATCAGTTCAGATATTGAGGATAAGAGGACAAGCCAACACAAGACATCACATTAGGTATCTCCCACAGACTGTCTGCTCAAAGTGATGAAGCAGATGCAGCCTTCTTTAGGAGGAAACCCTGTACTCTTGGGGGACTTTAATCATTCTCATGTTTGCTGGAAGGGCAATATGTCTGTGTGCAAGCAACCCAGGTTTCTGCAGAATGTCCTAAGACAACTTCTTCACCCAAGTGATTGATGAGTTGACCAGAGGGCGTGTTATGCTGGACCCATTCGTCATGAATAAAGG
The DNA here is from genome assembly GCA_013398275.1 of Promerops cafer. NCBI lineage: Eukaryota > Metazoa > Chordata > Aves > Passeriformes > Nectariniidae > Promerops > Promerops cafer. Next base: position 2,004,868 of record VZSE01003443.1, on the reverse strand, counting down.
AGAACTGCTCAGGGATATGGAAAGGCACTTTGCCCACAGGCCCCAAAGAGCCTTGCGTCAGGCAGAAAATTCTGGTAGAGTGAAACATTATCCACAGCAGCAAAAAACCAATAAATCAGGAGCCTTTTAAGTAAATTGGGCACACTCAGTTCCATTAAAAAAAAAAAAAAAAAATTATATGCATCTAAGGATGGTGACAGTGATGAAATGTTTCTTTCTATAATGTCTGAAAAGCCATAGTCTTTGGGGAAGGTTCTTAAATTCTGAAAATAGGGAAAGTCACACCAACTCAGGTTCAAGATCCAGCATAGCCTATCTAGGAACCCATATTAATTTTGACTGGAGAACCTGGAATTCTTTTGGTGAGAATACTTGTGTCTATGCTCTCCTAATTATATAATATCTAGTATTCATGAAAGGAAAGAATTCTCTCTGAAGCACATATAATTACTGTGATACTATCAGTCTAAAAATTCTAAAGGAAATTGTTCATAAAATATTTCTGTTGGTAAAATAACAGATATTTATAAGGCGAATGGTCTAGATCCTGACAGGATCTACCTGCAAGTAGCATGAGGGTCAAGCTCACCTGAGTTTACAGATACAACAAATACACATGCAAGAGTTTTCTTCCACAGGCATTAACTCTTTGCCGGCAACCCCCTTGGCAGATGTTATTCCCAAGATGTGGGAAATATGTCATTCCCATTCTGTGAGCAATTTTTGCCGTTGTAAGCAGCATTAACTGTGTGTTAAGAAACTGACCTGAAATGTGTAAAACTACACAAAGCGGGAAGGAACTATGAGTGAATGCTCTGACACCTCAGTTTGCATGCCCTTTAAATCCTCTGCCAGTGCCCTGATCAGCTTGATTGCAAGAGCTGTTAGGTACAAGGAAGTATGTCAAAGAGCCAAAGGTACACATATGTTGTTTGGTTCTGTCTTTTGGGAAGAACGTGACCTTCCACTAATGACAACACAATGCTAAACACAGAAGTTATACAAATGACTTGACTGAACTTGATGTTGCCTTCCAACATGAAGATATAGAATGGGCAGAGATGACCAATATGCTAAAGATGACTAAATGATCATTATGTGAGCCTGTGCAACACATTAAAAACACATCACTTGATGTTTCACAATGAGACAAAGTATGAAATAATGCCAGAGGGACAATATTCCTATAAAGACAGGCCATTTCTGCTGAGCTCTCCAGGAGCCCTGCCCTGTACCACATGGCATAAGCAAGCTGGGGATAGAAGAACTGCAGTCTTCATCAAATGATATGACTCCAAAATAAACAACTCTGTTGAGAAAATAGTGGGAATTAGAATTCTAGCAAAAACATTTGTTAATGTTTCCTCCTTGTTCTTTAATGTAACTTTTTAACTCCCAGCTCACTCAGTATTTTCTTTACAACCTTTGTTTTTCTGTTTTGAGGTGAGGTTTTTATGAAATTAGAAGATAGGAGACAAAGGACTGATATTTTTTCCTTTCTCTTTTCCTTCCAGGGGGCAATTCTTTCCTTTCCTTCATCTGCCACCTCAGACTTTCATGACAACTACAAGCTTCACTGCATCCTGAAGTACTTGCAAGTGCATGCTGAGGTTTCTTTTACCCCATTAATGGTGAAAGCAAGCCACAGTCTGCATTAGCGCATACGGATCAACAGTAGGCATTCACATCACAACACATTTTCAGTTTGTGTTTTGAAATGTTACACTGACTGGCCACAGCTCTCAACCTGCTGCTGCCCCACTGTGAACTGATGTTCACCAGTGAGGGAAATGGCAGCAAAAGAAAAGAGAGGCACAGACAATATATTTAATTTAATAAAGAGATTTCTCTAAGCTTTATGGTTTACTATATTTGGTAAGCCAACTGTGAACAACAAATGGTGGAGTAACAATGGTTGTCTTAGGCCTGAAAGAAGGATTTTATTTTCTAGCTATCCGTAGTCATCAAAATTTATATTCATGATGTTGCAGCTTCATAGTGAGAATGCTACTGTGCTATACAAACAAATAAGAAAATAGTAATGCAGCTCCAAATAACGGTGATCTAAACAATCCATAATCAAGCATGAATCTCACATGTAGTTTCTCCCTTCAGAGGAAGATTAATATGTTCGGCTGTGTTGGAAGTCTAGGGACACACAATTCAGGACTCTGTGCAGACTGCTCAAAAGAGTAGAACAGGATAATCTGTGAAAAGATGTGATCCAAAATGTAAGCACTGGTATGAGTGGGTGATTAGCATGTGGAAAACAAAATTGTTTTGTTTGGGACACAAAAATGAAAAACAAGAATTAACAGAAATATTGCCTTGAGGGTCCCAGGATTTGCTTGCTTCTGTAGGTGGAATGGGAAGAAGGGGAGGAGGTTCTGTATCGTTACACTGTAAGTACCATCATGCGCCATAATGTAGGAAATGCGGTTTGTTTGAAACAGATGGTTGTAAGGCTCTTATATTGTGTAATATATTTGGATACAAGGATGATGCCAAGTAGATTCACAATTACGATGATCGTAAACATTAACCATGCTGTATTTCCTGCCTTTTCATTTTCTGAATAACATCCTTGCCCATCCCACCCATTGCTCATTATCTCCTTTCTTAGCCCCTGTATGGTGGTTTAAAACCTGCAAGCTGTTCCTGGATTGTCGTCGTGGGCCTCTAACCTCTCAACTGTCCCTCATTACGGAGTTACCTCTATTCCGCAGAGACTGACAGCACAGAGAAGTTCTATCAGCGCCAGTAAATCTTTCAAAGAGGAACACAAGACAAGTGTGTGTATGTGTGTGCAATTCAGTATAGAAATGAAGGGCACTTGGGAAAGTCAAGTGCTGGAACATAAAATATGACTGATGGATGAGGAATAATGGAAGCGCAGATGCGCCACAGCATTTGTTCTACTTTTTAAGAGAATGACAAGCACTAGGCCTATTGAAGAGGGAGGCAGGTGACCTAATCATATAAACAGGGGGTAGGGGGAAGGGGCTAAGAACTCTGATTTTTTTTGTTTTCCAATCTCTGCCTTGAAATTTCTGACTTTTAGCTGTGTGGAAGGCCAGTTAACCTCCCTGTACATCAGTTTTGTCACATGCAAAAGGCTGGTCTTAATGCTTACAGTTCTTCTGGATGCAGAATGCAAAATCTAGACCCTGAGAGAGGCTATTCTAATAACCAAAAATGAATGGAAAATTGCTTTGTGATACTCTCTGAATAAACAGAAGTTACAAGGGTAATTTTTAACTTTAGGCATTGCAAAAATAACAAATAGTCACTGTGCTTGGAATAGGGAACTGAAGACATCAAGCATGTATCATAGTGCAAGTTACAAGGCAAGGAAAAGAAATACTGAGCAAGTGTCTACAAATAAAGCTGCATAAAGGATGTTAAAAGTGCAGATGGGGGAATGCAGTTTGACTTTTCACATCTTGCTTTTTCAGGGAACAAAAATTTTAAAGGTAAATACAGAACACTAGTGCACTAAAATCTGAGAGAAAGTGAAGATTTCTCTTGCTAGTTATCATGCCAGCCAATTAAGATATGATACCTTTTAACCATTGGAGTAATGTTACCTATTACTTCCTAAAATGCTGAAAAGGCATGGACTGTATTACATGACAGTAATTTTCTTTGTTTAAATAGCCCCTTGTGTATGCTCACAGCCAGATAATTTTGCCTCAGTATGTTGCTTAGTCCCTCTACTTGCAATGGCTTGGAGAGATTCTGCCTTTTGTTTCATTTGCTTCTGCTGAAATACACTGCTCTGTTTGCCTTCAGAATAGTTGTAGCCAGAAGTAAAATCAGACAAAAGAAAGAAAAACACTGCTGAAACTATACTGTGATAAAATTTAGTTCATCCCCTCCTCAAAAGCAGGGTCAACAGTACCTTAAATCATTCTTTGACAGAGGGGAATTCATCTTTCCAAGAGGTTCTTTCAACACCAAACAAAAAGATTCTGGGTTTGCCTACAGTAACACAGTATCCTTTTTGCTTTGCCAAACCACATATCAGCAAGAGTTTGACTTTATCTTCCTTGAAAAATGGAGTTGTCAGCAGAGGTTGATTGTTTATGATGGGTTGTACAGGTAGTAACATCAGATAGCTTCCAGGCGAGCATACTGCTTGAACTATATGAACATCAATAAGACACAGCAAAAATGAAAAGTATGTCTGGAAGTTTCCTTTTAGTGCCAGCCAGGCAGAGTGTTACAAAACCATTCCGCAGTTGTGCCTGTTGTTACCAGGAAAGCAAGTCAGTCCTTTCCATTGCAGACTGCCAAAAGCGGTTCCTGGGTTAACAAGTAAGATTTAAGACTTGTTCAGATCTTTCTTTTGTCTTAAAGAAAGTGGAATCCTATCCCTTTATGTAACAATGATTCTAGGTTTCTGCTCTAAGCTCAGTGATGGATGCCAGTACATGGATTTTATGTAGCCAGTGGGACTGCCATGTCAGAGCTGTCAAGTGCATACAAATAGTAACTATACCTGTGAGTATAATCTTGGAACAGGGCAGACTTTTTTCTTTCTTTCTTTTTTTTTTCTTTTTGTTTTTTCACCCCTGGAATATCTGAAGGTCTCTAGGAAACACAGTGTATATTTTTATATACAGTTGCCCTACCACTTCATTGTTTACCTGTGATTTAAATCTGCATTCATCTCAGCCCTTTCAAATTGTACTAAGCAGCCACATGTACAACTAGATCTCTTTTAAAACCCAACTCAGATGTCGCAAATTTTGACTAGGTAGTAGTGCTAGACACTTCTCTACTTTGATGCTCATGTAATTCTTTTATTTTATTTTTGGTTTGAGTCCCTGCCAAATGCTACAATTTCTGAACCAGAATAAAAGATATCTTCAGGTTAAAATGTCACTGTGCCCATCAGTCACACTTCAGTGCATAGCTATAGTTCACAAGTTATTCAGCAGTGCAATGAATAATTCCAGTCTAGAACTTTTCTTCAAGTTCCTTATTATTAGGTCTGAGACTAGAGTGACTGGAGGCGTGAATTTCATCCCTTTTTAAAAAGACTTTATTTCACAAATATACAGGAGTGAAATTCAGGAATACAAGGGCGGGTAATAAAGCGATCGATCTGGTGTCAGTGCCACAGCAAACATCAACTTGTATTTATAACACTGCGAGCGTCTCCTTGGCAGCTGCACATCCTTGTCCAGGGAGATACAGCTGACAGTGTTTGGGCTGACAATGAAGTGTGCTGCATACAAAATTGGGGAGCACTTTTTAATAGCTGACAGTACCCACAGCTACCAAAAAAAGGTTTCATATGTGCATGGACAATTAACTCCTGAAGGACGGAAAGCTCTGGGTTCAATGAAAAAAGAGTATACAGGGTATAGACAACAACAGTGCTCTGGTCTGTGACTCAGATGATGCTACAGAATTGTCTTCAGTACTGCCTTGAGCTCTGTCTTCAGAGAGACTACCTTTCTCTTTTATTATCCAAAACCTGAATGAATCCCCTTTCACTGTTATTTCCCTACTCTCCAAAAATACTATGATGCAAATCTGTTTTTTGTAGTTTAAACAGTTACAGGATTTTACAACTGTAATTTGGGCAGCTCATATGAATAATGTTGTTTTTTAGAATCTTTCACAACAGACTTCTTACATCTCAAATTTTGATGTAGATGTTTGGATTAAACAGATGTTAAAAAAAAATGAAGAGGCAAAAGTGAAACCAGCATGAGTAAAAGAATTTTTTTGGTAGCTTACATAGAATCTTTTCTTTTTATGGTTATGATGTTAATGCCCACCAGCTTTAACCACTAAACACAAAAACCCCAGAAGATTCATGTCTGCCTGTTTATACAGTAAGGCATAAGCACAATTCCCTTTTATATACATATATTGCTATTGTTTTAAAAGATTTTGCTGCTCACATTTCTTTTTTATATTCCTACCATTTTTAAGTCCATATTTAAGGTTAACATTTAGTCCTATGAGAAAAAAAAATATGCTTCATAAAGATGTTCATAATCCTCATCTGCCCACATCAATCAAGTTTAATTGCTCAGTTAAATTGCCTAGTTACCTCAATTTGGAGACATTTAGATGTTTCTATCATTTCCCTTCACACCAAACCTCAACTTTAATAATAAAAGGCTGATCTTCCATGCCTCTTGGCTAATTGTTCAGTTAAAAGAGTGTGAGCAGTTCTGGCATTTGAAAGATGTGTGAAAGGCCACTTGTGAATGGCTTAGGAACACAAAATCAATGACATTTATACATTATGTGCTGCTTCTATGCTTTACAACAGAAAGTGTAATAAAGTACAAATAGATGGAAGAACAACTTTTAAAAATAACATACATATTTTTCTCTTTCTGACTCCTGTTGAAACTGTCTTGGTTTTCTGGTCCAACTAGACCATTTTTTAATTGTCTCTCAGGAAACATATCTTGCAGGAATATTCACTTCCCCATCAGTCCCTCGATAGCTTGTACTCTAATTCTGCAGTTGAAAGAATGGGGGGCTGATCAGGTTTAATGTCAAAATTCACAGTGACTGTAGGATCACCTCAGGACCATATGATTTATCTTTGAACAAAAAGATCCCCATTACCCTGACCACCCTTAGCAGACTGCGAAACAGGAGAGGTGTGGAGGACTGCTGTCTTTCAATTCGTGGCCTTTTTTTCATCCTTGACTCCATGTTTCATACCTGTTGGGTTTTTTCCCTTCACTGTCTAATCTTCTGTTTTTGTTTTTGTTCTCTTTAGGTAAACTTTCTCCCAACTCTTATCCTCTACCCCCATTTAATGTCATTTCCTCCTCCTTTCCATCTTGATTCCTCTTTGTAAAGCTTCCATTCCTTCCATCTCTGTCTTTCTAGTTCTTTCCTCTTACTCCCTTCTGTTTTGGTATCTTTTCTTACTATCTTATCTTCCTTCTCTACTTCTCCTCTCTGAGGACTCTCTGCCTTTGGCCTTTTCCTGTAGATTGGGCTCAATGGTACCTTCCGTGAATGCTGATTATCCTGGCTGGAGTTCTATGAGTATTACACCAGCTGAATAGCTTTTCATTTGAATCATGCCTTGCAGCCATTTAGCAGGAAAGGAGTGTCACATCCAATTTTGACTGACAGCTGACTGGCAGGCGAGAAAAGCAGCCACCATCTCTCATGGGAATGCTCAGAACCTTGCAGAGGGAGATAAAATGTCAAACCACTGTGATCTGCAGCCTGTGCTAAGAGGCTTGAGAGATCAAACGAGATCAGGTACAACCCCATTTTAGTTTGGAAAACCAAGCTGTATTGTTTCTGCTTTGAATGTCATAATCAGTAGCATAATTTCTGCATTCTGCAAGACATATTCCTATAGACTGTGGCACCTTGGGCAGTATAGACTCTCTTTGGGCTCTTAACACAGGTGCATTAGCTCTACAGCTCACATAAAGTTTGTTACCTACATGGGGGTCTGCTGCTCAGGGAGGTGGACGTTCTCAGAGCTAAGCTGTGACTTTTCTTTTTAAAAATTTTTTTTTTACCCTTTCCCAATTGACAGCATGCTTTGAGATTAGAAATTTTCAGCTGCCTGTTGCTTCTTACTATATATGCACAGCGTGCTTCAACCATGCTTTGTAGTAGCAGGGCTGGTAGTGTGAAGGTCATGTCACACAGTCCTCAGTGGCACCACGAAACCTCATCCAAAAATGGCTGCAGTGGGTAATAAAAAGGGAAGCAATTACCTTTTGCTGGGTAGACAGAATCCTTACCAAAAATGTAGGTACTGTGAATCCTAACTTAGATCTAAACTCCTCCTGGTTTATATAATTTGACTGCAGCAAAATTAGTGAGCATGAGGGAAAACAAATCCCAGTTTAAAGCTAAAAATCTGGCCTATAATTAAGCTGCATTATTTCCAGACACACAACAAAATGCAAAATCTTTATTAGAATTGCCAATGATTTTCCATGGAACTTCCTGGTGAAATGAAGACTTGTTGATTACAATCTGAAGCTGAAGTGCACTAACCTTTCCACTGAATTACTCCTCAGCAGAAGCTGGGCACACAGGAACAGAAACTAAAAGTTGTAGCAGGCATTGTTCTTCCCTACTTGCTACTGCTGGCTTTCCAGAGCTTCTAAAATCAAAACACAGATGCTTATAAAAGAAACTTACCTTGCCAACGTATTGGTAGTCAGTTCCTGTGTATTCCTCCAATAAAAAGAACTGATTCCACATCCAGCTCCTTTTGGAACGATGGAGGTCTTGCCCGCTGTTTCCAGACAACACCAAAACCTTTTCCTTTTCTGGAAAGCCACTAGTCCTTTTGGATAATGGAGTTAAGAAACTTTGGTGGGGCTGACCAGCCCAAAACAGCAGCCAGAAGCAATGGTAAGTTCTCATCACGGCAATACAAGAAGGTCTAAATAATGATTTTTTGTCTTGTCCTCAAATTAGCCTACTTTACTGCACTAAATCCAATTTCATGCCGTCTTCCTTCTTTAAATAGTCTTTGCAGTCTCAGAGGATCTCTGAAAAGAAAAATAACAACTTTTTTAGCATTTCCAAAGGTACTTAACTGTCATCACTGCAGCAAGTAAGTCCATAAAGCAGATGAGTAATAATGATTGGTGACAACCTGGGCTGTTACTGATTCAAAACATTGCAAATGGTCCTTCAAACGATCTGAGTGAATCGATATCAAGCATGGAAAGGAGTCATGACATTAGGATTTAGGGTGTGTGTGTGCCCCCTTTAACCCCATTTGCTTCCCTTCATCAATAAAGGCAAGCCAGATATTTCTCTTTTTACTGCCTGAACTTTGGGATGTAACTGATTACTTCTGATTGGGGATCTTGATGAGGTGACCATATTACATTACAGAAGTGCTAGCAACTGTCTTCCCAGGAGCATTCTGTTGCTACAGTTATGGACTGAAAAGACTGTTCTTAACTCCAGGATTTTTCCCTCATATTTAAGGAGTTTTGCCTTTGACTCCATTTAGGAAGGCCCGACTTAACAGGTGAGTGAAATAATTGTGTGTATTTGTCAATATCTCACACATAACAGACCTGCTTGTTATTGCATTGGAAATGAAGTGGTCACTTTAGTTTTCTCATTATCTACTGCCAGAGTTTTGAATCTTTAAATACATAGCCATATATGTAAATGCTTTCACTAATAACTTCTAAAAATAGAAAACAAACCACAGCTAGTTCATTGCTACCTGTGGGTTTTTACTAGCTACTGCTTCCTACTATTATTAATACTAAATATCAGTGCACCTACAAAATAATTACGAAAATTATCTCTATCTCTGAATACCGTATAATTTTCAACATGCAAAAAGCTACAGATAAAGTCCCCCAGAGTACTGTGGACAGATCTTCTGTTTTTAAAAAAGCAGAAAGCTTCTATTCAAAAGGAAGTAAACATACTATGTGTCTCAGGTAACCAGTCATACAAAATGCCTAATGAACAGCTTTGGAACATTTTATAATGTGAAGAAATCAGAATTAGTTGACAGAAACATTCCACAACATATATTTTTGTTGTAAACACTTCATTAAATTTTTAGTTCAAACAGATCTATAACCTCAGAGAAGGATAATTCGATTAATTTTCCTTTTCTTTCTCACTGATGCTCTTTGAAAAAAAGTTTGGGGTTTTCTTTTCAGTATTCTGATCAAAACCAATAAATCATTCTGAACCAGCTCAAAATTCAATACAGCATCTCTCAGTATTTGTAAATAAAGACTGTGGAATGACAATCTCACTACATGAAATTGAAGAGAAAATTTTTGTTTGTTTCATTGCGTTTCATGAAACACTGCTTGGATCATATTCTACATCAAAGACCATTTTTCCTCCTATAATATGTGTTTGTCTATTTAAAGGTGCACATTAGACAGAATTTAGCCTTTGAGCTATGCTGAAGGAGTTACAACACCTGCAATGCCTCGGGTTAACTACTCTTCTGGCTGTCATTGTTCTTGGTAATAAATTGTATTAAATAACATCTAGTATCTTAGAGTTCCTGTTAGTAAATTATTTTCTATAAAGAAATACCACAGCTTTTATATGAATAGTAGGTAATGGAACAGGACTGTTCAAACAATATTATTTTACTGTTGCAAAAGGTAAAGTACTGTTAAGAAGTAACTTCTGTGTGAGAAGGAGTAATATTTTTAGCATTAAGAGGAAGAATGTAAATAGTACAATTAATTCTGACACGGTGTACTTTCTTCTGGAGAAGAGGGAAGGGCTGTAGTTAGCTTTCTTATTAGCCAAGAAAAGACAACTCTGTCCTGTAGGTCATGGGAGCTGTGTCCACAGCTTTGAGAGTTTGTGAGAGAGACACAGTCCCCTGGGTGTATTCACACACACATGTAACCAAACACACAGAGAGAACAGCAAGAACAGAGCTGTGTTCACAACAGGACCTTCCCAGAGGAGGAACAGGAAAAGCTGGCATGACTAAGCTTTATAATGTGTTCAAAAATTGCTTTCTGTGCAACTGATGGAGAAGTGGCAAACTAGAGTGCAGGTTGCTAGAGCAGGACACAGGCAGCAGATTCAGCAGATTCAGGCACCAGGACAGGGGGAGCTCAGGTGGCTTTAACCTTCTCCATGTCTATAGTCTCTTTTCTCCTGCTTCTGTACCCTTCTGACCCATGTAAGGTCTTGTCCTTTATGGCTCTGCCAACATCAATTATTACCCTGGCTCTCATTGGACTGCATTCAAGTGGATATCTTCCTTCATGTGATATGGAAGAGGAAATTGCATCTCACACAACATTTTTTACTTCCATTTTCTTGCCAGGTTGCTTTGTGGGGACGCTGGGACCTGCCCAGGTGAGTTAAGTACTACCCCAAGCAGGGGCAGACCTGGTGAGCTGCCATGTATCAGGATGGACGTATCAGGATGATCTGTGTTTGGAGGGCAGATGTGGAAAAATGGATTAGACAGTGGTTCTGGCTGTGCACGTGTCTTCCCTTACTGGGGAGGCAGGGTCTGAGGTAGGGAGTGCAGCGCATGAGCAAACCTACCACTTTGCTATTAGTGAGGTCTGCATGGATTTTTGAGGTGTAAGGGAGTGAAAATCATCACCTGGCAGGCTCCTCTAGTGCTCATCCCGCCACCTCTATGGCCAGATCCTGTGGTGGGGCTCCATACCTCTGCTCCTGCACATAATATTTCCTGAGAAGTGCTGCCTGGACCAGCATTACCTAGATGGGATTTGTGCCAGCCTTTTAAAGGATCAGTCCTTCAAACACCAATTGCCAGGAAACAATTATTCCTGTGGGGGAATTTTCTGCACTTGAAATCAGCTATATTTCACAGCTCTGATGTCATGGGAAAGGTTTTATAGTGGCTTATGCTGAATTATAGCTTACGAGAATGATATCATAGCTGTGAGATACAGCCCTTTACTCTTCCCTGCAGAGATGTGTCCAAAATGCTGAAATAAGGGCATGATCTCGTAATGTCCTTCTTGACTGCATAGCCTTCACGATGCAGCAGAGCAGCTAAGCCCCAGCAACTTCCCTGTGAGTGGCAAGAGAGGAGACACACCTTTACAGACCCTGGCTTAAGGGTGCAGCTGGGGTAAGTACCAACTGAATCCAGGGTGTCTCTGCCCTGTCGGTGCTGATTACTCTTTTATGGGTCATAGTGATAAATTCAGTAGAAGGAATAAAAAGGACAGAGCACTACACTCTGAGCTGAGCCTTTAGTCGAGTGAGCTCTTGTGGCTCTTAAATGCTATTTTGTGCTCCAGTCCCAGTGTCTCATGCTCCAGAGAGTTCTCTGCAATGGAATAGTTTTTCTTGCGCAATCTTTCTTTATTTTGAAAACAAGTCATTCACCAGGGAGATTTTATTTTCTTTAAGTGTAGACGTGCAAATATAACTGAGGGGACCCAGGGATGGGGGCTAAAATTTGTTTTTTTCACATTGCACAAAGTCAGGTAAAAAGAGGCATTTTAAACACGGCATTTCTCTCAACCATCAGCTGGTCAGGTGGCTGGGGAACTTGCTGTGTAATCAACTGTCAAGAGTGAAAAACAATTTTAGTGTACAACAGCCTGAGACAACTGGCTCAGCTCTGCCAGCTCAAATATATAGTAAATCTGGGCTTTTTATGAGAAAAGAAGGAATGTGCAAATCCAAGCTTAAAAAAAAATCCCAGTCTAACTTTAGCTGTGGTCATCATTAAGATAAAAGCAATGTCACTTGCAGCCACAGAACTTTCTTCAGTGTGACAAGTTGCAGATCTGAAGTTTTTCATGCCTCTTTGAAAGATTTAAACCTCAGACAATTGCTTAATCACTATAAATATCAATTTCAAAATTATTTCCCCCAGGTGATAGTAGTCATAGTCAGCCTTTCTATTCACCCTCTCCAACACTTCATTAATGTAATGTCTTAATGGGAGAACTCAGTGCAAATTTACATCCTTCCAGAGCAATATCCAAGTATTTAAACTATAAATCAAAAGGGAAGTGCATCCATTGGAGTTACTCCTATGAATCAGGGAGCCCTGCCCTGGAGATGCCTTTCTGGCACAGTGACAGGCATCAGGTACGGATTCCAGATGTGAGGAGCCCCAAAGAGGCTCCACCTCTGCTCCTGCTCAGCAGTGTGGGTTGTAATGGTCTTCCCAGCTGGTTTTTAAATAAACCAGACTAGTAAAGAGCCTTCCCATGAGAGGCATCATCAAGGAGAGGGAAAACAGCTTTTCCTCATTCCTTTCTGTTCAGCCCCATAGCATTCACTCCTTTAGCAGATTCTCAAAGGAATATGCTTTATAAAGAGTGCTAGAGTCTGGAACTTAGGACAGTTTCTGAACCCAGGCATTCAATTATGTTTCTGTATGAATTTATACATCCTGGATGTTATGGGCTGCTGATAATTAGATTTTAAATAGCTTCTAAATAGGCTAGCAACCATAGGCATCTCTAAAGTTTTTGATACAACCTTTCTTCAAACAGAAGTGCCAGTTTAATAGATCCTTTATTTCCTGGTCATTAGGATACAGTTTCATTGTTTGAGTGCTGCATACAAAGCTTCACAGATTTGGTTTAAGGTCCATTAGTGTACTGGAATGAACATCAGCTATGTTTTGAAGAACTGATAATGTACTGCTATTCTCACACAGAAACTGAATGAGGAGGTGGAAGTTAATATTCACTTGGGCATAACATACAGGAAACGGAGCATAGGAAATATTGTAGGGCTTGAGGCATGTTTGTTTATTTATTTATTTATTTCTGTGACACAACAAATTGCCTCTATCCTTATGGAGTTTGCTTAAGTTCTTAGAGAAAGATGCACAAAGACAGAGAATAGACTCTACTCTCTCATTCTAGCAGATTACACTATGAGTGCACAAGTGTACGTACCTTTACTGCCCCCAAATCAGGTCTGATTTAGAGTTGTTGCTAGAAAGATACAAACTACTCCCTGGCTTCATCATCGTATGAAGTGTTTGCCAGCAGTATCTTTGGAAGAAAAGGAGGGTTCTACACTGGAAGCTCTAATTTTATATTTCATTTTGTAGATGATGTGGGAACACATTAAAAATATTCTGACATAATTTTCTAGATGCTTACCCAACCAGCACCAATTAAGTCTGTCAGGCAAAGTGAGCCTGCTTAAATCCCAAACAATTCTACAGAGCCAACTGGCAGTGACAGTACCTGGACTGCAGGCTCTTGATTCACAGCTTCCCTATGCAGGACAGTCACTTCCTAGTCCACCAGTGAGACCCTGCAGCGAGAGGAGCTCTCTGTGCTCATGCAGTCTTGCTGGAAGGACTCTCCCCTGGCTCAAACATCATGAGCAAGTGTTAAATCTGTCAGGTCTGCGACAGGGGAAGACATCAACAACTCATTGTCAAAGCCTGAGGAACCAAAGGGGAGGAAAGCATTAATGGGGGAGGAGAAAAATGGCTAAATAGTGACTTCTGCATTTACTGTGTCAGATGTGAGAGTCTGGGTTATGGAATGAAGCATTCTAGGTAAGGATCTGGTGATCTGTTTCCTGGATTTTACGTTATTGCAAAGCCAAGACAAAGGAGCAATATCCAAGTCCCTAGGAGATTTTGAATGAGTCAGAGAAGCCAGGACCCTAGAGTGTCCTTGGGGCCATCCTATCTAATGTGAAGAATGTGATTCTGCTAGCCTGAAGGCAAGACTGCAATGAATTATTAAGTCTTTGAGGAAAATCTGCAAAAAAATTACTTTCTTTCCATGGAGGGGGAAAGGTTAAAGTGACATTAGTTGCACAAAGAAAAAAATGTATTCCAGCTAACTTCAAAAATTAGAAGCTTCCAAATTTATCATATTCACTTCTTTTCAGTGTCATATTCATATATTTTAAGAAATCATATTAATATATTTTCATATATAGCAAAGAATTTCTTGCTGGATATTTTCAGTAATAGCTAAGTTTCATGTGCTCAGAAGCTGTAACACTGCAGACTTGTCCATAATTGACTTGGACTTAAAACGCTGTCGTTAAGTTTGAGCTTACTTTACAATTATGTCTCTCTTATGACCATTTAAATCTGAAAGTCTTCATCTAATAATTTTCTCAAGTGTGAATAAGCTTTTACAGCACTGAAACCCAAATGCTTTTTTTCTTTATTGTCCACAAGGCTTGCCTTTGTAAATATCAGTCATAAATGGAACAAAATGTCACTTTTCCAGTGTAAAGATAGCTGATGAAATTTTAATCTTCTGATAACTTTTTTTTTATATCTTTGTTATATAAACCCATATACTCTAGTGATTATTCCTGTAAATACACCACTGAAATAACAAAACGGAATAGAGCCAAGAGAGAATTCGAACTGAAAGATTTGTGGGTTTAAACTAGAGGTACTTTATGAAGACATCAAGTACACAATGTAATTGCAGCCAGCAGCCGTTGATTATAATGTCTTTCAAAGTCATTCTTTTATTCAGTTCTCTCAGCAGGAAAAAAGACGCAGAACTATAAAAATAACTAAATGCAGTAGAAATACTAAGATAACTACTACCTCCATCCTGCACTGGGAGCTATTAACATGGTGGTTTTGTTCAATACAACTGATTTAATCCTAGTGGACCTAGTGAGAACACCAGGCCTCACAAAAGCACATACTGACAAAGGAGGGGAAGTGAGAAGTGTATATCCTTCTTAAGTTCATGAATGGCCATGGCAAAAGACAACTGTATCAATTTATTCAATAGCTGCTGAGTGAACTGATGATGGTGTTTGTTCTTAAAGATTTTGATTTTTTTTTTCACCTGGCATTTGAAAAGATCCTTAGTGTCATCTTGTTCCAGAGATGCCCACTCTCAGTCTCAGTAGTTAGCCACACTGGGAGCGTATCTTTTATCCACTGTGCAAAAAACAGTCTCAACACACAAGACAGAGGAATGGCACAGAAAAGGAAATCTTGTTTTCATTGTATGGCTGCATTAAGTGACATTTCTGTGTTCATTCAGGAATATCTGTGGAAGGGCTGGAACCTGGACCTAGATTCTTGAGGCTTACAGCGGGATTGTAACCACCAGGTTATTATTCTTCCTTTCTGATGGAAGTCCAAGTCATCTTACCTGTGCTTTAAGCACCACGAGCAGCTTTGCTGCACAATGCTGGATATTGGTGTGAACTGGAGGGTGTATGGACACTAGCTGGAGCACCTGGAAAAGGATCTGACATCCCCTGGGTGTGAAGGCAAGAGCAGCAACCCTATGTAGGTATCACAGGCTGGTCACCTCTGCAAAGAGTGATATGGGAGAGGAGGGACAGACACAGCCCCGCCTGATCCTGTCCTTTTTGTGAACTACCTCTGAGTGGCTAACATGGAGCAGAAGCTGGTCTTGCAGAAGGCTTCCAGCTTCTTCTGCCTTTTGCAAGTGATGTGGGGACAGGCCTCCACAGACTTTCAATGCCCCCCTGCAGCAGGAAGCACCCTGCTAATGCTGTGTTCTAATATAAACCAGGGACAAGTATGTGACTAGCAGGTCGTACAGACTAATACTGTAAATTATATTAAGTTATTCCTTGATAGAAGACTGAAAGAGCCAAGCAATCAACTACATTTAGTAGAAGAACAAATCAGTAGTGCTCCTACTGCTATGCATATCTGATATGCATATTTTTTATTCCTGATGAATACCTTAACAGCAGACAGTAGCAGATGTGCATGGAACTACTGCCAGAGCTTCCAGCAGTACCCAAAGTAACCCTAAAGCCAGGAAAGTGCTGTAGGAAAATCTTATTTCTTGTTGCAGTACTTGATACAAGTCTGCAGTGCTGTCATCTTGTTGTGCAAGTTACTGTTCTTCTCAGACATGCAAGAAGCTACTATCAAATTATAAGGTTGTGGTTTTCCTTAACCCTTTTTATTTATTAATTTAGGTGTGTTAGAACAGTGAACTAGCAGGCTCTTCAAAACAGGCATGTCTTCAAAAAGAAACTCAGTCCACACTATGCATCAAAATTTGATGTCTGAAAAGGAGCCTAGCCTTCCTATGCAGATAATAGAGAAACACTTAGATGACCATCAAGTGCCTAATTTAAAGTGCTTTGTCTCCCACTAAAAAAGCTACATGCTCTGAATACCTGTTGTTGTATTTCTGTTTAGACACTGGAATTTGGAAGTCTGCTAGACAGGCTCTTAGAAATGATCAGTGACATTTTAAGCTTTTCATTGTAAAAAAAAAAATAGAGCTATTTTAAACAAGACTCCAGTCTGAGAAAGGTATGGGATGCTATGACTCAAAAATATCTGGTAAGGAAACTATTAAAAATCTCTGGACATATTAAAGAGAAACCTGGTCAGCTTCTCCCTTAAAACTGTTTCTCTCGCTGTTTTGCTTTATTCCATGCACACTCAGCCTACCATTTATTAGGTATCTACCCTCATGCCATGTGAGGAAAATTATCCACAAACTCCCATAAATAAGACAGAACCACAGGCAACAGATCCTTTCTGTGCTGATCAGCAATTACTCAAAGCCAAAGTGTCAGCGATACTCTCCAAACACAGGAGAAAAATCTGGCCTTGCAGATGCTTTTGTGGCATTGCAGTTCTCCCTGAAGTATTGTAGAGTGATAATGAAGGCAGAGGCTATACTGCCACATGCATAGCCAGGAATAAAAGAAAGGAGGAGGTAAGGCATCATTTTCAATAGGCACAGGCATATCTTCTCATCAAAGACTGACTTTTTTGACAGTAGCAATTAGGCAGTTCAATAACAGACACAAGTAAAAGAAAATTCTATGACAGGGGTGTTTTGGGCAGAGTATATATTGTTGTGAAATATGATATTAATTGCTAAAATCCTGATTTATTTCCTTCAGGAGAAACCCAGATACTCTAACAACAGAAGCATTTTAGCAAGTGAGGGCAAACAGGTAAGCAGAGTTCCCACAATTCTAATTTAGGCATGTCAGACTTATGCACTTTTCCTATGTACAAAAGAGATTATTCTTTTCTGTTTTTTATTTACAACTGTCTGTAACTTCACATTTCTAGGATAGCCACAATGCCAAATGGTATGGCTGCTGTCTCTTTTTTTTTTCTTTTCTTTCTTTTAGTGACCATAATTTTTTCTGCCTACGTTTCACAGTTCCCTGCTACAGGGACTCTCCTCACTACCCCTGCTCCCAGTGTGCCCCATTTCATCTGTGGTAGAGCAAAGCTGTTGTCTTTCTTAAGCACTTTTCTATTCACCAGCTGCTGATTGCATCTTCCTCTCTGCTAGAGGCTCAGTGCTCAGTACATTTTTCCTGACTTCTTGACAGAAACATATGGTAATTTCCCGCTCTGAAGTTAGGCGAAAACAAATGAGGTGGGACATAAGGCACTGGAACCTGGGCACGATTTAAATAGCTAAGCTTTGACTTTGCATTTGATTGTCAGGAGCTTTCTTATTTCTCATAGACTTTCATGGCCATTTACCAAAGTGAAATGGGTGCAGAGTGCTACCAAATCAGAAATGCCTGCAATGCTCAGCTCATTGTGGGCAAGTGAACTCCATTTGTGCAAATATGCTCCCACTGGAGAAGTCAACTAGAAAATAGAGAGATGCCCATTAAGACTGATTTCATTATGAATGTGCTACTGAAAGAACTGTAGATTAGGAGGTCATGTCTCTTTTTTGATTAAAAGGTCTGTCATTTCTTTGATCATGATAGTAACTGGCTACACTAAAACACTATAGATTCTCTAAAAGCTTCTTAATGTTACCCTTATTAATTACACAGCTTAAGAAGCTGTAGCAAAAGAGAGGAGAGCTAATGAAGATGGGCTGGTCTCCCTTCTTAGATCATTTGATCCTACTTGTGATCCTGTTAAGGATCTAGGAGATCTTCTCAAGCAGGACTAGACTGGATGGCAGAGGGTGGAGATAGCCACGACAGCCCAGGAGGACTAGCATGAGGAAGCAGCTGCAGCAGCGAGAGGGACTGACCATTTCTGAGTGATTTCAGAGTTATTAGGACTGACTAATGAGTATTAAAATGGGAATAAGGCATGCTTGTGGTTCATTCAGGGTGAATAAATACCATGCCATGCTGGCAGGGATGCTCTAGCAATTTGACAAGTAGGACATTCTGTTTCCAGAAGGATGATATTTATTCACTGTTCAAGTGCATGGCAGAAGCAGCTACACTCAACCTGTGACTTCAGGTGAGGCAATAAACTTTACCACTTCAGTGTATATTTCCAGCCACGATGACTCATTATTTAACTGAGGTTTTGTGAACAGTGAGTGATGTTTCTGAAACTCTTGAAGTTTCTTGAATAGGAAACATGCATACTTGCTTTTCAAATCACTAATCTGAGAGGTGGCTTTCTTCTTTGAGAAGGGCCTTTTAATATATTTTTGCTAGTAATTTTATGTTTCTCAGAATATGAAAATGTATAAAAGAATAATGTTACTTGTGACTGAATAGCTTCTGAAGTGTTTAATAATGCCACTTATGTCACTATTTCTTTGAAAAACCTTAATGAGTTGCTTAATTAGAAATACTGAGGAAATTTGAATGGCACAATTTTACTTTTTTTTTTCTCTTGGTTCATACAGCTCTGTATACATACATGAAAAATCAAATACTATACAGGTGACTAACCCCTTTGCTTGTATTGTTAAAGCATACTCCTCTGGTGAGGAGTTTTTTCTGGGCATTGAAACCAATAAAATGTATGGGATCAAATCCCTCTAAAAATGTTTCTTCTTAGAAATGGGAAAAAAAAGAAAACAACATCAACAAAAGTCAGAAAAGACTGCAATCTGACTCAAAGCAATTGGTGTTTCTGGTATCGCTAAATTCTTTGCAATTATATGTGGAATCTCTTTGGGATATAGAGAGTTTGGGTTTTTTGCAAATGGAGTCTATAATGGATTACTCAAATCCTCCCCTTGTGTAATGGAGACTTGAATATGGTGCTTTATTTTTAAAATCTGTTCCAGACAGACTCTTTTCTATTGTTTTCCATGTAAGGGAATTGGAGCCATCCTGCAACTCTTAACTATATTGTTGATACTAAATAACTATGTGATCATCATATGCAGCAAATTGGGGATTAGAAGCTTCTAGGACAGCTCTGCTTTTATGTTTTAGACAACTGAATGAGCTAATCCTAAAAATACAGAATGTATGATTCAAGTGGTTGTTCTCAGTCCAAGATTCAGTAGAACATTGCTCTGTGCAAGCCAATGAAGACAGCAAAATTGACCTTTGCTCCACTGGAGTTTTTAATTTTGATTCTGAATTAATTCTATGGAGTTGCCAGGATTGATAGCCAAGATCAAAAACACTGGAGAAGTAGTCTGGGAGGAGCAGAATTAAAAGAAATAATTTCTGTATAATTTGAGCTTTTATGCCTGTAAACAGATGTCCCTGTTTAAAAAAACCCGAGGAGATACTAATCTGGACAAGAGAGACTTAGCTCTGTTTCAGAAAATCCTTTTCATCAGGCATTCCCTTGAGCAGTTAATGCTCAAGAAAGTTATTTCCAGTAAGGAAAAAAATGTGACCACCTGAGGTGCCAGTACAATCTCTGATGCTTCCCTTCACATCAGAGAGGGGTAAATAATCTATTCTTCCCTTAATGGAAAGACTCCATGTATCTTAAGTATTTTTTTTGAGCCAAATCTAAACTTCTCTGATACTCTTACAGAAAGCAGTGAACAGGAACACTAAGCCTCAGTCTTGTTGAAACTGTTAAGAGTTTTGTGTCAGTAGAGCCAGCAACTCACTCCTAATTTTTTTTTTTTTTAATGTTTCTTAGTTTAACTATTGCTTCTTTCAATTTTTGTTACTCTTACTGGCAAAGTTTCTGTTAGTCTGATTTTCATGACAAGAGTTCAAATGACTGGAACTTAAATACAACATGAAGTGACCAAATGTTTGCTGACTATATCCAGAGAAATCCATGCTTTTGCAACAAAGAATGCAATTAATTGAATCTCAAACATTTCTAAAAATTGGACTTACTTGCACTCATAATATGTTCCACTTCAGTATCTTAAATATTACATGCACTTCTAGTGCATTTTGACTGTCATCAGCTTGTACTGCTTCCTTCTAGAGAGATAAAAGCCTTCGTCCTGTCAAGGTCACTTAGCTTTGATCCTAAAGTCCTCCCAGTTTCTGCTTTCCTGTTTCCTTCTCACCTCTAGTTATGGGTAAACTGATGTAAGCTGAAAATTGTCAAATTGCCCTGCAAATGTGAGTGTTTATTCACCTAAGGTATCCACATAGTTTCAATTACCAAGGAGTTTGATCACTTAATAATCTTTACTGTATTTATTCTCAGTGTAGTTCTGTGAGAATTGTAAAGCTACCATTCCTGAACACAGAAAGTGAATGTAAAGACCAGACCTAAAAATCTAACTCTTACTGCAATAAAGTCAATGGCATTTAAGCCTCTTATACCCTGACATTTTAGACCTAATGCAAGAAGACTATATGGACACCAAAAAATCTGAGAACTTATTATAAACTGAACATGGATAAACTCATAAATACACACATATATGTTCTTTTACATAAATGTTTCTTTTACATTACTCTGTAAGATTTAAGGCTTTTCTACATAAGCCTTGACAACTTTTAATGATCTCTTCTTAAAGAAGCAGTTTTATGATGTTTCTTGCCTGCTGGATGAAAACAAGTTTTAAAACAAAATTGAAGTTACACCAGCAGTTTATTAGCTCTATCTACACATTATCTATTGAATTGTCTTGTGATGAAATGTTCTTTCTTCAGTAGCATAACAAATTTGTAATTTTTGTGTTTTGAACCAGAAATTAGATTCTTTCTCCTATTTAAAATGCTTCTAACTCAGCCAATACACAGGTAGTGGGTACACACAGGTAACGTGAGGAGAATTCTTCCCCAGAATGATCTGCCTCTTCTCCCTTGTCATAATCAGTAACCAATACCCCTTTCTTCTGATTTGCTGCAAGCTGTTTTAGCTTGTAGGTGGTAATATGACTGTTTTCCAAGTATGGGCACTTGTAAAGCAGTAGAGATTACCCAAGATTCAGTCTGTCTATGGAAAAACAAGATTCAATCTACTTCAGTCTAAGATTTATGGTTTTAGATGTTCATTCCTCTCTGTTTTTCAATGCCTGAAGTTTGTCAGAGATGTGATACATTGTCACTTAGTACCGTATTCCAAGTGTTGAGCTTACATGTGTATATATAAAAGTATGCATTTAAACATATATATATGTTTAAGCCTGTACCTTTTTGCTATACACTACTACCTAAACTGATAATGGCTATTGTAATCCTACTATTGTAAGCAGGAAATGAATTTCAGTGATGAATAGCTCAAGTGATTCCTTGATGTTAGTATCCAGAATAGGATGGAGGTTTAAAACCACAAGTCACTGTTCCTCAAAATGGAAGTGTGACTCTATCAGATGTGGACAGCTTGAAAGAAAACTTCAGGTGTTTGGGGGAATAACATGAAACACTTTGACCACAGTTGATTTGGTTGCAGCTGGAAAAAGAACAGGTAAGAAGGGTTTTGCTGACATAAGCATTGATGTAATTGGCATGTACAAGACTGCATCAGCAGTACCAGTGTGAGCACAGCTTTTATAGCCCTGCACCTTACGAAATAAGATGTTTCCATTGCTACCAAAAAATTGCAGATTTTGTTTTACCTTAACACAGTCCACTTCAGGCTTTGCCTGGTCCTGAGCTTACATTAGCTTGTGTTGGCTCAATCAGCAATTGCTCAACAGATGACTAATATCCAACTTATTTTTGTTATTATCTTCACTCTGTAAAATTTCATGGTTTTATCCTTAAGAAATTACAGCATGCATGTTGTTCCAACACTTCTTAAGTGGGTAACTGGTAACTAAAGTTGGGCACCAATTAAAAATGTCGTATTAACAGACTGTGTAAAAAACTCAAGCAGCCGCATGACTAAAGATATTCCTCCCAGTGAAGAATTTAAGGTGCTAATTATTTGCTGTTGCTACTCATAAGAAAGGTGAGTGTGATATAACAAAAGGAGGTAAATAGGTGAGGAAGTTGGTGAGTACCAAATTGGGTTGTACTATTAATGGGAATTAGCAATAATTAGATAATATGAACTATAAATATTAGCATCATTGTAGCTGGACTTGGAATAACTGTTTCATTAATTTTGATTTTACTGTTGAAATAATAATTAGACTAACAATAAACTCTAATTGTCAGCTCTGAATAAAAGGAGTGTCCTCCTGTGCCCATAATGAGATTTTGACTGTAATACTCTTTGTCAGATGGGCAATTTTTATGCAGCAGAAGTGTGGGAAAAGGAAAAATAATAAGTAGCGGCAAGGAGAAAGAGGAGTGGCAGCAAAGAGGCTTCTAGCTTGGCAGCACTTCAGAGCTGGGACACAGCTGGTTATCCAGCTGTGATCCTGGGATGCAGCCAGGCAAGGAAGACTCAGGGCACACCCCTCAGATGTACCTTTTTATGCATTTATATTAATCTCATGCCAGCAGCACTCTGACATGCCGACCGTCAATGCAGGGGTTGGGTTCCAGCCCAGCAAGTGATTTGAATGGGTGCCCCTCCCCTGTGCCATCCTCTCGGGGCAGCACTGAAGGAAGGGCACTGTGTGAGTCATGAGAGCTGTGATTGCTCTCTTGGTCAAAAGACAATTTTTGCTCTTGAAGCAGCCCCTATTCTCAGCAGTTTTGCACCACAGGGACAGCCCTATGCCAAAACAGCATCAATTCCTTAGTCAAGGCTGACTGAAATTCGGAGCCACGTGTCAGAGGTGCAGTCCATATGGATGCCTGAGGGAAATGTGGATGAGGGTGACTTTAGGGAGCCTTGCTTTCTGCCGTGCTCTGAGGCCTGAAGAGGTTTCTGACATAGCCTAGGCAGTCCTGAGGAGCTCTGTAGTCCAGGGTGGTGCAACCACACCAGCCTGGGTTTTGCAGTTTAGCCTCCACCTCTCCAAATCCAAGACCATCCTTGGACATGCACCCATAGCTGATAAAGTATGTGAGCAGAGCTGCTGAAATTCAGTTTCTGTGAAATGAAGTCTGAGGGAATGTGTCCTTCCTGATGGTGTTGGGGCTTCTAAAGTTCCTTTATTATCTCCTTAAACAGACCCTCTGGTAAATACAAGGAATCTGGGAGTGATGGCTGGGTCCCTGTTCATATGCAATTGCAGCAAAAGGTGTGACAGACAAGTTGGCTTCCTCAGTCATAAAAAAGAAAAAACATAACATGCCTCACTGCTCTTGAAAGCTAAAGAGGGAAAGAGAGCATTTCACTTCAGTGGAGTTGCATACCCATTGAACTGACATGGTGGGGAAAGGGCCAGGATGCAGTTCCTGTGGGGACTCCCACTTAAGAGGCACTCAAGTCTGAGCCCTGAATAAGCATATGAAAGAAAATGAGTTGTCTTCAAGGAAAAAATGGCAATGTCCGGCCTGCCTCACCATTCCTTCTCAAATGGGGGAGTACAATATATCATCCCTGCTTAAACTCTGCATAATTTTTTAAGCCTAACATTTGGATTTATTAATAGTACAGCTTCCCTCCTCCATTCCCCCAAGATAAGAATTCAATCTTTTTTTCCCCAGAAGCCGCATTTTTATGCATACTTATGGGCAGGCAAGGTTTGCAGAAGGTGACTCCCTACAGAAAATGTGTGGCTTCTTAATGTCAATTTGTTTCTGCATTTGCTGGAGGACCCTGTAGTAATCTGGATGAATACTTGCTGGAAATTGATAACAAGATATGATGTCCTAGAAAGTATATGCTAGCATAAAACATGAGGGAAAAAGAATCCTCATTCCATTTTAAATTAGCCAAGTTGTTACAAAATGGAGAGATTTCCCTTTGTGTTTTGAAGTAATTTATAAGGTGGGATTTTTTATTACAGCTGTTTGGTGAGTGGGATGGGAAAGAGACAGATAACGGATGAATGTGCTTTTTCTGATGTGGAGGGATGTAAGCACAGCTTGTGGCTGGGGGTGAAAGGAAGATTAATTGTCAGTTGGTCTATTGTGCAAAATTTTGACAGACTTCTATGTAGTGCAGTGTGCAATCTATACTTTTTAAATGTCTTTTTCTTTGCCTGGGTATATGTGAACATAATATTTGTAGTGCTAGGTGTAGCAGGAATGATATTAAAATGCAAAACTTCAGGAAGACAATCAGAAGTAGAATGTGTCACTATTTTGCTTCTGAACATTTCGGAGCCTGGGAGGGATAGGAAAGGAATGGCAGACAACTTTGGTTTGGTCAAACAGAATTTCCTTCTGGGTTTAAAAGGGAGTGCTTCCATTGCATTTCTTTCACCTACACGAACGCTCCTGGTATCTAACCCTATTCCTCATCTGCTTGGCTGGGTAAAATCAACCTTCTGGCTGTGGGTCAGTCCTCTTCTGCCTTTTGCCTGCAGCTGCACTTGTTTAGTCATGATTAGCTTTTTATCCTGAATTGCTTCTAATTGCACTTTAAGGCTGTTTTATTCTACTTTATTTTCATCCTAATAGTAGAAGGGCAAAACCCATACATTTTATTTTAGACAAGGAAAAAAGATCTGAGCAAAATTTTAAACTGTTTTTTATACTTACTGTTATTTATAGGCTTGATCTCCAGCCCCATGGCCCAGCTCACCTCTGTACCAAACCACATTAAGCCTTAACGTGAAAATCTTTAGGGTGAGATCATAACAAATAAATAGCTGTTTACCCATGAGTCCTTTCTATTGTTTATCTTTTTTTTTGCCCGCCCGTGTGTGTGTATGTGTGTGTGTTATAGTATCTCTGTGGTTTAATAGGATCAAAGTAATCTGACTTTTCCATTCTCATAGCTGGTCAGAGGCTATATGAACATTTCTCAAATTCAGCCTTCCACCCAGGACATGTACTAGCTCTCAAGGAGGCATAAAGGAAACATCCCAATCCAATGACTGCTGCAGATGTGTTCAATAAAAGCAGAGCTGTAACTACACAAATTACCTTTGCTAAGCTGCAGGGTGCTGCAGAACTGCTGGAATGAGCTGCTCCCTGCCACACTTTTCATTCTCTCTGCTGGTTGCGAATGAATACAAATTAAGAAGAAATCCCCGAAAGAGGTTATAGGCCTATACAAATATCTTACAAGAGAATTGGGCTGCTCATGCAGGTCATTTTTTACATTGCAGAAAGTTTTAGGAAGAAAGGGATGTCACCTTAGAAGCCTGAGCAGGGCAGGAATGCGAGATGATCAGACTAGCAATTTCATTACAAGTCTTGCAGTAATTGTTATTTTAATTAAAGTCCCAGCACTTGGAGACAGGTTAATGTTGGAGAAATTCCATTTTCTTTTAGGAAAGCATGTTTCTAGTCTGATGCTTGCCAAACAATATTTGGAAATATAACCTGTGTCCTAGCCTGCTAGCTGGGCTCAAATGCAATGAAAGCTAATCTGAATGTACAATGTGTTTTCATTGTTTGAGACAAAACACCTCTTGAGTGGAAAGCCAAACTAATACACATTGGGGCTGAGCCCCAGACTTTCAAATGTGGCATGATTAATTCTGGATGTTTAAATTCAAGACCTGAATTGTGCTGAGATTGAGAACAGCAGATGGAAGAGGCTGTCGTGGGAAGGAGGATGTGGTAGGGGTGCAAAATACCTGTTGTGACCAGGAGGAACAGAACAGTCCTAGTAAACTCAATCTGCTAGGTGTACATGCAGGACAGGGCAAAAGCAGGCTTTCTACCAGGGAGTGAAATGCAATCAGAGAAAAACTGCTGCATCGCCTTCTAGTGCAGAATCCATTTCCTAGCAGAAACTGATTTACTCAATCTTTTGGCACCAAAATGCCATTAAACACTGCATTCAAAACTGTACAAAATGAAGTAGGCCCTGGTTTCAGTCCGTAGACAAGCTGTATTCTCCCCAGACCTCTATATCTGGCTGAGGCTCAGGCAAGTCTTTTCACCACTGGCACTCTCAGCTCTGAAGGGTTTTAAGAAATCCACCTGCTTCTCCTTCTCTGGTAGTGGCACAGGGAGGAACTGGTTATATTTTGGCTTTGTGGAGGCAGGATTTCAACCATTCTTCCTTTATCCTAGCAACTACTTTGTAGAGTATCTCCTGCTGCAGAAACCTGGGAAACAAGACCAGGAGTTTACCTACAGGAGAGAAACATGCCGCCGTAGTTTGTTTGTGGGTTTTGGGTTTTTTTCCCCTCTTACGAATTTGCTATGCACAATCAATTTCAAAATGCCATAAAAAGAGCCAACATGAAAGAAATTCAAAACCCTTAGAGGAGTGTTGCCTTTAAAAATAACAAGATTTTGACTTCAGGCCAACCATGCTGAGAACAAATGGAAGAAAAATTCTCTTAAAATATTTAATATTACACAGTGGATTATACTGGATTAAAAACAATCAAACATGTCTGTTTATTTTTAAAAAGACATTCATGACAAGTGCAGTTCTGTAGCTTTCATGTTTGTTTTTTACTACTCAGTAATATTTTAATAAAAGCCTCTTACTGGCCAGAAAATAATATTTTATTACTCATTGGATTTTGCCTTTTTCTTATGCCTACTCAAATTCATAGGATTTCTTACATGGACTTCAAGAGGAGTAGAGAAGGAATCCATTTCCAATTAGCAAATTGTATTTCCTTCCCTACCTCATGAAACCTGTCACAATCCCATGGAAGACGATCATAGACTGACCTAGTTTGTTGGATAGAATCATTGGTTAAAACACGCTGATTTTACATAGTATCTGCCCTGGCATTAGGTAATTTGATGCCTTTTTTTCTCCCAAACATGGTTGATAACAGTCACCACTTACATAATTGGCAGAGTTTTAGGAACGAGCTTTAATAATTTGTCCGCTTTTAAAAGGCTGAGTGAATCAGGAAGAATGGGATAAAGGAATGGATAAGAGTAGCTATTATGTGGGATTTTTAATGGATTAGTGACATTTGAGGAAAAAAGCGGGTCCCTCAAAGTGCAAAAGCAACTTTCAGATTATGGAAGTGATATTTGTCCAACCATTGAAATAACACAGCCAATATGATCAGTGTTCCTGGACAGAGAATTTGGACCCTGAGGCTCAGTATTTAGAGCCTTTGAACCTCTTCTCAGCTGCCAGCTGACCCTGGTGGTGCCAGAATTCCCCAGGCACTTGTACTTCTGTCATTAAAGCCCTCCAGGTGCGTGCACTTCTGCTATTGAGAAAGGGCAAAATTATGCAAATCTGATGCAGGCAGGCAATGTGGCAGCTAACACTTGGCATGATTCACAAGCTAGACCCTCATTTTCCTATTTCCCCTCAGGAGCCTCAGCTGGGACATCAAACTGTGTCTACCAAATTGCAATGGCATGCAAGTCCATTTCCCACCTCCAGCCACTGTGATCTGGTGGGGCTCTTGGAGGAAAATCCTTTCCAACTGGGTTGTGCTAAAGTCAAATACCACACTAATATTTATAGCACCCAGGCTGCCCATCTGACTGCACAACCACCACATCTGAGACCCTTCTCCAGCCTTTCTTTGGCATGGTAGCAAAGGGAAAGTTTTGGCTCAAGTTCTGCCTCCTGTCTGTTTTCCTTTTTCCTGCTCCTGCCTAAATGGATGGAGCATAAAGAGCACTGCAGCTCTACCTTACACAACTGAATGGGCTCAGATGGAGGAGCAAAGTCTTGTCCACATGTTCTCTCTCAGCTGCAGCTGTGTTGGCTTAGTTTTTGTCACCAAATGCTCATCTGTACACCCTGCCAGGAGAGAAGGTTGTTAAGCTGCACAATGCCTTAACCAATCTCAGTTGAAATAAACTCATTGTGGCTTGCAGATCTCCAAGCAAACCTATACAGTCAACACAAAGGGGTGGAGAGGGCCCCCAGGAAGGGGTCTATGTGAATAGCTCTGGGAAGGTGGCCTGCAGGTGGAGCAGTGAGCAGATCTCCTTAACCAGCACAGCACAGCCAGAAGAGGATATAGGAACAAGACTTCAGCCACATCAAAAAATGGGGCTGATGCAGCTTCTGAGAAGAACTGATGAAGGGACTGAATTGTGCCTGAACTCCTGTGCTTGCTTGCTTGTATTTCCTGGCCTAGTCTGCAAGATGACAATTTAGTTATTAAGGTCTAATAACAAAATGGAAAGCTTAATTATAAATGATGAAATGTTGCATTAGAGGTTAACAGAATGGTCTGATAAACAAATCTCTTGTTGCATTTCATCTCCTTGTTAACAAATTACTGGATAGTCAGTTGTCTGCTTCCACCCTTCCCTACTTTCTTTCCATGTTTTTTGTTTGTAATGCAGGTGGTTGTATATTATCAGTCTTTTCTTTGAAGATAACAAAGTATAACTAAGACGTAGCTACATATCTTTAGCTAAAATATCTCCTGCTATGTTGTTGCTAAAACCACATCTCCTGCTTCAGTCATGCAGAAATGGATGAAATGGGAATCAGACTTAGGGGATTTAATTGCAGTGCCAAAAGGCAGGGAGAGCCCTGGGGAATCAGCACCATTTTTTAGCCTTCTGACGTTGACACCTGGGAAATTTGAGATGAATGTATCGGATAAAACAGAGCTTGCACATCATCTCCATAAAAATCCCCACTGTTTCTAGTTTCACTGAACACTGTACACTTAGGCACTTCTGCCAGAGTTTAAAAGCACTTTATAGGCACTGAGAAGAGCCTTGCAAAACATCTTTATGCTAAGTGCTATCTTTATTTAAAAGATTTAAGGGGGAAGGAGAAGAGGGAAGGGAAGCCAAGAGGGAATAGTGCCGACAGGGACTTATAAAAATACTTGTGCAAGTTAACTTAATGGGAATTGGGCACCCATCTGACTTCAATGCATCCCATGAAGGAATCTAACTACTGTGGATGAACTCCCTCAGGGATTTTTGTAAGTCTCTTGAAGTAACATTAAATCTTTGTAAATCTCATACAGAAGAGTATGTCAAGTCTGAGCCAGCTGTGATTATGGTTGAATGTTTCTACCTCTCATTGCAGTAAATGGAATTTGTGGCTATATAAAAGGTCAGCCTATACAACTCTAAGGAGATGACAGTGAGCCTGGGTAATCCAGAAGCCTGCCACACTAGCTGGGCAAGTGTGCTCAGACATGAAAGGCTCCACATGTTCTGACTGTGTGTTCAGGATCAATATTGACTTGGTACCGAGAGTGGCACTGGGTGGCCCACAAAAGACTAAATCACCTCTGGGGTGACTTGCACATGCCACTCTGTAATGGAGCAGGAAATACAGTCTAGCTCATCTTACACCAGCAATGAAGGTAGTGATGCTTCCTGGTGTAGGTAGTGGCAGGGCAGGGAAGGCACTGAGGCAGCAAAGGCTACAATGAAGCAACCTGCTTCCTCTGAAGTCTTGAGATACTGGCAGCTTTCTTGTGCCCGAGTCCAGAAATGTTCAATATTTGCGATATTAAGTTTTTTTCTTCTTCTGGTCTCTATGATTATAGGTCACTTAGTAGTTTAGTCTCTAAACCACGTCTTTCAAATTACAGGGTATATTTTAAAATTTCATTGTCTCCTTAAAAATCAAACAACATCTCCTTCCCTCCAACATCTCAGTAAGACAGCTGGCAAATCCACTCTTACAGGCAAAAATTACAGAAAACACAAAGAGTACATGGACAACAAAAAATAAGGTGGGAATTCAATGTAGCGTACTGCACTCCCTGAGCACAACTATAAAGATAGCTCAGTATAGATGAGATCCTGTCAGAGCTTTTGAGACCTCTTCATACATTTTACAGTGTGCTGCAAGACTAGCAGGCTTGGCCCCAGTGCTTCTCTGATCACGAAGCCAAGAGAAAAGCAATAGCAGAAATGAGAGCTGTGTCTGCTGATACAGTGAACGCTGTAGAACCTGCTGGAGCATTGCTGCTGCATGTACAAGTGTGTCTGTTTGCTCAGGTGTGAATATATGTATTACCTCCCTTTGTTTACATGGAGGCTTTGGTTTCCTGTGTTTATACAAGCTTGTTCTAAAGGCTGGCACATCTCATTTTTGAAGCTGTGAATCCTGCAAATTCCATCCAAGCACACTGCCAGCAATCCACAGCTGTACACAGCAAGAGCAAGTGAATAAACCAAGTGTGACTGGAAGGAAAGCAAAGCTGCTTTGCTCTTGTGTGAGCTTTCTCTTTAGTTCTGTGAAAGACCCAATTTAGCAGAGCACTTTACTTTCAAACTGTATGCTTTTACTGAAGGCTGCTAGAGGACCTAAAGATAAAGATGTACCTGAATGCTTTGCTGAATTGGGGCCTAAAAAGGAGAGCATAACAGAGAAAATGTTGATCATTATCTAGGAAATGATGGGCTGGCATCATGCTGATAGAAGTACTTTTTCAGTGCACATAAAAACAGTAGGGATTACAGGTGAGGAATAGATTTCTGCATCTTATCTCTCACTCATTGAAACAAATGGTTTTATGTTTCCAGCAAGTTTATTTAACTTATTCTTTCCAAAGAGGCATTTTGGTTTTGAGTCAGGTAGGAACAAAGGTGAATGAACTCTTCTGATTGTCCTGCAAGTTCAGAGGAGCCTTAGTTTTTCTCCAGTGTCACATTTTGTTTTACATGTTGGCAAACCAAGAGTAGGATGTCTGATTATCCTCTGTGCTGGAGACCAGCACACCATTTGCTAAGTACAGTAGCATTTCTGAAACTAGGAAAAGCAAACAATGTTCTGGGAACATAAATGTCTTCCCTGGTTAACAATTTCCCTTACAGAGAAAGAGAAGGGAGAGGAGAATTTGAATTTGAATGTGCCCCCCTCCACGCACATGCTTATACACCTCCTGCCAAAAGATGCATCTGGTTCTATAAAAATCCCAGATCCTCTTGCATGAATGCAATCTGAAGTCATAGGTTTGCATAAGAACCCAATCCTCAGCCAGAGGGCTGTGCAGTATCTGTCAGCTCATCAGCTGGATACATACAGAGACAGCTATTTAGAGCTGATGTTGCTGCCTGGAAGACAGGGACTTGGTTATCTTTTTACTTCTGTGCACCTGTGGCCTATCTTGCCTATTTCATAATGCTTCTACTCACTTTTACATCCCCTTGTTTGAGCCAAGGGCAACTTCAAAGCAAGTGGCTGATGTTTGGGTGCTCTGACCCTTGGGCATGGCAGACCTTTACCCAGGGGCAGCGAGGCAGTGCGGTGTGATGGGGAGGAAAGGCCCTCCATGGAAGGAGAGTACAATGACTGTCTGGGAGAGAGGTAGTCAGCAAAGACAATGGGAGTGCATTTAACTCATTGTTTCTACAGGGAGGTAGCTTGGGAAAGGTTTGTTTTTATGAAGGAAGCAACTGCAGCACAAAAAGCACTATATGAAATAGCATTAGGCAAGATTCACAACAACCTCCTACCCTTGTCTCAAGTGATGTATGCTTTGCTTTCATTTCTGCTTCAAACAAACTACAGGCTTTGAACAAAGATTCAGCTAAAACAATGCAGGTTAAGTGGCTTTCAGAAATAGTGCATCATTGCCCAGACCATCCTGCAAATAACCAGCTTTGTAACAGAGGGCAATAAAACCAATGACCCTTTTAAAAATAAAAGGAAAAAAAATATGCTTTTGGTCCCATTGGCTCTACATGTCAGCTACAGGTCCCTACAAACTATCAGGATTTTACTCAGAGGAGACACTGCAATGCCTGTGATGCTGCTGCCATCAGAATCTCTTTCCAGATTCAGGTGCTGGCCAGCAAACTTGAAATTGCATCCCACTGTGATGTTCTTTTCCCTATTCCACTGAAACAAATGGGGTACTGGTTCACTGCTGACTCTTTCTCAAAGTGTGGTATGTGGCAGTGATCTTGGAAACAGGTCTGCGAGGTGAGCTCCCCCATTCCTGCTCTGAAGTGCTCTAGCAGATTAAAAACAGTGGGATGGAGAAAGAGAGGTTGCTGAGCAGTTAATGGCACTAGAATGGAGAAATTACATGTTGTGATGAACATTGCCAAAGTTTGTGACCTTGCCTAGTGCATGTGGTGCTGATTATACCAAAGGCTGAAGCAGACGTGAGGGAAAATTGAATTTCATTTCCTCCCAGCTATCCCAGGCTCTCTTTGGTTAAGTGGGGGATTATGATGCTTTTGGAAAATAATGTATATATCTCTGTGTGGCTGTAATAATGATGGATGTTTTCCCCCAGCCCAAGTAACTGTGATAGATGCAGCTGGCTGCAACCTATGATGAACACTAAGGTTAATTGGAAACCAGGGCACAGCAGTCCCTAAGTAGCATTATTCTGTGGTATATTCACATGCTGTCATTAATTTTACTATTTGTTTGACTTTACAAAATACATCGTAACAAGATCTGAAAAGACCAGAAATAAGAGCTCTATTATACCTCTAACCAAGGTAGTACTGAGGATGAGGAGGAGCTGAATTAACCAAGTGCTTCCTGATATTATGCTTCTGTACAGCCTAAAGCCTCCAGTAAGGGGAGAGCACACTGTGCAGTGGCATTTGCTACATCTGTGCTCTTCTGTCTCTTCTACCTGGTTTGTTAAAAGATTGATTATCATAACACTTCCAGGCCCTGGATATTTTATTATAGCAGAGTTCAACCCGCGTCAGAATTTGAACTCCTGAAGCACTGAAAAAAATATATGGAACATAGGACTAGAGCTGTTGGGCAGTGTCAGAATGAGCACACAGCAGATAGAGTCTGGTACCTCTTCTCTGAAGGTGGCCAGCATCTGGTGGATGATCTGAATTTAGAGAAATGGTCAAAGATCCCAGCAACAGGCTGTTATGGGGATAATCTGCTTTCCACATGGGGAGCCTCATCTGGTAGAGTTACAGACTTCTTTCAGCTCCAAAAATCCGAGATATTACGGACTTTCCAAAAGTAGTTATGGGGACCCTGAGAAATTCTCATTCCCAGTTTACTGTTTGTCCACACACACCTTTTTGGACACTAGCAAAGCTGGTTTAGCAGGATTATGTGTAGCAGAGGTTCGTGCAGTACATACTCCTGTTAGATGAAAAAAACCCGCATTTCCTATACTCTGAATTTATACATTTAGGGATGGGGCCATAAAGCTTAGAGCAGTGGAAGGTTCTGCAAAGCAGCAGTAAGAGTAGAATGCAGCAGGAATTGCAACAGCAATGTGAATGAGAACCAATGAAACACAGATACCTGACAAACAATGCTGATCCCACAGAGCTGCACAAACACGCAAGACAAGCTGAACCCATACATGTGAAACAATATGCACTTGTCAAAACCCTCCAAACAAAACCCTACTGCACTACTCACTCCCTGCAGTGTAAGACCTTTTGCTTTATTATAAAAGTCAACAAACTTCATATCCATATGGAAATTATCCATAATCTTATATAAAACTGATTTTTACAAGGTTTTATTTGAGTGAATAGTGACAGTATATGGGTAGATTAGTATCTGTATAAGGAGGGCTTTCAGTGTAAAGTATGTTGAGATTATAGGGAAAATCAGGTCCCAGTGATCCACCTCAAGTGAGACCATAACTTCTAATACATTTGCAAGATTTCAGGGGGAAAAAAAAAATCAGGTCAGATGCAAACCCTATTACCAATTAACTCCATGAAAATGGCCAAATTACGATGTTTGGCCATCAAAAATAAATACACACACCAAGAAAAACCGCAAGTGTCGCTGCACTGCCTACAAGTAACTCTGTATGTGTTCTTTTTCACACTTGCATTCTTACAACATATTGCAAGCACATGAGGGAGAGAAGGAAATGGAAGCGGGGGCAGGATTCCTGCATGTTATAGATACTGCTAACAGGTTTTTTTTTTTTAGTCTTTCCTTAAGACCTTCTGGTTGCTGTATTTCATAGAGTAGAAAATTTCAAGATCCTTCCCTTGTTATCACTGATTCTAACAGCTATGTGTGCCCTGATGAGACTATTTTCTTGGGCATATTCCTATTAGTGCTCTTAAACATGTCTCTCCATTTGCCTCTTTTGGCTTCACTGCAACACAAAGCTGTAGGCATACTGCTAAATGAGGACATAAACTTTTCCAGACTTTTGCAAACAACTAGACTTCTGAAGAAGATAAATTGTTATTGCTTTTGCACTGCTCCTTTCTTGGGAAAAATGAAAAATGAAAAAAACACTGCCACTGTGTCAGTATTGCATAGAAGTTTATTGGATGAGCAATAACATGTCCTTGTCAATCGAACTAATAAGCAACAGAAAAGCTGGCAAGTATAATTCAAGCTCCTGAAAATAATTTCTGAATCCATTTCACATTCACATATTTAATTATTCATTAAAAGAAACCAAAATGAGTGAAAGGATCACAATCCTTCTCAGTGGGCCCTAAAAATTAATCAGATATTAGCTATGCCTGTGGTGGTTTTTTTTTAGTGGAAATGTAGCAAGAAAGTAGGAAAAGTATAGACACAGTTGAGGGAATGCACTCCTAAGTCATTACTGTCATGTCAAAGATTTTAGCACAATATATTTCCTGTATGTCAGAAGGGGGTATCTTGACAAGGATGTAAGACTTAGGCAGTACATCACCATGGTGAGGAAGGTCTTGGTTTTGGCGAGTATCAAACCAACCTATTTTATCATGCATTTTTCAGCTCACCAGTACAATGTTACATGATTCAGCAGAAACCACACAGTACAAACTCCTGCATGGTTGCAAAGTACTCTGGCTTTAAAACGAGTCCCACAAATCTTTTTGTCAATGCCTCAGATTTCTAGAAAGGATTACAAAGTTGGCACTGCACAAAAGCAGCGTAAGGGAGCCTGACTCATGCCCAATTGTGGCTTAAGAGCAGCTTGGGGAGCAAAGGTTAGGTTAAAGGTGTCTTTATGACATCCTTATATACTACTAGTTCTCTGTCAGTTTCTGCCAGGTCATAGCCTTGATCACTTCCTTTTCTTTACTGCAATGTTTCTGCCATTTTTTAAATGCTTCTGCATCTTGTACTTCAGGTCTCAGGTGGGTTACAGGATGAAGTGAAGGGTGAACTGTGCTGTGCACTCCCACAAACTAGATGTGTACTATGTGGAGACTTGTGCTTACAGAAAAGCTGGACTCAGTGTCCCAAATGATTTCTTCTAGTGCTATGGGAACATAGCACTAGAAAGTACACTAGAAATTCAGCAATATTTAGTGTAGTCCGAAGGCTATTTTAGGTTGTGCCAGCTGCTAAACACAGCAGGGATTCAACAGGGTGATAAAGGACATTTTAGACCAAGTCCTGACTTACACTCTCTGCAGGGAGATAATACAAAAATTGCTAGGAATGCTCTGCTCGGTCTGAGAATTCACCTATTTTGGGATAAGCCTTCCAGGGCTGAGTGAGGGCAGATTTATACTAGATGAATGGTGCAAATCTACAGTAATGCAAACAGGGTCTGAATGTGGAAAGGGAATAACAATAGAAGAATAATTTAAAGCCAAAGATTGATATTTCAGACCTAGCTGGCTGGAGGCTGGGCTTTTTTTTGTATTTGATTTTTTATTCATTAAACTGTTAACTTAACCCATTTTCAGTCCCTGTTAATGCAACCCAATTGCATCAGTACTTTAACAAGCTGTCAAAGAAACCATCATATATAAATGAATAGGCAAAATTGTGTCCATATTACTGCACTTTGACTCTGAACATGGGCATAATGTACTGAGCATGATATAGTGCTCCTTCAATACTCTCACTGGGGGTAGTAAAAAGTAAAGAAAGGCTGGGATGTTTGAGGGAAAATCTCTAAGCTCTGCGCATTATGTGTGATTCAAAAGCCAGGATTCTGAAATGATGCTAGGCAGATGTAAATTGAAGCTGTGAGAAGCAGCAGCATATTCAGGTAAAAGTATACTGCCTTGTTATATGTATTGAGAAAACACTGAAAAATTTGATGAAGAGTTAACTTGCTTATTTTTTGTGCTTGACCAAAAAAAAAAAAAAAATCATCTTCCCTGACCGGCACATTGCTAATGTCAGTGGTGAAGAAGGGCCAAACCCACCCTCCTCACTACTCAAGGTGTGCACAGGATGACCCAAGACATAGGTTCAGGATCTCGCTCAGGCAAGGGCTGTAGGCTTTGTCCCCACACTCGAACACATAGAGGTCCACACAGGTGCCACTGAGCCACAGAGCACACTTCATTTACATGTCAGTGGAAAATAATTTGAGTTTGTCCAGGCACCGAACTTAATACTGTGCTTTACCAATTGCAATTGCTGGTAGCAAGAAGTGTGGCTAAATTCAGCTGGTGTCAAAAACCTTTTAAGGCACTTCCATGGTGCTGTCCTGTCCATGGCTGAGTGCCTCCCCTGTTCATGCTCAATAGAACGATACAGTATTTTCAGCCCCACACTACCTGCCTGCGCTGTGTTTGCTCCGTCAGCTCCTCCCGCATGGAGGCTCCTCTTCTGTCAGGGGATGTGACCTTACAATTGCCATGGCACCCAACATCCCCTGGATCACATCTACAGGCTGTGGTACCCAGGGCCTCCGGGGCTGGAGATGAGGCACAGCCCAAGGGATGCTCAGGCCTGCAAAGTGCGACCGCACCACGCTCTGGAGTAGCTCCCCTTCCTCACGGCTCTAGGAGAAAGCCTTACAAAACGAGGCACAGCAGAAACCATGAAAAGAGAAGTCTCTTTGAATTAAAATAAATAAATAAATAAATAAATAAAAATTGAAAGAGGTGCTTCGGTAGCAACGCATGTTGGCACTTGACGGCCGGGCTGAAGCTCCGGCGGACTCGCGTTCCCAGGCGGGAGGGCCGGGACCCGGCCCCAGCTCCGGCCGCGGCCGCCGCGCGGGGGAGCTCCAGGCCTTGCAGCGGCCCGGGACTCAACCCGGCCTCAGGCTCGGCCCGCCGATACTTTGGGAAAAAAGGAATAAATCGGGGCTTTGATGGGATATCGGCAAATAATCTAAGAGTAAAAGGGAAAGGATCGCCAGTGTTCAAAACAAAACAAAACAAAACAAAAAACCAAAACCCCCCTATCTCCTTCACTGATACACATTTTAAACTACAAACAGCTAATCCTTACACTGTTTCCTAGTAAACTCTTTAACTGTGACAAAAATGGCTCAGCTGGAAGCAGGGAAATTAGCATGAAGTGAAATATTTGTGGGAGCTTAATACAGTTAAAAGATTGTTATTTTCCCTGACATAAGACACCGGGGCCAAGTAACCATTCTATTTCTAAAACAGAATAGCACACGGCAAGAAACAGTGGCCAAACAGTGATGACCAAACTGTGGAAGGGAGAGAGACTGGCCGTGAACATGAGGTAGATAAATTTCTGATACAAACCCATAAAACTACTACAGCATGGATAGGCAACAACTGGATGAAAGAATGAGAAGGGAAAATTACTCTCAGAACTGACTGATTATTAAATGCTGTTCTCTCCAAATCCTACCCGTTAAATGTGAAGCTTTTGTTCATCTAGATATGCATCATATTGCATCACATAGCTCTGCTACACAAATGTGTAGTGGAATGCATTCCTTTCTACTCATCTGCCTAACTCCTATCATTTTTGTTGAGATTTCTATACAAAAGAAAGTGAAATACAATATACAGTAAGAAACATTTATTTAGTTTTGTCTTTGACTCAGAAAGTGCCTAATCAGGGTGTCACCAGACTCTGACTATATGCATTTTTATTACTCTGGATTTTTTAAAATTAGTTTTTGTAACATTTAAAGTTTTTGTTCTCTGAACAGTTGACACTGGAGTGGGCAGTTTGTATGTCATTGCCTGGAATGGGGAAGAGAGTTAAAATTTCTCTGAAATGGATGAGGTAATGTTTACAGACTCATAACCAGGCTGTTGCTGGTGCTGTTGTTTGCTCTTCAAGGTTGGGTTAACAGTGTAACTGCCATGGTGACTCTCTGGAAACCTGGAAATGCAGAACAGCACTTTAGCAACTAAAAAGGACTGAAACCTAGTATTAGCTTACAGCTCTCCTCATAGCTAGAAGAAAAGTTTGGAAGAAACCCTGCAATCCCAGAGGCTGTCTTTATTTTCACATTGATGATTTATGATGACAATTTTCTCACGCTTTGTAATGACACCTCAGGTAAACTGTCTTTCTCACAACACAGAGCTTGGCCACAATGGGGAAAAAAGTGCACTGCAGCCTCACATGTAGAACCTGACAAAAACCTTAAGATACTCTGATACTTTTAGGTGCTAAAAAGCAAGCCCAGAGTGGCTTTCCAAATGACAAATGTTTTCCTTTGAGCCTAGGATGAATATATACATCAGCAGCTATTTTTCAACTGCTCTTTTTTCACATTTCAGCCAACTTTGAATTATTTTTGTTGAAACAATATCTTAAAGAGACACAGAAAGGTGTGGGTTTAAGCCACGTTTTCATGATGATCTTCCTTGAGATCATTGCATGTAATGATCAGATCTTCCCTAAATCTCTGAATGATAAGCAACTGGCTATACAGGTAAGGGCTTCAGACTATCCGTGTCTCTAAAATTATCTGTGTGCGTAACTATTTGCAAGATTGGGCTTGTCTATACTAACTTGCGGGCACCAGAGTTAATTCTCATTCTTGCTTAAATTAAATGTTTTTTGCACTCGTCCGGTACCTTCATAGCTTTGCCTTGCCAGTGCAAAAAGAAGCAGCGACTTGAATTGCAACGCGGTTGGAGAAAGATCCCAAACTCCTGAGATGAGAGAGATTTGCGTTGACCTCGCACCCACACCTCGCAGCGCCGGCACGCATTCCTGCTCTGGTCCCAGCCCGGGATAAGGCGGCACTCGCTGCCTGCCATCCCGAGGAGCCGTGCTCTGCGTCTGCAGCCCCCGTAAGGGCAAGCCCGCAGCGCTGCGCAGCCAAGTGCGCCGTGGAGAGCCCTCAGCCCACGCCGGCGCTGTCAGCAGCCCGGCCGGACCAGCCCCTCACCCATCCTGCTGACGGGCTGCTGCTGTGGGATCTCTGCCTGGCGCCGGGCTTGGCCCTTGCACAGGTACCAGCCAGCGCCGGGACCTGCAGCACAGCGCTGAGCCCCTCCGCAAGGATGGTCTTATCACCTCGGCATCAAAATCAGCACTACCGCTATCAAACACTGCCTGGGAGAGACATCTGCTATTTAAATGTATTCTAGCAGATGAAAGGAATGGAAACATAAAACCCAAACACTTCTCTTTTTTCCTAATGTAATCAGTATTTTTAAGCAGTTTATCTGCTTATTAATAGGAAGGTTTTAAAACATTTTGCTTGAGCTGACATTCTTTAATTATAATATTCACACTGCTGAATATGCAGTCACACCAGCAGAAGCTCTATTGTGAAAGAACACGCAGATTCAATCTGTTTCTTTATCTGAATTTTTCTGACTTGGTCTTATTTTTCCATTCATCATTATATTTTTGTTTGCTTCTCACATTTCTTTTTAAATGTGTGGGTTTTTTCCTCTTACTCTGTTGTTCCACTTGAAAACACCAGGATTAGCATGCAGATGTTTTTTTTGATCATTTTTTTTAATCATTTCCATTTTCCACAGTCTATTTGGGTAGCTGGGGATTTTTTGTTTGTTTGCTTTTGACCCTGTTTTGTTGGTTTTTTTTCTTTCTAATGTATTACCCTCGTCTGAGTAAACACCTTCTGTTTGCTATTGTTTTCTTAAATCAGTGTTTTAGAAAATTAACTTCTTCTAGTTAAATAGATGATGAGCTATGCTAGGTCTGCCAATAATCTAATAACTTCCATGGTTTTAGTGCTTTGATAACTGTGAAAGCTTAGGTCAAATAGCTACTGGTTTAGGAAGGTTTTGAAAAAAAAAAGAAGAAAAGAAAAGAAAGGATAAGGTTTCAGCATGTATATTATTTGTGGAAAAATTGTGCTGTAATACCTTTAAAAATGGCTTTTAGAATTCATGTAAGTTATAGGATTTGCTGAATATAGATAGATGAGAAAAGTATTCATACTCCTTGCCAATAAGAAAGGACCAAATTCCTATTTTTTATTTAATTAAAAGGAATAATCACCTCTAAATGAGCTCCAGTTGGAATTTTGGCTAGGTTGTTATCTGCAAGCTATCATTCACGGGAGTTGAATTACACTTAATTTTTAGAAAGCTGAGAGGAGAAAAAGATATTCAGCATCTTAGCCCAGGGAAACTGCCACGGAATTCTGCTTTAAGAACGAGAAGAAGAAAGAATATAACCCAAGCTGTTGCCACCCATGAAACTTGCAACATCCACCTTCATTAAATCTATATTATAAACACGGAAGAGGTTCAGGAATGCCTTATCTCTTGCATTAGAAGGAGTGATCAATGGATTTTACAAGGCTGGTATTTCAAGATCAATTTTTAATGTCAAGAAACTAAAGTTGGAGGTGGGTGTTCTTCCATAACCCTGAACATTTCCAGTAACTAAGATATCCACCACTGCTGTTTAGTGGCTCTATATTTTCAAGAACGTCCACGCCTGAAGCATCCATGGATAGCAAAACTCATCTCCACACCACCCCTTACAAGGAAACGCAAAATTGCCTGCAGTGGTATGTGCTGGGCGAGCTCAGAAATGCCATGAACATGTTGTCTGGGGGCATGGCCAAGACAACAGAAACTCCTGCTCATTTTCCAAGTTCATTTAATGCCTAAAACCTTGTAGGGTCCCTCTTATCCAAAATGTCTTTGGTCACTGAGGGGCCACAGCAATTGCATCACCCTGTCCTGGCACGCCCAAGGAGCAGCTCCAGGGCAGATGCACAGAGCCTGGAGTTCAGTACTGAGAAAGCACAACATGCACAATTTAGTTATTTCTTAGAAAGTATCTGCCACCACCTCTCCCATGCAGTGGACTTAATTCCTGGAAAGGGTTATTGGCTAAAGTTAAAAAAATATTATATTGAAATGTGAATTGTCCCTTGAAGGTTTTAATAAGCAAAGAAGCAAATGCAAAAGGAAAAAAAAAAAAAAAAAGGATGATGCTTTTTACTTTGTTTCTAGACACCTCATTAAAAATGGTAAATTTTTTAAGCTTTAGAAAAGCTATCTTTTTTCCCACAAGATAAAGCATAAGGTTATCTATTACCTGAAGCTATAATCAGGTTAATATAACAAATCTGTTTTTTCCCTGCAATCCTATTTCTTTTTGCCCAAGTAATCAATTTTTGGTGACATCACATATTTCAAGGAGAAAACACAGGATGACTCTGCTACAGCAGTACAGCAGAGCAGTAAGAGATTTTTTTTTTTGTCTTGCTCTGCAATATGTAACTGAAAATGCTTTAGGGGTTAGTCTGCTTTCTTTAAAGTCGTGGCCATTAAAAAATGTTCTCCCAACCCTTCTTCTGTGTCCTGTCACAAACAGACAAAGGCAGAAGTTCCTGTAGCCCTGCAGCCCCTTTGCACCAACAAAGCTGAAGCAAAAGCAGTGCAGACAAGGTACAAACCTCTCCCGAGTAGGTGTTAGTGGGGAAATGTGGGTGTGTGCCATCTCATGGGAGGGACCTGGGTGCATGAGGTTACAGAGGGATTATCCTGAAGATGCTGCCTTCTACCTTGTAATCTAGTGATTTCCTTTCCCAGCACAGCAGTTTATTTCAAGAAGAGCACAGTTTAGCATCTCTTTGAACATACCATTATTACTAAATGGATTGTAATTAGTTCCTGCTTAGGAAGAACTTGGACACAGAGGGACATGCAAGTGTTAAATGTTACAGTCATTATCATTTACCTTTACTTAATACATTTCTGTTTTATTTAGCTACTTGTGACCAAGGCATCTGTGTGTCTTTGGCCAGGCTGCACACGGGGGAACTAGTGAGACCACAGGAATGGAAAAGTGGAGTCCTGAAATATGCCTTGCTTCAGAAAGCTGAGAGGTGAATTTGCTGGTAATGTAATAAGCAACTGGTTAGCAAGGAAGTTAAAAATGTTTGCAATTCAATTTACTGTATTTCCAACCTCAAGTCTCCAAATTAATCGTAAGTTGAACTGACTTAAAAATAACTTAAGATTGTTCTTTTATATTTTTTCTTTCAGTAGACTTCATGTTTTCAAGGCCTTCTTCACATGCAAGAGCTACAGATTTACCTTTTTTAGTAAAAAAAGCATCCTTATCTTAAGAGTTCAGAGCTTTAAAAAAATCAATGCTAAGAATGGACAACAAGGAGTGACATACACCATACATTTTCAGAAGAAATAAACACCACCAAAACCCTAAAATATTAAATATTCATTAATTCTAGTCACATAAGCTGACAATTTCCTTAAAATCTATGAGTTAAAATCTCAACCTTGCAAACTCATAGAAGTCCACTGAAAATGTCACCAGGATCTTCAGTGGAGAGGGAGGACTAATAATTCAATTTAACTAAGAGTGATTTTAGGTCCTGTCATTTGGGCAGACAATCTAAATGACAAAAAACAGGATCATGTCCATTTATAAATTTTATTTGGTTTGGCTTTGCTTTTTCCTTGGAAGAATACTGATGTGCTTGTCTGATTAACTGAAACTTAAGGCTGAGTTTTAGATCTAGAGTTTCAGATCTAAATTCTAACAGGATCCTATATAAATTCTACAGGATTTAAGTAGAACAAAAAGATGTCTGTATGGGATGAACAGATACATGCATTCTAGGTGCATATACATCTATTTGTGTGAGGGCAAAAATCAGTACTACTTACAATTACATGCCATATAGTCTTTTTTTAACATGCCTGTGCTTCTGTTAGGGTGCATATCTAAAAAGCTTGCACACTCAGACAATCTTCAAACCCCAGTGTCCAGGTCTGCAAATACCTATTCCAGTGAGTCATCATCAGCTTCATGAAATAATTTTCCATTGTAAACTTGCAAGTGATCTGCTCTGGGGTGTAAGGACCTTAAAAGGCAGCGATGAAATGCACTTTAGGAAAAAAAAAAATTGAACTCAGCATGAGATCACTCATGAAAGGAAGGGCACTGACACTCAAACCTCGAGTTATCCAATGCCTTCTTTAAAAAATGGTCTCTCATAGGTGGTCGCAAAATTGTGTCTTTTGTGCTCCTTTCCTGTTCCTCCTCCATCAGAGGAGATACCACAAGTCAAACTTCCACAATTTAAAAATGTAGCCTAAATGCATCAGGTATATATTTATATACTGCAGGTCTTTCACTGTATGACTAGAATGTGAGATAAGTGAATTCCACTCTGAGATTAGAGACTCCCCTGTAGTTCTCTGCAGATATGAGAAAACACAGGCCACAGGCTCTTTGAGCAACTCTGGGGCCCAAAAATACAGGACATTTTCCCATGATAAGTCAGCTACCTTAGAATGTGCTTTTTCTTTTTTTTCCCCTTTTAAATCTTTTTGTTGGCCCAATGTTTCTGCAGTGTAGACACTGTCAGCTTCAGAGGCTGAAGGTTTATTTGTCCACAGAACAGATAATGGATAAACTGCAGCAGTGAGAGTTTATTCAGCCCACCTCACCAAGGAGCTTAGCGATCACTTGGCAGTGCCATCCTCCGTGCCACTTCTGCTTCTGGTTCATGGGCCAGTGCCACTGAAGTTCTCAACAGATGATGCTGTTAGTACAACCCACTACTATTTATCTTTTTTCTGTATGAAAGGGAATAAACTACTTGTTTTGCTTACACAGTCCTGTGAAGAGCCATTAGGTGGTACTAGTGGTGCTTTTGACTGCTGGCATCTGCTCTAGATAGGGTTTGAGTAGGGGCCTTGAAGGTAGAGGGCTTTCAAACACCCGTTTGCTTGCCAATCCCCTGAGGAATAACAACTACATTGGTATCAACATACTGGAAGATGTGTGACACCAGCCAGCAAGCCAGGTACTCTCAATGGCAGAGTAACACTTTATTGAAAGAGACGGGCACGTGAGGGCAAGCTGTGAAATAAAGATGCACAATTTCTTGTGAGGCCTTTTAAAACA
Organism: Promerops cafer; assembly: GCA_013398275.1. Taxonomy (NCBI): domain Eukaryota; kingdom Metazoa; phylum Chordata; class Aves; order Passeriformes; family Nectariniidae; genus Promerops; species Promerops cafer. The sequence continues at coordinate 1,960,470 of VZSE01003443.1, read as the reverse complement.
CTCTTACTGAACTACCTTGTCCAGGTAGCATTATTTAAAAACTTTTGGAGAGTATTTTACTGTGTCCAAAAATATCGCTCCCCAAAGTGATTTATCAATCCATCATACTGCGGGGAAAAAAAAAATTCTAGGAGTTTCTCTTTTCCTTTTTGAAAGTAGACAGAATTTTAGATGTAAAGTACAATCGTATTCTCTACAAATTCTTACCATTCTACATTTCTTGTGTTGACATTGTGTATTTTTTTCCACTGCCAGTGGCCTGAATAATAATGGTGTAGCACAAGCCAGACAGTCACACGATACTTGTCTTGAGCAGGACTCTGGGTAAAATGCTCATTCCTGCCTCCACAAGAACTGGTGTTATAACTTTAATATTTTAATTGTGTTTGGGGCTTTTTTTCGTGATAGAAGAAAAAAATCCACTAGACAACCAAAAGAGCCTTTAAGGTGTAAGATTGTTCCAGATCATTTTCCCTCTTTGCTTGTGGCTTTTAAAGAGATCATTTCTGCAAGGAGCTAGGATTCAGCATCCTATTTTTGGCACAGTGTCCACGCTTCTGACTTTGCATGGGAAGGGTTAGAGCTGAGAAAGCAAAGCTGAGTATTTATATCACATAGGTACGTGAGCTGTGCCTAAAGCCAAGCAGTACAGAAGACTTGAAGTGTATAGGTACACACCCTGTTCTGCACAGTGGACAACAACCACAAGGCTGCCTCCATGAAAATATATTCCATCTTTTTGGCGTCCTTTCAGGAGGGCAGAAACAATGCATAGCCCAAATGCTCCAAAGCATCCTCTGCTTTGCAGTTGCAGATGCCTGTTCATTAACTGGTAAAGGCAACGACAGTTCCTAAAAGTTACTAGAGTTAGACATGGATTTACTACAAATTAAGGACTTGGCCAAGATTTTTTTTTTTATTTTTTTTAATGCATTAGCAGATGGCAAATATGCACTGAGCACAGAAAAACTACTAGTTTTTGAGGGCAATGGTTGCTTGCAATGCTAATTTGGGGCTTTATGTTTATGCAAGCTAACCTGGAGGGACACATTTCAGAGCTAGGTTGAAGCCGCAGAAAGACTCAAGCAGCAAAGTGCAGAATACCAGTAACCCATTTAAAGTCGGGTGTGTGAATGCAGGGTTGGGTGTCTGCTTGTTCTGAAGAGATTCAGAAAATAAGGCAGGAGCAGATGTTAAGAGATCACAACTTTATATATTTCCCTCATTCAGTCACGTCAAGATGAGATCATTTGCGAAACTTTCAAAATGGGAAGGTACCTGGCTTTATGTTTGGATTCAGGCTAGCTGACACTCCACTGCAAGCTGATATCCACATGTTCTCCTGGAAAGGACGTCCACATGAGAACATTTTAGAGCACTGTTTTGTGGTGGAAATCAACTAGTGATGAGCATTCAAAAGCAGATGTTGAGAGATGTTTACAAACCAGGTGCTGACAGACTGTTTTCATCTAGCAGTTCTTTTGATGGATACCATATCCATATCTGCCAACTGGGATGACATAGACAACCTTTCCCTCCAAACTCTGTTAACCTTGATGCAGAAAGCAACCTGGGATAACCACAAAATAGCTACTGACCAAGGCTGAACAGCTTATGTAGTTCCGACAGTGTAGTCACAAATAGGAATAAAATGAAAATCAAAGCTCAGAGAGGAGGTCATTTTCCTGGCAACAATACTACCCACAAATACAGGGGAAAGATGTGTCATTCTCAGAACAAAATTTATCCTGCAGACAACTGAAGTCACATAGTATGGTCTCCCATGACTCCCAACAAATGTTTTGTACATCACTTTTTATTTCTTACTTCTTTCTGTTATTTTCTTTAAAGAATTGTGATATTCTGTGTTATGCCTGATACCATGCTGTTCCTACACATAAGACATTCTTGTGTGTTATGGTCAGACCTGGGTTTTTTTCTCTTTCTGATTCATTTAAGGAACCAGGAAGCCATTTTTGTGAGTGAAAAATCACACTGACCTCACCTGCAAATTCTGTGCACAGAAGACTTTAAAACCATTCCAGTGGCTACAGCATGAATCACAATACAGCAGGTATTCAGCTATCTTTTTTAATAAGTATGCTTTAATTGGACAAAAGCGTAGCTGACATGTTTAACTTACACATCTATTATAGGGTAGAACTCAACCACTCTCTTGTAATATGATTTCCTGTGAAGTTAGCTGTATTTTGGTCAAATAATCCTGCAGCTAAGACTGATTTCTCTGAACATATTTGCCAGCTGGGACTCTATTAGGTTAGAGCACTGCTCCCTACAATTAGGACCTGTGGACATTAATGTCATACAAATAAATACGTGTTGCTGTAGAATAGTTTTGATAACTAATTCACCACACAGATTAAGTATGAACTATCAACTCGCACAGTTGACTTCTGTGTCTCTGGCCACAGAAGTCCCATGATATTGCTCCTGCTCTCTAGCTACATGGCTGAGGATTTTTTAATAGTAGAGAGAGAAGAGAAAGTGGGGAGAGCTGACTGCTCTAAGTTCCTGGGCATGTCCACTGTTGATAATTTATTCATGCATTTTCTTCTGCTTCCTTGGTCTGGTTTTTCAGCTCATATTTATCATAACAGCTCCTTGGAAGTCAATGAAATAATATTAGTTTGTCCTCTTTTGACTGAGAATATGACTGGATAAAATTTTAGTCAGAACTGAAGAATAAGCTAGAAACCTTGAGTGTTGTTAATCCAGCATCTAAGGGGCTTATTCCTCTCAGGTACTGCTCCCTGATTCAGCACAATCTTTTGAGCATTTGTTTAAATCCCTCTGTCAATAATGACCCACAAGCACAGGCCGAAGGCAAGCGTCACAAGAAAATATTCTGACTGCAGTTCTTGGAGTCTTTCAAACAGCAGATTATTGAAATGTGAATGCAGCCCTAAAACTTAAATCCAGTTTAGCACATCCTGAAAAGCCAGGAAAATGGGAAACCTCTCTCTGAATGTGGTAATGCTTGTTTTTGCTCTGAAGAACTAGCAGTTTTCAGATTATGGCTCTAGTATTTTAAAACTTAAAAGACCTTAAGAACAAGACAAAAACCATGCTATTGTTTATAAGGAAAACCATAGACATGATGAGAGTTCAAATAAAGTAATGAAGATCCTTAAATACCAACATTTCTTCAGAACCTTTTAGTGTCTTACTGACTAGAGAAGCTCAGGAAAACCAAAATAACATCTCCCTTGAGCCAGTGGAGCTCATAGCTCCTGACAATCTTTTCCCTTTGCTCTACACGCTATGACCACCATGTCCAGCCCTTAGTGAAATGAGTGTTAAATTCACTGAAGAGTATCAGAAATGGAAATACACAAGGGGGGGGGGGGGGGGGGAAGNGGGGGGGGGGGGGGGGGGGGGAATGCCACACAATTTTCTAAAGCAGCTGAACTTGGAAAAGACAGTCAATGGGGGAATTAGGACAGTTTGAAAAGAGGTAACAGAACAGGCCTTTGTTATTATTTTCTATTTGAACATCAAAACAAAAATAATCAAAACTATCTTTGCCAGAAGTGGAATAAATTCCCCTCTGTTCCACTAAGCTGCATGTGTCTGGCCTGACTCCTTGTACAGGAGAGTGAGAAAATTTTGGCCAGCAGATTTAGGTATCTACTCCTCACCCCTTTCCCACCTGGTAGCATGCTTCTTTCTGGGCTGCCTCCATAAGAGCAAAGAGCAACAGCTCCTTCTCTGTTGCATCCCAAAACATAGCATCAGAATCACCCTTTGCTCCTCTCCTAGCAGAAGTGGCCCAGAAGCAGCCTCATAAGCAGGACTGGGAGGCTTGTAAAAAACTGAGACACTGGGATGGAGTTGCTACTGGTTGCATAAAGTAAATGCCAAACAGGAAAATTGCCCTCTGGGAAGGTATGTCAGGCGAGCCTTGGTCCTGTACATCTGGATTTTACTCCCCAAAGTAATGTTAGCTGGACAACATTCAGCTCCTGGTCTTGCAGATCTCAGCCTGACTGCCAACTGCAGATCACCCTCTGTCCCAATGGGCTTCAGGCACAGTGAAGAGCAACTGAGCACAGCATGAGACAAAAGCCATCACTTTACAGGATCAAGCCCATCACAGGATGCAAGAAGCAAGTTGTCCCTCTGACACATGTGAGGGGATGAGGTACCAACAGATCAACACAACAAATTGGTGCCTGGAATACTCACATAAGCAACATTTCAGAGACAGCAATAATAATAATAATAAAAATAATAAATAATGAAAATATAAACCTGGCTATGGTTTCTTTTAGATGCAAATCAAGATTTAAATATAAAAATGATAGGCTTCTGTTAATCCTTCTTAGGAAGTCATAAATTGTTAATCAGACCTTAGGCAGTGTTGTTTAATACCAACTTTAATAAAATAGCTGCCTGAAGCAGAAAGACAGTTGGGATCCTGACTCTAAAACTTTGGTAACCTCATCCACTTTTTTGTAGCCTGAGGCTCTTACACTACCATTGATACTAACTCCTTTGAAATATGCTCATTTTTTAGGTTGCTAAATTATTAAACACCTTATTAGTTGAAAGATTAGATGGAAAAAAGTCATCTCTGTATGACGGAAAATGGATTGGAAGAGGAAGGAAAAGTTGAGGGAATATTTACATAAAAGATACAGCTCTGTTATTGATATACAGAGGTAATCCATAATCCATAATTCATTTAAGAAATGAACCCATCAAATTACATAACTACACATGACAAATTGCTACCGTTGAGCTATCCTACAATAAATTACAAGGAATCATTCCTGTCAAGAGTGTATTTTGTTTGAGACTAAAAAAAGCAATGTCGCTACAAGGTTGTTTTCCCTCTTGTTCCATAGGATTTGTCTATCACACACAATCTCTCACACTTCCACCATATAATTTGATCGGGGTAGAAAAGGTTCCTTTGTATGGAGTAACCACAAAGTCTCCAAAAGTAAAACTGCTTTGAAAATTGCAAGAAAAGGGGAAAGGACAAAAAAGAAAAATGCTTCTTCCTCATTATTTCTTAATACTATTTGTCAGTCAGGTGAGCAGATCTTTAGAGCAAAAAATAAGAAACAGTCATTTCCTTAAGTGTGATGTCTTTTTAGAGTATGTCCAGAGCAGCTTGTTAGCAAACTAATTGTTTCATTTAATATGCAACACAGAGCATACTTACTACTTTGAAGTGCTTATTCATGATGTCATGGATATTAGTGTATATTTCTTAATTACACAACAGAACAATCTTTCCTCTTTCAACCTACACTTTCTGCTGCTCTGATTGGTTTCTCTAACTAGCCAGAATAATCATTTTGCCACACAGAAGCAGAAAAGGAAAAAAAAAAGTAAACAATTTTAAAAGCCATTTTAATTTAATAACAAATTGGGAGCTGTATTTTGTGTTAAATTAGCACTGCAAGCCTCATATCAATTCAAGGCAAGGTTCCCTGTTCGTTACTGCTTAATTAATCAGTCCTGTTTCCATCTAAATGAAAAGTTTTCTCTCTTCCCTATCATCTCTAACATCTCATTTCAGGCAGCACATCAAGTTAATCTTGCTTACATTAGCAACTTATTTCTAATGGCTCAGTTCAATTATTTGGTTGGAGCATGGTGTTAATAATGCCAAGGTTGCAGGTTCAGTCCCTGTATGGACCATTCACTTAAGAGCTGGACTTGAAGATCCTTATGGATCCCTTCCAGCTCAGAATATTCTGTGATAATTCATTCGATCCCAGTTTGCAGATGAATTCAGCTTGGTCTCTACTTTGTTTTGGGCAGCTTGGAGTCAGTGTAAAACAGCAATTGCAAGAGTGAGCTCATCCAGCCTCATGATGAACCCACTAAGTGAGGACAAACACCTACTTCCAACGCAGTGAAACCTTCTGAACTTTTGGCCTCCTGGTGTGCCTTGTCCTTTCTGAGGAAACACTTAGGAAACACTTAGAGACATGGTTTAGTGATGGACTTGACAGTGCTGGATTAACTCTTAAACTTGATCTTAGTGGTCTTTTCTAACCTAAAACATTCTATGATTAGAACATGCACAGGGCTGAGCAAAGAATTATTATCTTATAAAACAACAGATGAGTATGAAACATTCCCATGAAGAGAAATCAGGAAGAAGAAAAATCTTTAAGGGAAGGAGAATATGGAAAGTTGGGTGGTATCTGAAAGCATGTTCTCATTAACCTTTATGCAACATATCCTGGAAATAAAGCTGCGATAAGCATGAGTCCTGAACCACCATCAGTAGTGTATATTAAAAAGTATCAAACGTTCCACCATGTCACCTTTGAAGGAAGTGAAGAATAGGACTTGAACACCATCTGGTTGAATATCTCCTACTTATGCTGACCCCACCATTCCCAGAGCTGGAAACTGCTGCTGCTGCCATAATGTGGTACTTTCTATCACCAGCAGCAAAGCACACTAACTCTGGGACTTAACAAAAGACCTCTGGTGTTTTGGATTGCACCAAGCTGGCCCCAGTCAAACACTTACTGAAGCTGCAGTTGCTCATACATGCTCTTACTCTGCACTTGCCTTGCTCAGTTCAGCCTTCAGAAGTAAGTTTTCCAGCTGCTCCTAGTGCTGGGATGCCTGCTTGCCCATGCCAGGATGTCTGTTGTTAACACTGCCACCCCCTGCAGGCACCACCACGGCTCCAGCAGATCTGTCCGTAGAGACCCACAGCCTCCGAGACGTAACAGATACTTGCTCGGGTCAGGGCTCGAAACTAAATCTGAGCCTGAGGTGTCTGCAGCACATGAAGGCTGGTTTTAATGCCAGCTTGACAAAGAGAGATACTTCTGTAATAGACACAAAACACACAATATTAAGTGACCATTCCAAGAGGATGAAACCTGTTTTTCTTGAATAAATCCAGTATTTACTTTTGCTCATCCAGTACTCAGGATGTTATTGCAACAGGGAAGAAGGATGTGCAGCATATTTTAACCTTCTAGATTTGCAGCAACCAGCCTCTGACCTCACATTTACCAGCCTGGTTGAAATTACAACCTGCTGCCAAGGAAAACTCTGTCATACTTTAAAGTAATTCCGATATCAAGTAGCTTTGAGGTATCTGACAAATGAATTATGGTGGATTAATGAGGAGCTGCTTTCAAAAATCCTGCAAAAGAGACCCTTACATGTTACAATATGGTAATGCATTTCATTTAATAGCAAGATAAATTATGTGCTGAGAAAAGTGGGAGCCTGTTTTTGTGTTGTTTTGTTGTGTGTTTTTTTTTTTTTCCAAGAGGAACAGAAATCCTTCCTATTAATCAGAGTGCACACTTCTGTTTCTGATGGGAAACACCGCTCTGAAAAGCACTGAATTCCAAAGCTGCTTGAGATTAGATTGTCTGCAGAATTGTGTTGATGGCTGCAAATATTAATAAATATGATACACTGGGCCACCTTTTTTCTTCAGATTCTTATGTCCGCTTCCTCTTAAGTGCAGATGACCTGAAGACACAGGCACTAGGAGGAAGAATCTGAGCTAAGAATTGGTTTTAGAGATGCAATACACAGTGACACTTGCACAAAGGAAGGATGTTCCCATTACATGCCAGCTGAAACAGCCAGGAAGTGAAGATCTCAGTCCAGTCCTCTCTATCCCCTCTGCAACTGCTGATGGGAGCTGACAAAGACAGCAGAGAATCCCTCTCCATGCTGTACAGATGATCCAGGGCTATACTGTTGAAGGGGCGTCAATGGGAAAAGATGGTTATTCCTTACATAGGTTTTCTTTCCATCCCCATTTTGTGTAGTCTAAATAATACAAATTATACAAATATTTGGCGGTCATGTTGTCGTCCCCAAAAAAAATAATTGCAAAGTTGTAAACACTTCATTACAAATCCTGACATCTTGATCCAGAACAACACTGAAGTATTCAAACAGCCTTGTGGACTTCAGTGCAGTTTATTGGTACTTTTAAAAGGAAACTGCTCTGGGACCAGGTATGATAAGTCAGATAGAAGAACATGCTTTGTTTATGGCAGAAAACCTTGGTAATTATCAGCAGTGAGAAGGGAAATACCATAGCAGAGCATTCATATTATTTAGACTTAAATGGAGTTTAGATGAAATACAGGGTTTTATAATACTGGTTGGCACAGCATGAATTGCTTAAAGGGATGTGGCTGGTGGACTTAAGAGTTGCTTCTGCATCTTTTTCCCTTTCAGTCCTGACAGCTAAATTGAGCACCAATTTCACAAAAGAAATTTGCTCCCTGAAAGAGATTCTACCTCTATATACTCCGGCTCTGTGATCTGCCAGGGCACTCTTCACACTACGAAAGTGAGGAAATAGGTTCTCTTGAATTCTTGTAGAGCTTGATCAGTTTGTCAGGCCAGCTCCAAAAGCATTAGGTCATAGTAGGTGGCACAGAGCTCAGGACCTGGTACTGCTTCGATCTAAACTGGGCACATAACTTTTAAATTTAATGTGTCCTTTTTATGTGTCTTTTTCTACTTCTCCCTCTATTTTATTTACACTAAGATCAATACCCGTGTCAGGGGTATTGGTGTACACCATGTCCTTATTCAAGTAACTTCCCTTTGACTCACCTTCATATCTATGTGCTAGGAATACTACTCCTTAGATGTTTACAAAGCAGGGGTGCTTTGGAATGAATTCATGCAGGCATGGACATGAACAAGAAATAGTGTGGTATGACCTCTGGCTGCCCCAAACCACAGGAAGCAGCATGCAGAATAGGCAGCCTTTTATGAGATTTTTTCTTATCCCCTTCTCTCCCACAGGCATAAGTAGGTGGGAATGTATGAGGCAGGGAACGGTAAAGAAATTCTGTGGCCGGTCCAACTCGGCCAATGCAGAGAGTAAGGTCATTGCCACCTTGCTTGGGGACAGCTCAGATTACTTTCTCCTGGGAATAAGATACTCAGTCTTGTCTCAGACAGCTCTGGAGCTACCCAGCTTCCCCCCCGTCCCCACCACAGAAAACATGGCTGAACAAACAAGCAAAAAACATCCAGAAAATCCTTTGGGGAGAGAGTGTCAAAGCAGATGCAAGGAGTCCTTGAGAAAAATAATTGGCTTTCTTTTGGATGAAAAAAGAGACCCAAATCTGACTTTTTCCCCCCCATTCATTCTTTGATCAGCTACAACAACTAAAGAGAGCAGGAGAGAGGCAGGCAGGTTGACTGCAAGCTGTACTTGCTGTAAGAGCCCGGTTCAGCATCCCTGCTGTGTTATGATCTCCTCCTGTGACCTTGGGCGAGTCACTCACCTCTGTGGTGATTCACTTCCCCCACTGTAAAACACGGCCAATTATACAGGCCAGCCTCACTGTGGGGCCATGTGGTGAAGATGTGGAATTGTGAAATACTTGAACAGCTTTTGAGTGAAGGCCTCATGTCAATGAACTACACCTTGTCCCTTACTTGAAATGAGACTCCCAAATGTCCACAGAGTATCTGTGGGTTCTTGGGGGGTTTTTTTGCGGACTACTATAAGCTATATAACTTTCTTTTTGTCCAGGAAGATACTTTTGTCAAATAATGATTCCCAGACTAATGACACCCTAAAGTTACAAACCACCAGGCACTCAAAGCGAATCAATTCAGTGAGGAAACAGATTTCACCTGAGTCCTCAGGGCAAAACTAAAAGCAACCGTGCTTTTAATTATTTCTGCTATGGTATTGGATCTAAGAGGATGAGGGAGGAGGACACACCTTTCTAAGAGAGAGGGTGTTCCCTGGAGTGTGACTGTCAGTAGGAAGGCTGGCCCCAGCGCCGCAGTGTCAGCACCCCAGCTGGGGCCCACAGGCACATGTGGTTCTCCCACCACTCCATGGCCTCTCATGCAAGTCTGGATCACCATGACCTTCAATGCTAAGTGGAGTTACCATCAGAGGCAAGCATTCTCTTTGAGTTTGGTGTTACCCTCACAACAAAGCAGAGCTACATGCTAATGATTGTGTTGATTAAGCAGCCTCTGTGCTTATAGAAGCTATTAGCTGACAATTGTAATGAGGGAACAGGCAGCTCTGCTTTCCACCAGACAGACACAAACCTGCAATACCTGGGGAAACTTGACTAGTGTTTAATTTTTGTGCTAATTTTTCAATTCCTGCTGACCCTTCTCCTAGGTCCTCCTGCTCTGGCTCTGTGATTAGAAGAGAAGAAGTGGGAACGCTGGAAAGATACACTACCTGTTATCTCAGAGGCAGCTGTAAACATTACAGCACGATAATGAAATTAGTTTAGCTGAGAGGAATTATGGTACCCAGATAGTACAGGATGGATCTCATTCATAAAGTGCTCTCTTCTGTGCATTGCAGCATGTCACTAGGGAAGAGCTGAGGGGTTACGATGGGTATTTATGTTGCAAATGAAATCTAATAGTCACACTTTGGCTAGAATTAAGCATTTTCTGACTACACACAAACATATATGCATATCCTGACAAGACAGGCTAATTGACCCACAAAATATTTGCCCACAATGCCAGAATAAAGTCATTATTGAACAGGTTACTTAAAACATAGCAAAGTGTTCTAGAATCAGACCAGATGGAAATGTATATGCACTTTTTGTCTATGTGCTGGGTGCAGAGGAGGGTATGGAGAGGGTGTCTTGTGGCTGGGTGTGAAGAAAGATAATGCAGATAATAATATTATTATCAACTCTATCTTGGATGTTTCAGCATGGTCCTATCAAGTGCTCTGGTACCATCACAGTTAAGCAATCACTTCTTTGCTTAGAGATTTTTTTTTTTGGAGGTCCAACATCATAACTCAGGAAGGACACCATGCCAGTTGAGCATTTTCCATCCTGACAGGGCTCACAGGCTCCCCTCACCTTTCCCCATCAGCACTGATCCTCACTGCTGCTCAGAGGGTTGCAGCTGCGGAGGAAACTATTCTTTCTGGTTTGTTTTGAGAGAGAAAAATATTCAAGGAGCAGGCAGCTCTACGAGACTGGATGTACCAACCAATAACATTAATTCACACCACTCTATAGGCACTCCTGAAATTCAGTTATCCTATTTTCTTCTGGTAATGTTCTTGCTAACAAACAAACAAAAGCATAAACTCAAATATTTACAATCTTTGTTTGGGCCTTTCAGTGCCAAATGCACAACCAGGAAGATAAAGTGGAAGGCAATGGTGGCAACCAGCCCCACCTGGAATAAGGAGATGGTCACTGGTACAAAGAGGGTTAAGCGTGCCTGAAATGGGGTGGGGAAGTAGCTGGTGGGTGATCAGGATTAGGACACACAGCAGTGTCCTAGAAAAGCTTAGGAACCTGGATGGACTCCCAACACATATCAGCCAGTCATTGGGGGAGAACCAAAAAGCGACTCTTAGGCTGAGATTTACGGCACAGAAAGCACAACTGGATATGAAGTACTCATACTCGAACTTTAAAAATGCTTTTATCCAGCACTTTCCACACCTAATTCCACTGCAGCAACACTCACAGCACAACCCAGAGAGGATGACTTTTTCTGCTGATGTTTTGTATTAATTATGCATTCTTCGAGGGTGTTTTTAAAACAGGGACTACTAATCTGCCCTATACCTTTTGTAAAGCAATAAAGACAACTAAAAACTGCATTTAATACTAAATGTTCACGCTACATCTCATCTCTCCCCATCCCAAATGAAACAAGGCAAGATTCCATACCTTTCTCCTCACACAGCACAGTTTTTTTCAGACCCTTTGGAAAGGTCTGCCATGACTAAGCATGCAGCATGAGCAAACCAGCTGCTACTGGAATTTTATCTCAACCAGAACACATTTAAACTTGAGAATGGTGTTTATACTGCAAACTGAATCCTGCATAGAGTCAGCAGAAGAGATTCACTCTGTGTGCTGCAGAACTCTTCACTTTGTGCACAGGATGGGGGACTCACTTTAAAGATTTACATTGAAAATATTCTGAATTTGACCCCACCATGGCAGGCAGGATAACCACAACAGAGTTTATCAGCCCTGTTTCTAAGAGCTATGAACCAAAGAAATTATATAGGAAAAAGAAAAAAGAAGTAAACCCCAAATGATGCAAAGCCTTTGAAGATACAGGAACAGTTACTGCAGCTAACTAGGTCTTCAAGGGGTTAATGAAGAAGCCTCCCTAACACCCAGCTTCCAAGGCAAAGCCTTTCCCACACGCTTATGATAATCAAAAGATACTGAAAACCAATTCTACTTCATTCTGGTATAATTGCAGCAGAGCCACTAGAGGAATTGTAACCATTATGTAAGATGAGGCACCATCACAGTGGGGCCTGCTGCTTCAAATGTGTTCTACCCACTCTTTTTTATAGATTTAAGCTACCTTTCATTTTAGTAATTAGCCACCATTTCCAAGGAGATCCATAAGTAATTTTCTGCACATCTTGAGCCATAATGCTGCAAGATTGCACCAGCAAGATAACATAATTTAAAAGTAGTCAACAAAAGGCAGGTGACACACTGAAAAGTTCAGTTAAGCATGAGACAGAGATCACCATTTCATTTAATAACAGATAAATGTTGCTTGACCACCACACAGCACACAGGCATCCACCAGAAAACCCAACAGTGGTTCCTTCCAAACCCAAAAATATTGCAGGATTCTATTAACAAGCAGCATTTCAGTGTGCTGAAAACTTCTTCAGTCAAAGAAACATAATTCAGCACACTTGAGGGTACAGTGGTCTGGAGGGAGGCTCCTGCCCTGAGGAACCCAGTGTGCCCTTGAGAAAAGGGTTGCTCATTTAGAGAAGGATCTCAGCTGGTGAGAGCACAGGCACATTTATAACTTCTATCAAGTTCACATTAGTTTTGACATCTTCTGAAGAAAGCAGGGGAAAAAACCCACATTTTTTAACGTGTGTATGTTTTGCTTTGAAGGAAGTCTCTCAACTAAATATTATTGAAACAGCAGATGGCAAAATGCAAACTTTATGAAAGGGAAGGCTGCCTTGAGCGGCAGGTTACTGTTTGCATGGAAAAGCTGTGCAAGGGAAGAAGGGAGGGAGGGAGGGAGGGAAGAAAGAGTCAGAAGTTAAGATGCACATTTCTAGCTGAACAACTTGGTTAGAAAATGATGACCGTGTCTATAACTGCAGTCTTTAGAGTGCTGGCATAGAGATATGCAATAGCTGTGAACTGGTGTGAAAACTAAAACACCTAGAGGGACTAATAAGTCCCTACGGGGACCCCAGTTACTTAAATGGCTGCAAAGGATAATTGCAGAGAGCTACAACAGGACTGAATCAATGCCATTTTCCCTGGGAAAAAAAAAAAAGGTATTGCTGCTCTGATTATGTTACTCTGCAAGGACTGGCTACTTTCCTCTTCCCTCCCCCAGCTCAAAAGTCAACTGCAAACCACTAGAAATATGTCCAGAAATATTATGGTGCAGCTGAAAGCCAGAAGCATATGAGATTATATATTTACTGGTGCTGTGTCAGATAACATCTGAGAGGAGAGGAAAAAGAGATTCAGCTTTGCCGTCTTTATTAGCATGTTTGGGCTCTTTAAAGGAGCTATCCAATTTTGTCATTGCTGCCAGGCCTTTAAAACTGTATATATCCATGATAAAGGAATCTACTTAATCTTGATCACAAGCCTCCAAGCCCTACCCGACTCTCCTGTGACATGCAAACTTATTGCCTTTAAACAGGAATTAGAAAAAAAAGAAATGAATAGAGATGCACCATTACCCATAGCATTATATTGCTCAGGAACAGATGTTAATCAATTTTATGGAATGTTTTAAATAACATGCAAGTACTTTTGCAAAGAACTGTCTGAATAATAGAGATTTCAGCCCAGCAAATACAGGAGATAAGCCTTTATCTTGACTGGGAGAGCTATGTCTATTTTGATTAAAACCAAAGAGGTCTGCACAATCAAGCAATTTTATTCCCTTGGAATTATGTCATTTCCAGAGTGCTACTACACATGGTCCTGTGACAAAAGGGAATGGAAATAACCTTGCTCTTGATTGTAAGGTTCTCCTTCCGCAAATGTTCATGGATGTAGCTCATGAAGTGCACATGTAGGACGTACATTCCATCCTCAGAGATTCTTAAATAGACAGGAACTGTACTCTCTATTTCAGCTGTGCTAGAAGAACAGTAAATTTGGAGAAAGGACTGACCTTACACTCTGTAAGTAATTTGCGCTACTCAATCTCTCATGCACTGCTAACAGAACTTTAAAATCCCACACCACACACAAGTAAAAGGAAAAAGATGCCCTATCCTCTGAATCTGTATAAAAGTAGTAGCTGAGCCATCGTGCTGGGAGTAATTTCGGTCGTTAAACTTCTCGAACCTTGAATGTCATCAGGAGTTACTTAGGTGACCATCCACTTGCACTTAAAAAGTACTGCATTTAACTCTCCGTAAAATATGGATTTTATTGCAGCAGTGACAGGACTACTTTCCACAGCCACTGACCTCTACTGCTATTGCTTATCTCTTGACTCAACCTTTTGCATAAGAATACACAGATGTAGTATGCAAACCGTTTTCCCCGTGTGTGCCTGTAAGTAGGTGTTACATACACATGAATACATAAAACAGTTCAACCCAGCTCTGACAGAAAGTATGTTACCAGCTCCTTAGAAACATTTACTACACCACCAAATTCAGTGCTTGCTTTCTGCAATTACCCAACTTCTTTCCTGTAAAAATGCCTATACGCCTACCCTCTTACTTCCACCTTCTCCAGCACTCCTCAACCCGATCTTTTATCAAATAAAAGACTTCACATTTGTCAATTCCTGTAACGTCCCCAGATCTGCTCGCTCTGCCCCCTTCTTTTCACTGAGGAAGCGCCTCATTTCAACTGTGCTCTACATTCAGTTCTGCACTTTGCCTCGGATTTCGCTCATGATCCGAAGGGTTTTGCCCTGTATTAATTTCACAGCAACTAGGCAGTAACAAGAAACCGAGACAGACTTTAAAATTATTATTTTCTAGTTATTCATCCTTTTGCTGTTGTTATTACTAATTATTACTGTTATTCTCTTCCAAGCACACACGACCCTTCTCCCGCTCTCACCACCTCTCCTCGCACGAAGTGTCTTGCTGGCGATGACAATCCCCAGGAAAACGCCGCATCCCTTCGCCTGACTCACAACGCCAGCAAACGTGGTCCCCGCACGCCCCTGAGCGTCGGGCAGGGCACGGAGCCCCGGGAGGGTCACCCTGGCGCGGCGGCGGGGGCAGAGCCCTCCGCAAGACAGCTGCCAACTTTGCAAAATAAGTGCTGTCCCCCTCCTCCGTCCGCCCTCCCCCCCCTCCTTAATTAGCATTCCCAATAAGCACGGCAGGAAGAATAAGAAAGAAAGGGGGCGAAAAAAAATCAGAAGGCTGGTGAGAGCTACAACTTGCCCCTCCAGAGGTGCAGAGCCGCATCTCCTTACCGGCACGCAGCGACGACGCGGCCGAGCCTCGCCCGGGTCGGCAGCGCGGCAGCGCAGCTCCCCGGCCCCTTCTCCCGCCGCTCAGCCTCCCCGCCTCGCACTAGGGCTCCCGCTCGGCCAGCAGCACTTTTTAACTCCGGCATGCAGGCAGCCCGAGCCGAGGGGGCTCTCTATCTGATTGGTTTCCATTCACTGCTCCTGATTAATAAAAAAA
>VZSE01003443.1:1840337-1944758 GCA_013398275.1 Promerops cafer | reverse complement strand
AAAGGCAAACTCCTCCCTCTCGGCTTGGCTCCCTGGCAGGCGCGCACACACACCCGCACATACGCGCACCCGCACCCCTGGCGCCGGCGCTGCGGCTGCCGGGGCCGCCGGAGCTGCCGCACTGGGGCCGGGGGGGCGCGGAGCGGGCGCGGAGCCGATTCCTCCGGGCGGGCAGGGATTTGCAACTGAATGCGGTGGGAGGGCAGAGAGGGAGGGTTGTGCCAGGGAGCCCCCCTTCCCCCCCGAGAGCAGCTCCGTGCTTGAGGTGGAGAGCAGCCAGCTTCTTCCCAATCGTTTGGTAGCGATAGCTAAAGCGGAATAAAATCGGGGGAGGGGGGATAAAGAGGAGGCAGAGGCACGCTCCTCTGTTGTGAACTGTGTGTTTGTGCTGCTCGGCTTCTCATCTTCCGAGCTGGTCTTAAGTCCTCCTCTCGACATCTGAGATGCCCCGCTGGTCTCTTCCCACACTTCCCAGGAAGTTCCTGGACTTGATGAATCAAGATATTTCGGTGAATTATTGATGGAGATGACACTTCGTGGTCGCATGTGGCGGTTTCTATGTGAATGGAAAGCAGCGGAGGGGGATTTTCCAGGTTCCTGCCTTTGCTTGGTCCCTCTCCTCCCAGAGGGCTCCTCACTCAGGAGGTTATGACTAATCTTAATGCAGAACGGACTCAAATCTCAGCTTTTGCTGTGGGACTCACGGAGCCCCTCTGCACAGGTGCATTTTGTACAGCCTCTCCCCCCACCCCCCCCAACCGCCTAAATACAGCCTGAAATCAGGCTTTGCTTTTTCTTAATCTATATTTTAAATTACAAGATGGAAATTGCCAGGCAGTTTATTATTTACCTGACAAAAGTCCACTCAAATTCAGCTGCACGGTGTCCCCTTAAGATTCATAGCAAATGTTGCAAGAAGTGAAGCTTCCTGCCATTTGCCTCTCGCATCTCCACAGTCTTAGGTTTGACCTTTATGATTTTTTTCCTTGCTAGTAAATCTAAAGTCATCTTGTTTTTCTTTCTTTTTCTCTTTGTTTTTTCTTCCCTTGCTCTTACCCACCTTTCACAATTTCTGCATGCTGTATGTCTTAAGGATGACTCTGTGCTGGCTCTAAGCCATCTTTGTGTCCTGTTTCTGGACTATTTCAAGGCTTTTAGTATAATTTAAATACCCTGAGCACCAGGAATTCAGGTAGCAATTTTGCTGCTTGTGCTGTAATTTCTATAGTGCTGCAGCACCATGTCCACAGCATAGCTGAAACTGGTGCTGGGCTTGTGAAATGTGGAATATGTAGAATTTTCTTAAGGAAAGATGATCTTTAATGTTTGTTCTTTGTGTACTCTCAAGACTAGTCAACAAGAAGGGAGATTTAATCCATGAAACACAGCTAACAAGCACTCTCTAAGTGATGTCCAGGTGTTAGAAAAACAAATTACTTGTTGGTAGAATTGCCTTGCTAAAGGTTAGGGCCTGACATGCTACAGTGATCTCTAACCTAGGGGGGGTTACCAGAGCTTGGGAAGAAGGATGTTCCATTGATAGTGGACGCAAAGAATGCAGAATTTGCAGACCACAAAAATAACTGGCAGAACTCCCAAGGTAAGGAAGAAACTAATAAAGCTAACTCAGCAATTGTGCTGAAATCAGCTCCAACTGGGTAAAAGGTAATTCTGGCAGGGAGAGATCACGACCGCTGACTCACAGACCATCGACCCACGAAACCCAACAACTCAAGAGAAAGATTGAGCATAAAGATTAATTAGCATGAGAAGCAAGAGAATCATTAACCAATAGAAGATAGGATACTAACAGAGAGCTATGTAACTTGTCGCCAATGAACACTAATTCCTTTGTTTGCTGAAATGTAAAAATAATAAAAACTTGATAGCTGGTGTGCTTGATTTGTGGAATAGCACCAAGCACACAGGCTTGTGCACCTGTGAAATAAATAATCAATGTCTCCCTTAAGTGTGTACTTATTGGCTTGTTGCATACCAGGTAACAAATCCAATTTTTGTGGACAGCAGACTCCTTAAGAAAGCCTTCAAGCTATTTCCCACAGCCACTGTGTTGGCAGAATTAATTATTTTAAGGATTCTGTATGATACTACAAAAGGCAAAGCAGTGTAAAGAAGCTGGATTCTGCTTTGCATATATTTGTGAACTCAAGCAAATCACCCTGAAAACCCACTTAGGTACCACTGCCGTTATCTGGCCATTTTAGTCTTTCCACAGCTGAGTTTTTCCAGCCTGCAGATCATTCTGGTTGCTCTTCTTTGAACTTCCCCTAGTTCCCTCATTATTTTGTCTTTTTTCAGCAATGACAGGTCAGGAACTCAGTGAATATTTGCAGAGCATTCCCATGGGAGTTTTCTGGACACAGTCTATCTCTCTTTATGACAGACCACATTTGCAGGCTTTCTTGTTCCCTGCCATATTGCATTGTCAACTCACTGCCCACTCTAACCCTGAGGTCTCCTTGGGCATTATTCATTCCTAGATGTGTCATATTCTGATTAGCTTTAATAAGGCTGCTTATTTTATTTTATTTTAATTTTCTCAGCCAGAGTGGAATTAATAATATCCAAGAAGGACTTCTGTATTTTTGGTTAAACAGAAAAAAATAGTGCAGGAACTGTTGTGTTCTCCATAACATATGCATAAGATATTTATCTTCTAATCAATTATATGAACTTTTGGTTCACAATTCAAAGTGCATAGCTGTGTGAAGAAAAGTTCTTTCATTTTTGAGAGTTATTGCCAGGATGGTGCTTTTCTTCCTCAGCCCTCTTCTATTGACAGCTGTAATCATAGTAGAATTAGCAGATTACATCACATCATTAGCCAGTGAAGAGTCCTGTATACCTGATACATTAGCTGAGTGAAAGGCTCAGCTAGGATTGTGAAAACTGATCAAGATTGGCTGAAGGCATCTTCCCTGCCATGAGTTGGAGAATATAAGAAGTTTCAAAGAAGAACTGAACATTGACGAGTCTAAGACTCCAAGACCGGAAAGGAATCAAACATTGTTTGCAGCTCTTGAACCAATCTTGTATTTGGAAATCAGAATGAGAACTCAAGGTAAAACATTGAGTTCTCATTCTCAACGCCTGTCCTGTCTGTGGCTCTTCTCCTAAGCAAGCATTCCTGCCCATGGACTGACAAGATTTAGCCAGAACAAAGATACCAAGTGGCAACTTCTGCCTCTGCAGTCTCTGTGGAATGCCCAAACCCTCCGACTGTGACAAAAATGTCCATGAATCTCGGTCACCAGCACAAAAACAAAATACAGTGTGAGGTAGGAATATATGGCTATATTCTCTAAGCTATTTAGGTGGAATACTATTTCCAAACAATAGAAGATATCTGTGTAATATAAAGACTAAACAGCCACTTATGGGTCACTACAAGCTGCAGTATCTACAAAGCAATCTGAATGTCTCACTTTGTAACTCTACACTTCAGAGTTGCCCAGCCTTTTCCAAAAATAAAGAGGGACCTTACTCTGAATTTATTAAGGGGAAACTTCAGTCTAAGAGAATTTCTCTTCACTCTTTTCTGTTTTTTTTTTTTTTTCCTTAGGTGTGGGGAGTCTTGTTTTCTCAAGCTTGAATGCCACATCTTTCAAGTCTTTAAGCCCAGTCCTGTAGATCTATATGCAGTGATAAAGGATTAGCCAGGCAATTGTAAGGGTTGAGATAACATCACATTTTACCTTTCTTCGAGCAAGATGAGCTTCTCATAGCACTGAAACAGCCCTGGTGTCTTCCTAGTCCTAGTCTGTTGCAAATACCTAAGAAAAAGGGTAGCACAAACCACTTTCCCATCTTCTGTCAGTTCCTCCTGGTCTGCTTGGCCACTGGAAGAGTAATGGTTTGCCCAGTGGATCCCCGTGATTGAATGCAGCCCTGCGTAGCATATGTTTCTCAATCTCTGCATGGTTTTGTTCTTTGTCAATGTCCTTCTTCCAGTGGGGCCTCCAAATTGTAGAAGGAGATTATTCCAATGAATCTGAATGCCTCGTTCTAATTTGAGTTTGTTACATGTTTTAGCCCCTTCTAGAAGTGATGAAGAAAAGCAGCAGATGGTTTGATTGATTTCTTCATAAGCCACATGAGGAACTACTCCATTTCTGCCTGTTCCATACATATTTTAGGGTGAAAAAGATTCCCACTGTGAGATACAAAAGAACAATGAAGCAAAATGTGAATCAGAGCTTGCTGATTTTGTGGAAACATTATGAAATCTGCCTGGTTTTTCTTAGCTTGCTGCCTGAACCTCTCAGCTGCTCCGCAAGTTGGGAACCTGATACTGCAAATTTTTGCAGTTTCATGATTTCTTGAGTGTCTGTCTTTCCCCATTTCAGTGGTGAAAGTCAGGGAATGACAGTAATTAGAAAATAGCAATAACATTTTTGGTTTATCCTTGAAGTAGTTTTATTTATTCATTAATAGTGCAGTTCTTCTGAGCAAACTGAGCAAAAGTTCAGCCTTCTCGTCCAGGTTGAAGATGAAAATTTATTTTCAAAACTACCCTGGAAATTTGATTTTCCAGTCAACTACTATGGTAGCTATTCCTCTGCTTCTCTGGGTACATGTAAACTGTTTCAAAGAAACACAGATTTTCTTTAAGGAATAGCTTTACTTCTGTGTTGAATAAACCTGACCATCATGGTCCCTCACCAGTTTTTTCTTCAATGTTTACTCCATGCCTTTTTTTGCCTAAACATGGCAAAACCAGTTTCATTTTGGATTAAACTCATACTGAAACAGATATTTTCAAAACTGTCACATACCTCTGAATTTCTTAGCTCTCCTAATTCCAGTGGTATTAAAATATCACAAGAACAGCTGTTGTTATGTTGCTTGTGGAATCAGTAATTACAGAATTGTGTTGTGAAAGTAACAAGCTGAAGGGTGGCAGGTAAGTTTCACACACAGATAGTTTAAATAGGTTCAGCTGAACCAAACCTTTGTATTTCAGGGTTCACCCCTCACACATGGCAAGCAACCAAGACACTCTGCTGTTAAAAGTAATATAGCATCCTTCACCTTTTGCATTCCCAATATGTCAGATTGATCATTCCTGACAGAAGCATAAAAATGTCAGTGTAACAAATAAGATGGGTAAATAGCAGCTAATGTCTGGGGAGTTTCATTGCCTCAACAGGTACATGAAGTTATAATTGCACTAATCAGCATTCTTTCTTACAAGCAGCCAGCACATCAACTTGCCATAGAAAAGGCCTGAAAGGACAGAGACTTCTTCCACGCAAAACGCTGTGTAGATCAACTAAACTTCAACCAGTATGGTCTTTAAAAATGAAAGCTTACATCATTGGGATAAATGAGGAGCCAGCACACATCTGCACACATGGGATGGCAGCAAATGAAAAATCAGATTCTGTCCCTCTAGCTGAATAATCATTATACAGTAGAATCAGTTCATGACCAGATTTCACTGTACGTCATCCAGCTGCAGTCAGAATCTCGATAGCTTCCGTAGAACTGATAAAAAAGGTTATCAGTGATAATCTGATGCTGCTGTTGTAGGAGTTGTTAGTCATGGGCACTAGTCAGAATCTGGAGATACTACCCTTTTCCATATGCAATGTTATTGTAGCAAAAGTAGAAGGTAATGCATTTTTCCATATTGGTCAAAGTTTTGGATGCTTTGGGAATATTTTACAAGATACATATAAACATTTTTCAAGAAATACTTAATTTTCCATTGAAAATATCCTTTAATTTATTGTGTAACCTGCAGAACTCTTCTACATGATTGCACTTATTGTCACAAAGCCCCACTTCGGCCATGAAACCTATTATTTATTTGTGTGAAGCTAACGTTCTTACCAGTCCCCTGTCTGTTTGTATCCATCGTTCCCTCTTCTCTAAGGGCTCAGAGTTTCTGTGTAATTTACCATGGTTTAACCAGTTACTTCTCACTGCCTGAGCCACGGTGACTGTCTGTATGTACTGTCAGATGGTAGAGAACACCATGTAATTTGATTTTGTCTATCCCTTTTCGCTGTGGACTGGGCTAAAAAGTATTATCTTCCATTCGTTCCTGGCTAAGAGTGCCTCTATGAACAGGTACTATGCCTCAGCTGATGTAGGCTACTCACTGTGCAGTAATAACTTGCTTATGAGTCTGACATGAACATACTTTGTATTTTTATAACCTCTGGAGAAATAACTGTCTTTTCTACCTCAGCTTGCACAGCACCTAGTACAATGGGAGAAAAAGCACTAAAAAAGTCATGCAAATAATTAATACATCAAAATCACAGTGTATTTTTCAGTAGCACACACATACACACATCCATTTGTAGATTTCCCGGCCCAAAGGATTTGTCACCTAAACAGAGATGAAAGGCAAATGCTAAAAAGGAAAATGAAGAGATTAAGTGAATTAAGATTCATGCAGTGGGTCAGTTTAGATCTGGGGTTAAAATTCAAACCTGGCTCCTAGTCTGCTCTAGCTCAAACTGGTATTTTATCCTCTTATTCACAGTGCCTGGCTGGTCCCTACCAAAGGTTTCAATCCAGGTGTAGCTTTTTCATTTCTCAGATAACTATTGCTGAGAACCACAGGTCACTCTTTTCCCCCAGGCTGATCAGTTCTTCCTTCTCAGGATTAGGACTTAGTCCAAATCTTCATCTGTCCTGATAACAATGTTGACACATACACTTTTCTGTCTGTTAGGCTAGATCATTTACACAATGAATAGTAGGTAATTTTTGAATAGTTTTCTAAAAAGTGGTGGTTTGCTTTCCCCCATCTCCTCCACTTTTTGAGCCATGTAGTCCCAAGTATGTTCCTTGCATGGCTGCAGTGACCTGTGGGGTTACACCAGCACTGAATTCTGCAACACACCCACACCCACTCACCCACCCACCCACAAACCTCCCTTGCACTAAGGCTGCAAATGCACATTGCACTTTTGACAAGGCAGTTTAAGTCATTTCCCCTTCCTCTAGCTGTGGGCTCATCATTCCTGCCTCTGCCCCTGTTCACCTCTCGCTGGTTTTGTCATCAAAACCATCAATGGGATGTGCAGTAACCTGGGCACAGAAATCAATATGGTTACAAATGATTCTTGACAAAGTTGGTTTTGTACTTTGGACCATTTGAGTCACCTGTTGCAGTGGTAAATCTGAATGGATCGTGAGCTACTGCACCTCTGTGTATGTGCCAGGGAGCGGTGGCTGGGGGAAATTTCTTAAATGACTGAGTCACTGGAAAAAATGTAGTGTCATATTATACATTAAGAGATACATTCCCTTTTCAGGAGAAGTTGTGTAGTAGCACAGTAATAAAAATGATGAAAAATCCCCAGTACACTTGTGAAAGATCGTTCTCTAGCTACATACAGAATTTGAAGTGACCTAGAGTTTTGTATTAGCATTTACTTGAGCTAATCAGTGAATCTGCTGCTGCCTTTCTACTTGACAACTGATATTGTCATCCCAGAAGAAACAAACACCCTTTGCACCACATCTTTGTGGGTTCTTTGTATGCTATTTCCTTTGTCTAAGAACATAATTCGCTGTTCCTGATGTTTGGCTGAAGGCAGGGGCCTAGCAAATTTTTTGATGACATTTCACATGGGCTATTTTATTCTTCCCTACAATAGGTCTTTTTTCTCCCCCTCCTTCTTCTTTTTGGAATTCCTCTCATCTGCTTTGTCTCAAAAGCCTTCATCTGAAGAGTGGAAATTGCAGCTCCTTATGCCTTTGTTTGAAGCCACCAGGAGAACTTTGTGATTCCAGTTTATGAAGTCCAGTGACCAGGACATTTTCATAACTTTTTTATCCCTATCTCTTGTGACTGTAACACTTGTTACTGTAGGAGGCTGACACTAATCTCAGTCTGCATCATAAGAAGGCAGGGGTATTTTGAATTTAAGTGGATGTCTGAATTTCAAATGAAGGTGTGATTGCAGCTGAAAATGTACAAATGTCCATGCAGTGTCTGTAAATACATATACTTTTCTTAGAAGGCTGCAAAATTTAAAAGATTTCTACCTCATCTGCTTCCATGCTGGTAACTTATAACCCGTCATCCTAATACTCCAAGGTTACTTACATGGTTGCCCAGTTGTCCTGTATCCTGCATCCTCAAGCCCTGGCACTTTCAAAGAAGTTGTAGAAACCAGGAGCCAAACTCTCAGCAGAATTTTTTATGACTCCCTTCAAATGGAGTTGTACAACTACCCTATGTGTGACATTAGAAGTAAAGTCCCTAAAGATGGGAGGCAGCTCACTAGTGGTTGCTATGAAATACAAAGGAAATATTGAATCTGCATTAATGCAGCTGGCTACTCAGCTTGGTGTTAATATAATTTTGGGACATTTTTCCTTGAATGAAGAGAAGTATTCTTGCTTCTATTAAGGATTTCCAGTCAGAAAGAGAAGCAGCAGCCTTTTATTTTGCATTTAATGAGAACAGTCTCCACTAGGAAAGAACATATTGTCAGGACCTTTTTTATTTACTTTCTCAATTAGTAGCAAACTGTGATAGTATTTCACAAGAGAATTAACACACTGCCTTCTGCATTTCACTGTCTGCTTTTCCTGTAGCTATTTCAGGAACTGCAATGCTGTGGGATACACCTAGATCCCGTTAATAGGTACTATACTGAAAAGGAAAAAACTAAACATCCTCTACTAGATCCTCCTTCTAACCTTTTATTCAGCTGGCCTTCTATTAGGGTAGGAAACATTTTAGCAGGAATTAGAACGATGCAGGTAGAGTCTTGTAGGAAAAGACCATCTCATAGTTGAATGCAAATAAGTATACTAGCAAGGACCCATGATAATGCAGGGGAAGACAGTAGCTGCTTTGAGATTCTTGTTGGAAATCCTAGTTTACCTAGGATTTACCTAGTTTACCACCTAGTTGACCTAGGTGGTAGCTCTGCAAGTTAATAGAAATAGACTAAACTTTGAGCACCAGAGTAATCCACCCAAGTCTGGAGTGTTCACCTTACATCTTTGTTGAGTCAGGGCTCAAGGTACTATGGGGATTAGCACTACAGTGAAGCTCCACTGCAAACTATGAAGAGTTAAAAAATCCTGTTTACATGTTCTCCTTGAATTGGATGAGGAAATATTTCCTGAACCCACAGGCTTTGTTTCACACTTGAAATACTGTATAGCCTATTTGAATATTTTTGTAGTGCTTAACATTAGCATCTTTCACAGAGTTTACATTACTTTGACTTATGGAAGTCCCACTGTGGAGGATTGGGAAAATCTAAAGTTCTGTATTAGTAAACCCATGACAGAAAAAAGAGGCAATTATCTCTTGTTTTAAAAGCTCCAAAGTGTAATTCTTGCAGTTAATTCCTGCAAGGTTCAGAGAATATAGGGTGAATTTGGTTTGTGGTAGATATTTACATTCTCTTTGGATCAGCTATGTTTTTATATATAAGAACACTGATTTCAATAACAGTCTTCTACTTAAACTTGCAAATCAAATAGACCCTTTGGGGCATCTGACATAAATTAGTGAACTGTTGTTCGAGGTCCAGCTGAGTATCTGATGCTATGGATAAAAATAGGTTTCTTGGCATGTCTTTGACACACACACACACACAAAAAAAAAAAAAAAAAAAGTTTATAAGGCTTTTTCTTACTAGAATTAATTTTCCCTTCTATTTTCTCTCATATGATTAGTTATATATCAGCTAACCACCACAGCAGGGAAAATGCCCAACAACTATCTGGAGACATAAAATCAGCCTAATGTAACACACACCCAGCAGGAACATAATTCATAGGAGCTGTTGGGATGGGGCCTTTGGAAAGAGCCGTAATTCATAATTGGCCACTGTTCATCTGACAAAAAAGAGAGAAACTGTGAGTTCAAAAGGGACTTCAAAATGTGAACGTGTCAAAGCCTGTGCATTGTATTTGCTCTGGATGGTGCATTAACATCTCTAGCAAAGCTTATGCTATTTTGAATGATGGAGGTCCTACTGTGTAAGGCTGGGGAAAAAGAAATAAAGTTCTGTATTAGTAAGCATGTGACTAGAAAAAAAGGCAATTATCTCTTTCTTTTAGAGCTACAAAGTACAGTGGTGGTAGCTTCTGACAAGAGTAAACTAGATGTGCACAGCTTAAAGGCAAACTGAGGACACGCAGATGAAAAGTTCAGCCCTTTCCTCATTCCCCCTCCTTTCTTTACCCACCCTTATGATCTCTTTACTACAGCTGGAGAGAAAATCTGGGGCACTTGTTTCTTTCATTTCTTCCAGATTGTTACTTTATCCTCATTTTTGGTAGAGTGGTAATGATATCCAGTGGCTGCTTAGATGAATCACTGATAGATATTCCTTAGGGATATTCCAGAAAAATGCAGCCCAGCCAGGACTTATTTCCTAAGTCACAGCATGAATTTGAAACCTATACAGTCTGCCAACAGTAATCAGCTCCTGTCACTGGTCAGGTTTCCATTATTTTTTCCTTGGCTCTCTTCTTCAACCGTTCTATTTTATCCACCTGCACCAGCAATTAAAGGCTGCAATGAATGTCTAACGCACATAAGGAGGCAAGAACACACAGAGAATCATTTCTTACCTTTGCATTTCATCTCCAGAATATTACGGTTCTTTCCATCCTTTGCACTCACTAGCTTATGCTGGATTGGTTTGGGATTTACAAGATACTTCCATTTCTTTTCTTGGGTAGTTTGCAAGGGAAAACCTGGCTCTCTGAAATCTGCAAGAAGTAGGGGCATAATCAACAGAAAAAAAAAAATCAGAGATATTATAGTGAAAAGACAGGTGGGCTTTATTCAGGGATCCAAAATCTTGAAATGAAAAGTGGCACGTACAAAGGCTCCATATGTGTTAAGGAAGTGAATACTGCTTCTGAAAGCGCAACGTCATCTCACCAAAGTGTAGTTTGTGTCACAAGATGACCAAAGGGCTTTGGAGAGGGTTTATCCTGTTACTTCTGAACCAGCCATCTGAACTTAAGCTGTGCCTGTTACCAGGATTGGTTTGGAACTGTGAACTGATTGTCGCAGAAGCTGCCCTAGACACATTGCAACGTCTCCCTGCAAAATCTCCGAGCTGCAGCATTACCTTTTATGGAAAAGTTCCCCTTCCAGTACAGCTTTTGGAATGGCACATCAGCTCTCCCTCCTCAAGAAGGCCTTTCCAGTTGGCCTTCGCCGACTGTGTCAGCTGCCAGGTAGAAAGCAATCCATCACTGCTTTCACTCTCTTACACAGCGGGCAAATTTTTAAAGGCAAACGCTGTTAGAGCTGGATGAAAATAATTTCCCAAGCTTGCACGACAATGTATCTATTGCCATAGCAGCACTGAGAGCTCCTGTGGCCGAGCTGATGTGATATCAGGTGAAAGCTGCTGGGCTTCCTTGCGTGGGCCCATCCTGCTGGCACAGAGCTGGGGCAAGCCAGGCATGAGGCACAGGGTGGGAGTGAGGCTGCCTTCACACCAGCCTTGCCCAGCCTGTAATTCCGCACTCCCAAGCGGTGGATCTGTGGGCTAGGTTGCTGCAAAAGAGACATCTGGCCTGGATCAAGAACCGGCTCACAGTTGCTTTTTCTTTGGTTGTTGAACAGAGCATAGATTCACAGTAATGAATGATGATGTGTTGGTACAGCGGCTGCATGCTGGCTATAGGGCAACAGACAACTGCTGATACAGCCAACTGGTAAAAATTCACCTATCACCACTGGCAGACTGAATTAATACATTACATCCACGATCTATGATGAACTCTGAAGCTAAATGTACTATATTGCCTTGTTATTTTTGGGATTTTTGGTAAGAGGTATCCAGCTCTTAGGGCTGCAGAGACTGAGGAGGGTGTAATTACGTGTTATGTTTGGGAAGGATGCTTGGGGAATGCTGAAGACTGCATTGCAGTTCACCGTCCCAACTCCTCCAGCTCTGCTGACACAGCTCGATGAGAGCTGAACCAGTGAGCTAGGTCACTGAAGTTATTTTGCTGGAACTTCTCAGGGTTACTTTTAACCCCGAGCATTTGAGTGATCCGGTTTACAGAGCAGCCAGATAAACAGTTGCTGTGGCTCATCAGGAAGGGCAAGGCTGCAGTGTGAAGTGAGAGGCAGAACGGGTAACTGCGCTGACCCAGCCACTCTGAGCTCTCTGGCAATCCCTCCGTGTCAGAGTTGAAGGATATGGTGTATATTTTGCAGCACTGCTCCCAGAGGTATGAGTATCTTAGGAACAGCCACTTCTCACTGTACAGTCTTCATCTTAAAATAGAGCAGACTAAAAGATGTTTGTTTACACTAAAACAAAAGCTCTAGATGGAGTAAATTAGCCCTGTGGTATTTAATTTGTGATTCAGGCTCATCTATGACTCTTCCAGTTTCTCTTCAATTAAAAGAGCATGTAACTGTGCGTAAACATTTAGCCTAGTCAGATTTAGACAACATTAAGACTCAGATGCCAAACTGCTTGTACTTTTCAGTGGCATTTGGGTAGTAAACTCTTATTTTTTCCTTTAAAATTAATGATTGGATTCCAGGCAGTTTTTTTTCCCCTTTTATTTTGTGAATGGTTCTTATATTATAGGGATCAGGTAAATATATGATTCTCTCACTAGTATTGCAATAACAACTCCAAAAAATATTGGCACTTCTGTAACAAAAAAAGCCACACACATCAATTTTTTACTAAATCCTAGCTAACTAGTACATTTGCAGGATTCCCTGTCATGATCAAAACCTTCTGTTATCATCTCTGTAGGAACATCCCAATGAGGTCACATTACATTACCCCCTGCTGGGGATTTTCTCTCTCATGTCTCCTGCTTGGGGCTAAAAAGATTGTAAAATGGGTGTTCAGTGTCCCACTGAATTAGCCAAAATCCCAGATTAGCAAGCAGAGATTTCTACTTATTTTAATCAACTTTGTACCAGTCTTATTCATCATCTTTTCAACAAAAGAATTGTTTATCCCATTTTTTCATTAGATCTCAAATTAATATCTTCCAGGGGAGGCACAGAAACTAATTGGAATAATAAATGTACTCATATTTGCTGATGTGTTTTAGCATACTACAATCCAGATACAGTGCATATGAATAGTACTTAATAAAAGTTTGCCTGATGGGACACAGGCTAAAAAGATACCTCTTTTTTTCTTTAGATCTGACTGTAGTTACGAGAATTTCTCATGTTATACTTCCCTCTGCCTTTCTAGGCCTTTGTACTGCTGATGAGCAGAAGGCAGAGGAGGTAAGGTCACTCTTCCTTTCCTGTTTCCCTGTCATCATCATCAACTGATGTAGTTGCAACAGAAATTATACTATTCTTGTTTGTTCTCTCCTCTGAGACCACAGAGAACTCTTCTGAATGTTAACAAAAGGCTTGAAGTGTCTGTCTGGTGTGTAGAGAAAGGCTTCTGTCATCCTGTTTCCTGCTCCTTAATATTGAAAGTAGCTGCCAGAATCATAAGCCCAGCACGGTGGCAGTTGCCTCACACAGTGACTCCGTTTATTTTGTTTGCATGCAGCTTTGAAGTTGGGTCCTCATGGTCCTTTAATCAGGAAAGACTCATTGGGTTTTTGGACCCTTCATTTTCAAACACTGAGTTATCCAAGAAGTGGGATGAAAGATATGGTGTGGAGCAGACGAAAGCTGAAAAACACCAATGTGATGTTTTCTAATTGTTTATTTGGATGACTAGAAAGTTGGGAAGTAGACAAACTTTCTTTATATCTCCTTCTCAGTTCTTTGTCTGCTGTTACTATGTGCATGGTAGATACATTGCTACCTATCCATGCCCAGGAGCTATTGTTGTCACCAAGGTGTTTTTGGGCTGCAAGGCATTTTTTTGTATTATTGGCTGTGTAATCACAGAAAACAAAAGCTTGTCATGACTACTTTGTAGTGATGAACCAAATCCTTTTCTGTCTGTCTTTCAATATTACCTTACCACATTCTGTTTGCAGAAATATGTGCATTCTCTGGAACAGACTCACTAATAAGGTGCAAACCCATTTCCCTGCTATGTATCCATTACTTCCTACTGAATATAGATGTCTTCAAATCTAAAAAAACCAACCAAACAAAAAAACCCCAGACAAACAAGAAAACATAACCCAAACCCCATCTTGCTTTGTAAAATAGTCACCCTACTTCCTTTATTAACAATTTTTATTACAGTTTGAAAGATTATCACTTGCATCAGTTTTTACCAATCCCATTTTTGACTCTGCCCCATAATGTGCTCATTAAAGTCTACCTGTACTGTGTTTCACTTTGCTTTTTTTCATCTCCATCTACAAATTTAAAGAAAGTTCAAGTGTACCAATGTGTTTTTCAGATATTGGTATGAATGAGTGCAAGAGTGACTGATAGGTCAGGGGGTCAACCTGCCAGCAAGAGGGGCCTTGACAGGCTGGAGGAATGGGCTGACAGAAATCCCAGAAGGTTCAACAAAGGGAAGTTTAAAATCCTGGGGGGGAGGGGAGAAACAACCCCATGCACCAATATATGTTGTGTGCCACCCTGCTGGCAGGCAGCTTTGCAGAAAAAGACCTGGAGGTTCTGCTGAAGACCAAGCTGAACATGATCCAGCAACATGCCCTAGTAGCTAAGAAGGCTAATGTTATCCTGGGCTACATTCAGTAAACTATTGCCAGCATGTAGAGGGATGTGATCCTTCCTCTTTATTCAGTGCTTGTGAGACCACACCTGGAGTACTGTGGACGTGGCCCTGGACAACTATCTCCAGGTGATCCTGCTTAAGCAGGAGACCTAGACCAGATGACCTCCAGAGGTCCCTTCCAGCCTCAATCATTCTATCATTCTGTGATTCTTTGATTTGGTTATTCTCCTATTTATCTAGGCATGAGCAATCTGTAATTATGCAACATAACTTATTCCAAAACATTGCTCCTGAAAGACGATCACCTAAGAAATGTTTCCGTCATTTGCCAGGACAACTCTGTTTTCACTCCTGCCCTGCCACTGCATTCAAATCAAAGGCATTTCAACTCTGCAACAAAGTTTAAACGAATGTCAAGACTTCTCCTGTTCTATGGGGCCTTACTAGTTCCAGTTCAGGCCATTACCAGTAGTCAAGGTGTATGAACAAAGGGTGAAGTTGGACATTTAAACAGCAATATTTATTGTTGAGAATATGCAGTTTTACATACTCCTGCAGAACAACAGAGTGGCAGAGTTGCAGAGTGGTAACAAGGTTACCCAGGTCGCTTTCCAGCTGACAGTGCAGCTCCACAGTAGGAAAATGAACGAGTAATGCCTCTGTGGCAGGAGTGGCATCTGCCCAAAGAGTGCAGTACAAAGTACTCCAGCAGATGCCATTATCTTTCTGCTTTTGCCTATTCACAGGAAATAGAGAAATGCTTCCCCTGTTCCCCTGTCCAAGGATCTCCGAGGAATCAGGCTGTAGGCTGCCAGTTGAATTATACTGTAGAGTGAGCCGAACAATACAATCATTTTTATATACAGCTCTATAATTTCCAACCATAAATTTAATTGGAAATTCTAAGGATAAGAGACTACTAAAAGTGAAGTGGTTTAAAAGTTATTGACTGAAGTAAAAAGAATTGTGAGCTAAACAGGGATCTCAATTGCATAAAAGAAAATTAATCTATCTATTTAATTATTTGCATGGGTAATATCATAATATCTGAGCACTTTAGAAGTATTATGAATTTTCTCAGTTCACTGTAACTTCATCAGAAAAAGTTCATGTTCTGCTCTGAATTGGGACTCACTGAAGGTGTGCAACACGTCTGCCATGGAACTATTTATTTTGGTAACTGCCCATTGACAGGTTCAAATTTACACAAGATTTCCTGCACATTAGTTTGTCTTAGTTTATGTTCTAATAAAAATTAGGTTTAAAGTCTAAAGAGCATTTTGATTTTAGAGGGAGTGCTTCAGTTAAAGATGTAAGTAGAGCACCCTGAAATTCTTGAAATTTGGATTCCCTCCCCTTTTGTCATACTAGAGGTATTTAAAACAAACTCTTCCATAACCTACAATAGTATGGACAAATTCAGACGAAAAGAAAAAATTTGAAGGAAATTTCATAGGTGTGATACAAGTTTACAAGCCCTTCTCTAATGAGAGAAACTGCTTCCAGATAAGCAAGTTCACTGATGGCACAAAGCTGGGAGCAGTGGCCGATACCCCAGAGGGCTGTGCAGGCCTTTAGAAGGACCTTGACAGGTTGGAGAGATGGGCAGAGTGGAACCTTATGAAATTCAGCAAAGGCAGGGTCCTGTCCCTGGAGGAGAATAACCCCATGGACCAGCATGATCTGACCTGCTGGGGAGCAGCTCTGCAGAGAAGGACCTGGGGTTCCTGGTGGACAGCAAGCTGTCCATGAGCCAGCAGTGTGTCCTTGTGGCAGAGAAGACCAAATGTATCCTGGGATGCATTAGGAAGAGCATTGCCAGCAGGTCAAGGGAGGTGATCCTGCCCGCCTGCTCAGCCCTGGTGAGGCCACATCTGGAGAGCTGTGTCCAGTTCTGGGCTC
This sequence comes from Promerops cafer, assembly GCA_013398275.1. NCBI lineage: Eukaryota > Metazoa > Chordata > Aves > Passeriformes > Nectariniidae > Promerops > Promerops cafer. The sequence goes on along the minus strand of VZSE01003443.1, from coordinate 1,928,235 downwards.
CTCAGTGCAAGAGAGACATAGTGCCTCTGGCATGGGTCCAGAGGAAGGCAACAAAGGTGATTAAGGGACTGGATCGTCTCTCTTACAAAGGAAGACTGAGAGAGCTGAGCTTGTTCTGTCTTGAGAAGACACAACTGAGAAGAAATCTCATCAATGTCTATCAGCATCTAAGGGAGGGTGTCCAGGCTCTTCTCGGCAGTGGCATGCAACAGGCGAAGGGTCAATGGGAAGAAACTAATGCACAGGAAGTTCCACCTGAACATGAGGCAGAACTTCTTTACTGTGCGGGTGACCGTGCACTGAACAGATTGCCCAGACATGTTTTGGTGTCTCTCTCACTGGAGATATTCAAGAACACCTTGACACAATTCTGTGCCACGTGCTCTAGGATGACCCTGCTTGAGCAGAGAGGGTGGACCAGATGACCCACTGTGGTCCCTTCCAACTTGACCCATTGTGTGATTCAGTGAAATTATTCCGTGCAAACTGTGCTACTTCAATACATGTCTGTCAGTTTGCAGTGATTCACAAACTGCTGGACTTCCAGCCAAGGAGCAATTTCCTTTCTGTTTTTGTGCTTTTTCCCCACATTATGTGTTCAATTACTCCAAAACAAGCACGTTTTTGAGTACCAAAATATTATGCATTAGAAAGGAGAAAGAGTGAAATGTGTTCATACAGTCCTTGGGTTCTCATTGTTCCCAGTGATTTCAAATGCAGAAGCAATTAGCAGTTGAAAGGGAAATGGAAAAAGAACAGGTGACAGAGATAGAAGGATGCAGTGGATAGTCTGTCAGTGACACTGGAGGTTAGAATGCACCATTGGTGTGTCTGTAACGCTGCTACAGGTGTGCAAATTTTGAGTGTTTTCAGATATGGTTAATATAGAGTGTTGCCACCTGAGGTGAAATGAGTATTCCAATCCCAGACAGGTGGGAAGAATGCTTTGCTGAAGCCTTTCTTGGTTATGCTAGCTCATTATGTGCAGGTTGGCCCATGTGGGGGTATGTGCGCTGCAGTCGTGCAGCTCAGTATTGCCAAACTCTGGGATTAGAGATAATGGATGAGAGAGAGAATGAAAGCATGTGGGTTTATATTAAGACTTTATTCAGGACTTCTAGTCCACTGTTTTTGCTGCACTGACTACTTCTGAAAACTTACCATGAAAGGACTAGTGTGGGTTGGAGTCAATTCAGTGTGGGTGAATAACCCACACTGACCTCCATGTTGCTGTGTTAAGTTTATTGTGCCTGGTACTCACACTAATTGGGTGGAAACTTGATTAAGTATCTCCACACTGTGCTGAAGCCATGGGTGAATCTGCAATGTCAAGCCATACCTGGAGATCTGCTAATGCCAATGAGGACTTCAGTGGACCAAGTGCTCACCATGCCGAGCCCAACACTCACCATACTGTTTGGCAAAATTCCAAAGCTTTTGCTTTCTAGGATTTTTTTGTTTTATTAAGAGTAGTTCAGAAGGCTATGTTTTGAACTAGTTACAAAGACATCATAGTGCTCCCTCAGATCTGGGAATCTTAGCAACTGCTTCTCAGCTGGTAGGTACAGTCTCTTTAAAATAGACGTATGGACATTTCCTTCTTCTAGAAGGAAGGTAGCTTATGAGCATTGGAGGCAAGCCTTCTTTATTAGAAGTGGGTGATTTGAGGTTGGACAATTGTATCTTAGGTTAGGTCACAGCCTTTCAGTGATCCATTCAGTAGCAGGATCTTCTTACCCTGTCATCTCTTTTCATCAAACTCACAGGAATTTAAGACTGTTACAGCCTCTGCCCTTTTGTTCAGCTTGTCTAAATTTGGCCAATGAGTTCAAAAGTCATGCTAAGAACAAGTTCTTGGAGAGATGAATATCCACACAAACAGCAGTAGCACTTTGGAAAATAGATTTGAAAATATACCACACTGTAATAGAAAAAGCTGCTTTGGTTTGTGTGGTTTGTGGAGCATAGTAATGGAGTTGCTTGCATGTGATCTGTCTGGGCAACAATTTCACTGAAGTAGGATTTTATGAAATTTTATGGAGATAGAGCTCATTTATTTGTGATTGGTATGATAACTGAAGCATTTGTTTTAAATTTCCAGAAATCGTAATTCCTAGATATATGAATTCACCTGGCAGTCAAAACAGCTATTGGAAATCCCACCAATGTCTTTTGTGTTTAATCCCATATCCAGGCAAGAAGCCAAACTGTTCAACAGTTTGGGCACTGAGCTTTCTGAGCTCAGGAATTGAGTCTGTGCTGGGTCCAAATAAGCAGTCTGTTGCCGCTGTCATTTTATATGGTCAGTTTTACTTCTACATTGCACTCTCCAATCCCCACAGCTGCTCATTTTAGTGGTACCAGTGCTGACTCAGCCAGTTGGGATGAAGTGGCCCTGCCTTTGTAACGAAGCAAGGAAGCACACAGGCAGGAGGAGTGGGTATGCCTAATCCACTCTAATCAACACTAGTCACCAAACTGTATGCCATTAAGAAATTATGGGAATATCCCAGCCAAATCTAAGGAAAGAATCTAGCTAAAAGGCTCCCAAAGGCTCTTGTGAGTGCTGTGAAATGGTACTTGTTTCAATGAATGGCCTGGGGTGGTCTGTCCAAACCTGACATGAAATGAATCTGACCTGATTTACGTGAATAATTTGAGTCGTAACTTCTTCCAACTGACGACTGAGGCTCTGGCGAGAATGATCACGTCATAATTTATCAATGAAATGGGCTTCCAGCATGCAGACTCAGCAGGATTGCTTCCTTAGCCTGAGTAACACATATTGTTACCTCTTGCTTGGTCAGAGGTGAGATACTGCTCTTTTGGCTTCATTGAGCTCATCGGAGAGCTTGGGGGTTATTTATTTAGAGTTTAAATAAAACTACACTGGAAAGCCATTGCTGCTTTGGGACTTACCATTTTTCTCACAGTTAGGTCTATCTCTGTGAAATGCAGTCATGCTCTCAGGTGTTCTTTCCAGGCTTTTTATATGGATAGCCATGAAGGACTTAACCAAAGCTGATCACAGGTTTTTGCTTTAGTCTGTATACTATGAGTTTATCTATCTGCTTTTCTGTGCTTTCTATAATTTTTGGTTAAAGCAAAATGAAATGTAATTCATTAATTTTCTAGCATGTTTTCTAAGCTATTACCTAATTTGATTCAGAGCTCTGTCTTCATACTGTTTTGGCATGATCTTGGTATAAATTTAAAGGTTTCACATACAGATGCCAACTTTTTATTAGCCTTTATGAAGATGTTTTTTTCTACTACTGGAGAGTATGCTATATTTCTGTCATATAAGCATTTGCAATATCTTAGAATACTATGGTTGTCAGGGATGCAAAATTATTTATTTCAATAGTTTCTCCTTCATCAATGCTTAAAGTCACAAACGCCACAACCATCAGGACCTTAGCTTCCCCGACTGCCTGAGAGACTCACCTCTCAAATAAGAGATAGTCACAATATTGTTCTTGAAGTTTGGTTTTGAAATTATCTTCATTGCTGCATCATTTGCAATTTCAGTTAACTAGTGATATGTTAGAATCTCTTCTTTCTGAAGAGATTACAATCTCTTCTCAGAGGTTGAAATGAGCTCCCAAAATGAAGAGGTTTTCTTGCTGCTAGTGGAATGTGTAAGCCTCCTTGTGTCTACTGGCTCTGCTTGTCAGGACTGACTATGGCTCCATTTGGCTGATAAAGACCCATAAATGTTCAAGCTAATTTTTGAGTTAATTTCTCCCTGATGAAGCAACAATTTGTGATCCCAAAGACACCCATTGATACCACAGCACCAAAGATGCAGAGTGATTTGGAGTGTTTCTTTATACTTCAATCCAGCATAAGAGCTAAAATGAGAATAATGTACAGTTAGGAGTACTCTTCAAAGCTTCTATATGCTGGTGGGAATGACTGATCTCCTTCATATTTTCTAAAGCTCTGATAATTAGGACATGGTGGGAATGCTGCTGTTAAGCACCATATAAAGCCTAACCACTGGCAGTCTTTACGACATGCTCAGCAGATGAAAGGAAAACAATGGATGAAAGGAAAACAAACCCAGAGTTACAGATGGCATTCAGCTATACACTGTGGACTTTTGCAGGAGGAGTTTTTTCTTGCATTCAGCATGCAAAATGCACAGCCAGAAGAAACACGGTCAGCCACTTCTTCTGACCTCAGTAATCATGCAGGCCACAGGAATTTCCTAATTGACTTATCATCAGAGCTTGTCAGAAAAAAAAGACATCCCACCCTTACTCTGAAACACTTCCAGTGATGGAGATTCCACTCTGTAATATTTCTAACACTCTGCTAGTTAATTATCCTTACTGTTAAAAAAGTCTGCCTCATGGCTAGCTTGAATTTTGTCTAGTTCTGACTTTCAGACTTTGACTTTTCTTCTGCTTTTGTTTGCTAAGTTTAGATAATAAAGAGACATTTATAAAGAGAACTCAGGTAGTTCTCCCCTGCTTTTGATCAAATCGTACCTGTATCCCCTTGTCTTAAGGCTAAGACATGTCACTATAGGGCATGTGTTTCAGTGAATATAAACATCCAAGCAGCTCTTTTCATAGCCTTTGTCAATTTAGTGTCATCCCCCTGTAGTGAGGACATTTGAACAGGACAGTATTCTGGCTGTAGTCTCACACAATGCAAAACACCTCTATCCTATACCTTAATCTCAGCTGGGATCCTCTTGCTTATTTACTCAACAGCAGCACAAAGGATGGATTTTGTTTAGCAGAGGATTTTGACAGAGCTGGATACTGGAAACTGTTAGTGGCTATCACACAGCTTGAATAGAGTACTTAGGTGTTTCATGAGGCATTTCATGGCTTGTAAAAACATGTGGCTAGTGCCATGAATAGTGTGTATTTGCTTTTCAGCACTCTTGGAACACCTCTGTACAGGAATCTGTCTTCCCCTTCTAGTTTACCACATATTCCAGCTCTTCTGAGCAATTCTTATATAGTCATGCACTTAAGTATGTTACTAATAGTTATCCTAGATTAATCACCTTGCAGAAGCTTACAGGTGCTCTCCTGCTTCCCCCTCTGTGACATTAATTGCAATGTCTACTTCAAGGGCTTCAAACTTGAGATGTCTTATGCTAGCTACTCCTCAGGAACACCAACAATCCTAAAATTACCTGCTCCTCATTTGTTTTATAACCTTATCCTAGAAAGTCTTCATTTCTTTGTTTTATCCCTCTTACCAGATTTAACCTGAAAGTGAGACATTAATTCCTCTGACTCAGTAATTTACTCTTTAAGTCCAAGTTTCTGCATTTGTGAATAAGAGATTCGGGTGTACAAAAATGGCTCTTATGCATTTAAGCTTTGTTTTATCAACAGCCAGTCATCTCATTCCCTCTCTGAGCTTGTTGAGCTCAAAGACAAGGAAGTGCCTGTTTTGAAGCAGAGTTTTTCTAAGGGTGACATCTTCTCTGCCCAAGGGTGTTTGAGCCCCTTTTCTTTGGGAGGAGTATCATAAGAGATGTCTTTTCTCTTGTTCTTGTAGGCCTGAGGGTTTCATGGCATGTGGACCTGGGTCTTCCTGCATCTAGAGAGCTCTGCAGCATCCAGAGGGCCCCGCAGCATCGTCAGGGTAGGGACTGTTAACGTCTTGGTGAAGAAAGATTATAGTGAGGGAAGTTAGGCAGGACAATTGCAACACAGCAGTAACTTGCCTTTCTTCCTTATGCTTTCCATTAGAAATTTTACAAAATTTCTTTGAACTGTCATGGTGCCCTTGGGGAGTTAAAAATTAATTTGAAAATCTCTATGCCTACTTTTTTTTTTTCTTTTTTTTGAAGGGGGGGGGGAAGATTTCTAAGACTTTCTCTTCCAGCTGAGCGTAACAACAGCTTTTGTCTTTTTATTTTGGCATCTTCACTTCTACTCCCTGCTGGAAGTGGGAAATACACTAGCAAATGAAATTGAACAATAACAAGGACAAAAAGGGGAAAAAAATAATAAAATAAAAAGAGTCACAAAGGGTTCAAATGTTGTGTTGTATGTCTTCCTCCTGAGGTGGGTCTTGATCCTGCCAACTGTTCCCCTGTAAGAAGGTTTATGCCTGTGGGTGCTCCTGCTGAGTTCAAAGTTGCTCACATGAATAATTGATTGCAGGGTCTGGGACATAGTTTGCAATTCCTTTTTCAAGAAAAGTTCATTATCATCAGATTTCATCTTGTTCCAAACATTGCTGGGTTAGGGACAAGTAGGTCAAATGGATACCTGTTGGTTTTTTTTTTTCGTTGCAGGAAGACCAAATGGCAACCTGAAACGGTGATTTAATAATAAAAATAACAACCAAAAAAAAAAAAAAAATTCACTGTCACTCTGTTGTTGGAGTAGGATTTTATCAGAGTGGTGAGCTTTGAACAGCTTGTTCAACAAGAGTTCGAGTCTCAGGGGAAGGACAAGAGCTCAGAAAAGCTTTACGTTTTACAAATGTTTAAGTGGTATTATTCATAACATAATACACTACCCTGGTGTGTGCTTCAGAGTTATGCTGTTGCATCTTCGGCCAAATAATTTGCCAGAATTCAGACATCTCCAGATTTATATTCATGGTAATCAGAGCAACATAGAGAAATTAGGTAATAATTGAAGTGGATTTAAGATACTTCAGCACAAAGGGTCTTATTCGGATGTATTTTTAGCAGTTAGTGTAGCACATTGATACAAAGCACCAACTCACAGAGGGAGAGAGGAAAAAAAAAGTGTGCAGTTGTAGAGGATGTGAGAAGGAAGAAAAGAACAAAAGACTTTTCTCCAGTTGAATGCAAATAGAAATGACCCTAAAGATTCAGGGAACACAGGCTTTCTCCTGACAATGAAGATTTTCATGCAGTGAAATCCATTTTTGAGACTCATTAGCAAATGCTGTGATCTTGCTTATTTTCTGTAGCAGTGTCTAGTTGTTTCAAATTGATTAGGAAACCTCTGATATGAGAGTGAATCAGGAGCTATTCCAGGTATTTCTGTAATTGGTTATCATGCTTAATTTCAAATGTTTGAGTACAACTGGTTGGCTCTGGACTTGATTTTTCCTGCCTTTCAATTGCTGCTTAGTGTTTGTGTAAGTTAAAAAAAAAAAAAAAAGAAAAAAAAAAGATAAATTAAACTTCCAGAATGCTTTTGTTCTAAAAGAGTTGAAGATTTACAGAATGATGGATTAATTTAAGATGTACTATCAATAATGATTTAAAAACAAAAGAACCAGACTATCTATCTATTGATCACCTATCCATCTCAAGGTCATCCATCTCTGTCAACGTTACCAGTCTGTTTTGGGTCTAATTACAGTTCCTTCTGCATGGCAACTTCTATTTGCCACTTACTGGTTAAGACCTTGGTTGCTGAGAAAAAGGTCCTGGAGCTGTTCTCAGTTACAGAGATGTGCCAGGTTTGCACTGCTCTGCATGCTAAACTGCATAGTAGAGAAATGAGGAGATGCAGTAACCTACAATCCTTGTGGGAACTTCATAAAGAAAAGCATCTATCAGGACTGTGGTAGGCTGGGGAAAAAGCCTGTATTTTGAAGGGAAATGAGACACATGGAAGAAAGATGGTGTCATTTGGCATGGGCACCAGGTTGGTTTGCAAGACTACAGCAGCCATTGACAGGACTCATAAAAAGAGAAACAGGCAATGGAGCCTGGACACCAGGACAATAGAGAGCACTTATAGTGACACAAAATCGTTGTTTACCACAGGCTGGAGCAAGTTGCTCGATCAAGTTTTTTACATCCCTAATTGGTTGCAATATTCCTATTACCTGGATACAAAGACCCATTTTGGGCTTTTCCTCATCTAGAGGGGACAGCAGATCAGGGAACTAGCAGTTAGGAATTTTCACCTATACCACTAAAGTTCTGTGGTTTGTGATACAATTAGCATTCTAAAATAAAGGAAAATATATTTATCCCTCAACTCTGTCAAGAGACTAAATATTGCTAATGAGGAGACTGTACCAAATGTTCCTTCCAAAACTCAGTTCTGTTTTGCTCAGTCATAGCTTTAGGCATCGTCACCTGTTCTGCCAAGCAGGGTAGTGCTGTGCCATAAGAGCTTTTCATTCTCATTTCCATAGCACTGACTGGTAGGCAGGAAAGATCTCTGAAGAATGAATAAGATTTAATGACCCAATAGCACAGGTGTAGTTAACTTAATCCACAATACCTTGCAGCACCTGCATCATCGCAAGCATTTCTGTGTGCTTGGATGTCTTCTCATTAAATAAGCCACCTAACCAAACTGTGTGCATTTGAGTTGCAATTCATTGCTCAAAATGATCTCTATGGGGCTGTTCTTCGGCAAGGAATGCTCTCTTGCATCTCCTCCTGAAGGCTTCTTCCAAGGGGCCAGACAAATGAGAACCTGATATTGTCCTGCCTGGTTGGATCTCTGTTGCTTTCCGTAAGCTCCTGGACCTCATTTTCAGTTACTTATTTTGGGGGAAGATTATACAAGAAGCGTGGCTGAAGTCCAAGCTTGTCCTTTGTCCTACGTCAACCACTACTTGTTCTGTGGTGCTGAGCCTTTCTGGTGTAACCTCATAGGAAGATGACTGATTTCTAGCAAACAGTAAACTTGTACATTTACTTGTTTCCCAAGTTTGTAAGAATTCAAATGTCATCTAAATCTGAGGAGACACTAAATGTTTTTCCATTTGATAGCTGGTATTATAGGAAAGGAACATGGGATTTCTGAATTAAAGAGGGAAAAGTCTGTTCTAGTTCAGGCAGGGTTTTTTTCATCATTTGTGAGTGTGAAGTAGAGAGAAGAAACTATTTGCTTTTTCATTTGATATTGATGTAGTCACACCAGTGTTCCTTGGTTGCAGACTAGAAAGAACTGTAAAACTTTTAAAAATCAAAACCTTAATTTAAATCTTAGCTAAATGAAAATTTTCCTGCATGCTTTTGAAGAAGAAAAGGCAAGCTCTGAAGGCTTTTTCTCTCTGTACGCAACTATCGGTTCTTGCTGTCCAAAGTATTCTCTATCAGCACTTCAGTTAAGCCTCTGTGCTTCTGCTGGCACTAACATTTTTCATTAGATTTCCCAGCGTTTGCACAGCACTGATTCACCTCTCTTGGTGATAACAACAGTTAGAGGGGCTAACTGGGACTAGCTGCTGGCATTTTAATCTTGCTCAGAGCAGGCAAGAGTGAAAATCCTGTCACTGCCTAGCCTGTGCTTATCCTCCCTGTGGTGAAACTCTGCTGTTGGCTGTAGTGCTGCAGAGGTTTTGAGAAACAGCTCATATTGTGAAAGTCTCTTGGCCCTGTGACAAAGGAAGAGACCTTCGTTTGACAGGTTAAAATGTTTACAAGAGAACACAGGTGTATATATGAGGGAATAAGCAGACCCTGAAGTAGCCTGAACAGGTATAAAGGAGAGTTTCCTACTTATTCTGGCAAAGAATGAATCTGCAAAGTCTGAACTTTGATATTTGTTTGGAGAGTTGAATAGATATTTAAATGAGATAATTTCACTCTGTGGATTTACTGGAGCATAAGCTAACCGTTCGTCACCTTTCTTATTAAAAAAATACAATTTCCATGGAGATAAAAAGAAAAAAAAAAATTTCAGAAGACTTGCATGAGGGTACTTTGCTGAGATTAGTGAAGACTAAAGCACACAATGTGATAAGAATAGAATTGCTGGAGTCTGCTCTCTTCTCAGTGGGTGCCCATTCTCTTCTTTCCTCAATATGCATACCCCCCATAAATGTTAATGGCAGCTATTCACAGACAAGAAGAGCCTCACAGACTCCAACATATGCAACTCCCATTCACCATAATAAGCAGGGAGGTTTGATTCTCTCGGTGCCAGACTCAGGTTTCTCTGAGAACTTGTGCAAATAAGCTGTGGGTAGGGACACCCAAATAAGTTTCTACAGAGGAAGTGAAGCTGTGAATTTGCAGTGTTTCAGCAGCTCCATGGTAACATTTTTGCATGTATACCCTTGTGCCATGGTAATTGTAAAGGAACTTGAGGTATTTCATCCTTCTGTGAAAGAAGAGAAAGCATAAAACACAATGCATTAATCATAAGTTTAAGAATGCGGAGAAAGGAGGTCGATGTACTGCAAATTTATACTTTAACTTGCCCTGCAAAACCCTTTAGGTGTCTTTGGACTGAGAAGAGACCTGGGCAGACTTAGGTATGCAACTGAGATGGAAGGAGGGTTTGGAAAAGGAATTGATTTTGAGATGAGGAGGCCCATTTTTTGAGGGTGTGAAGTTTCAGCAGCTCATAGATAGCAAATTGTGGTTACAGACTGTCTAGTGACTGGAAAATAAGTGTACTCTCATCATGAAAGCATTAAGAAAACTGATGTGGATTCTGTGATTGTAGGATTTGGAGAACTGAGTTTTTCAATTCACCTTGCAATGAGAGGTGAACCAGGGGTCCATGGATGCTGTCCAGACAGGATGCTGACAGATAGAAACCAAGGTGATCATGGGACCCTGGGCAGATGCATGTAGCACATCCTTTGGCTGGCCCTGAATTCTAACACACTTAAGCTGTTGTTGAAAATTAATAAGAGTCAAATGCAGGGATCAGGTGATGTGAGATCCCTCTGCCTGTGTGTGCAGAGTGCTCTGACACTGGGTTTGGTGGACAAGCTCGACACATTAAGCATGGCTTTTTTTAGGGATGTCACAGTAGCTGCAGCAGCAATTTGAGCAGCAGGGAACTGGGATACATTCCTAGCTCTGCTAGGGTTTTGCTCCATTACCTCAGGCAAGTTGCTGAAAACTGTCATCGATTTTGGGTCCCTGGATTTTTGAATGCCCAGCTCAAATAATCTGGGGTCTGACTTTCAGAGGTGCTTTGGTACTGCAGTTTTGATTGACCCTGACTGATACCTAGGGCTTGGCACTTCTGGCATATAAGGCTTATCTGGCTCACTTGAGGTAATCTGAGCCCTCTCTAAAAATTTTGTCATGATCTTACAGTGACTAAGCTCGTTGTACAAAATCGATTGTGATTATGATATCTGCCAAACACAGGTGTCCCAACATGAAGCATAAATAACTAAATCTTTGCATTGGAGATGCTATTTGTGTAAAGTATTAATTTCTTGTTCACAGTCCAAGTATAAATTTATTCTTTACAGATTTTAGGTAATTTTTTGCCACAAATAAGACAGTCTACTAAAAAACAGAATTTTATTTGGTAAGTGTTTCGATGATGTCCTGTTGCAGTCATCAATAACATTGCAAATAGCATTGGAGGGAGAAAAGGATGGGAAGCCAAACATCATTAATAATAGCTGCAATATTCTCAATGTTAACAAATTATCAGCTGTATAAATTTTTAATTAATAGGAGTATGAACAGGGATTTGACTGTCAACAGGCATCAGTATTGATGTGCCTGAGTGAAACATGGCAAGGCAAAGATCGTTGCGGGGAGGATAACTCAAACCATGCAGCTGTGAGAGACAGGTCAGCATTTTCTGGACCAAAAAAACCCCTCATGGACAAATCACATCTTAGGGTATAGCCCTCTGTAGTGAGAAGGAAAATGAATCTTGGTGATGTCAAGGGAACATTTTCATAGCAAAAGTGAATACACTTTGTTTGAGATTTTACTGCACTTCTGCAGAACTCTCTTTTAATTACAACAGTAAAATGGCATGTAAGAATTTGGGTGGGAATATGGAGAAAGAAGAGTAGATAGGTCACCTCAGGCTAGAGACCCAGCAAGTAGGTAGGCTACTGTAGTCAAGTGCTGCTTTCTGCTCCTTTCACTGATTGCAGCAGTTTCTAACAAGCTACTTGAAAAAACCCCAAGCCAGTTAATTCAGTGAAAGCCCAGCATAATGATTCAGAGCCTAGAACAATATTACTTAGTTTAAATGTAATCCAAATATTTGAAACTTAAAAAAAATTCAATAAAATCTTTAAATCCCCCTCTCCTGCACAACTTGCCAAAGTTTTCTTTTCCTATAACTTTCTGAATGACTCTGATTTTAAGGCTTAGATTTGTTCTCTGAGTTATAGCGTGCAGCATTTGCCCTTTTTTTTTTTTCCTTCTGCTTCTGTGAATCCACATAAACAACTTTTGTCTTTGGGTATCCTAAGAAAAAAAGGGTTGTATGTTTTGGTTTGGATTGTTGAATTTTTGTAGTTTTCTTTTTTTTCTTTTTTTAAGAGAAGGGTCTGGATGGAGGGGTAGGGAGGAGAAGACATTTTATGTACCACAAAGCACTATTTCCCTCTTTTTTTCTCAGCTTGGAAACTTTGGAAACCATTTTTGTTTTCTTTCTGAAATGCATTCTTGCCTTTATTAGTAGTAGCTAGTAGTAGAATGATTTATTTTTGAGTGTATGGACAATATAAATGCACCAATCATAGATTAAAAATATTAATACTAGAGTAACTTTCCAGTTTAGTAGACTATACCAGTTTTTCTCTTCTACCATTAGTAATCTAAAGATTAAAGCTTTTTTTCACTTTTCATTTGAGGAGATCAAAATGCTTTAAAGACATTAGCTAATTCTTACGCTAATCCTGGGAGATTCGACAGTGTTATGATAATCCTTTCACAGATGAATAAATTGAGATAAGAGGGAGTCTAAGTGACTTTTCAAAGTCACAGATATAATCAGCGGCAGAGTTGGATATATAACCTTGAGATTCTGATTACTGTTTCTCTCTTACAGAATATATATATTTTTTCTTTATGCATTGCTAACAATAACAGTGAAAAACTATTACCATCAATTATGTTTATAATAATAATGCTTTTATTTATTTAGTGACTCCCTGCCAAGACAGTCAGGGTGCTGCTCCAAAGACAATTAAAATGCAATTACTGTAATAAATAAACAACAATAATTAAAACATCATAAAATAAACAATATCAAAAGCAATCAAAACCACTAAGTAGCCAAAGTTAGTCCAATTAATAATGGATCTGAGTGACTCATTTGTAAGAAATTGCATATTTAGTGGTTGTTTTTTCTTTTGTGAAAAGATTTTTTTGTTGCAAGATTATAATTTTCCAGCTGCAGTTTTACATCCAGCCCTTGAATGGAAGAGGTTTCTTTGTTGGTTTTTTTGTTTGTTTGTTTTGTTGTTGATGATGTGTTTAATATATAGCTATTTGCAGTTTTATGATGGTGCTAAATGATGACTGGTCAGCTAAATTACATGAATTACATGAATCACACCAAGTAAATAACTATTGCAGTTCACTGAATGGATTAGCTGTACATAAATGTCTGGACTTCAAGCTCCTTGACCTAGGAAATTCAAAGGGCATTTAAATTGGAAGACTAGTTGCTTGTTTTTTATATTGACTTCAGTACAGTTTATCTTACACTCTTCAACTCTATTTGCACTTGCTTTTAGTGAATGTGTGTTTGATGACATTAGTTGATTTTAGGGTTGACCAACCCTGTCCCATGTCTGTCATTTAGCAACAGTGACTGAACATTGCAATGATTTCTGTTTATAGTCTTTTAACAAGAGGTCAAATTTTTGTAGCATTGAAATGGCTTTGGAGATACTCTTTGGAAGAAAAGAACTTGCTAGAAACCTTTCGTTTAGACTGTGCTAAAGCAGTTTTAGGAGGCTCAAAGTTTCCAAGCTCTGAAATTCCCTCAGGGTATTTTAGCCTTTGTGTCAGGCATGACGTCACCATCTTTATGGCAGGACATTAAAATCCGTTCTTGCTGCAAAGGAGCGATGACTGAGGGTAGTGAACAAGGCCTGGGCATGTGGGAGGAAGACAAAACTGTGTGGGCTGGGAGGGTAGGACAAAGATCTGGTGGGGCTGAGATAAGCTGAGACAGAAGGGAGCGCAGATACAACTGAGAGAGTGAAAGAAACAGGTGATTTACAAGATCAAGACATGGGGAAAGAGTTGGGAGGCCTCATGGAGGGCACATGTGGTGCTGGGTAATGAAAAACAGTAAATAGACTGGGAATGGGGAGGCTGGATATGGCACAGGAAGAGCAACCAGGCTCTGGGTCTAGAAATCAGAGGCTGTGCATCCAGTGAGATGAAGACTTGGTGGGCAAGTAGGTTGAAGGGGGCATGAGAACCCAGTCAAGTACATGGCTGCCCTAGGAGCCAAGGACAAGGAAGAGGCAAGATCAGGCTTCTGTGGATTGGTTTAATGAGAATAAACCTCCCTTATGGGTAGTAGTAGATGTGTCTGAGCTGCATTGGCACACTCCCTTTCTCCCTTTCTGAGCCAGGCAGCTCATGAACAGATCTGAGCAGATATCTTGACCCCTGAATGTCGCTGCTCTGCCTGGAACCATCTGCCAGAATGGGGCGTTGCCTCCCCCTTCAGCGTGTGCCCGCAAGGAGGACAGCAATCTATTAATGCAAGCAGCCGCTCCATTAGCTCAGTGGCAAAATCTGCTCCCTGGCAGGAAAGCCTTCAACTCTGCTGATGACCTGCATGACTTTTAGGAAGGCTCCAGATAACGAAAGTTATGCCTGTGTATGTTTTATTGTCTTTTCTATTGTTCAGTTATTTTTAGATAAATTTGGGACAATGCATACACAAAATGATACTATTTTTTTTTTTAATTAAACCCATGTTTTTCAAACATTAAGAAGTGTCAGGATTTAAACTTTCCATATGTGGGATAAGCATTTATATCAGTTCTATGTTTATAAAATGAACATACTAATACCATATGCAATTAGGTGTCCTTTGTACCACTCACCAAAAAATCCTTCTCCTATTAAATCTTTTCCTGATACCTTTCTTCACTTCTGTATCCCCTTGCATTCTGCACCAACTCTGTGTCAGATCTGCCTCCTTTCTCTCCCTTTTCGCACATCTCCTGATGGGGCAGCTATATTCCCCAGGCTGCTTGGATGCCAGCACTAGGGGCACCAACAGCACAGGAAAGACAATCCTGTGTGTCTGAATCAAAGCAGTCATTACAGAGGAAAACCATACCTATGACCCTTGGCTTGAACACACTCCCTTGTTCTTTGCTTAGTAGTACAGGCAACGCTTCCTTCAAGCACAGCAGTTGTGAAAATCTCCAGCATATCCTGTGAAGATTCTTTGGGGAATTCAGTGGCTAAAATCAAAGCAGCCTATTGCAAATATGCACGAACACTAGTTATTCAAAGGCTTTTAATGTGGCTACATTTGGACTAATTTTCATATAGGCACAACCCTGATTTATTCCTTTTTCTCCCGAGACAAATTTCTGGTTATTGCCTAATGCTCAGTTTCAGGAGAGAATTCCAAGGAAAGGATTGTCATGAAGAGGATAATGTATTTTCTCATTAGCTTTTTTTCTTGGAAATGACTGAAAAGCATTGCCTGAAATCTTGCAGGAAAATATATAAATAACTGCACAGATAATGGGCAAGTAAAAGTTCTGCCAAACAAGTTAAATTGGGTAAAGTTAGGAGGCAGCTGAGTCAAAGGACTCATAGGAGGGCACACAACTTGGCAATATTAATGAGTATAATAAATGGTACCAGCGTGATCACCCGTTAGAGAAGTGCAGACATGTCTCTCTGGATCAGTGGAGTACAATGCAGGGATTTCCAAGCTGGCTCAGAACCAAGCTGGTAATTTCACCGAGCGCTGTGCGAATTAATCACTTCTGGCCCTGGGCTTGGCGCTGTGCACACACCGAGGGTGTCAGCTGCAGGCAGTGCCAGCCCAGTTATCATGTGACACACCTGTGACACACCTGTGACACACCTGTGACCTCGGGGATCTGACTAAAGTCACATGGAGCACGCGCGGCAGAGCTGCGAGATGAAAACAGCTTTCCTGAGCCCCGGTTTAGCTCTTTAACTATGGAAGCTGAATCGTCTCCCGCCAGAGCAGGGATGGGAGCACCGTGCTTGACATCACTGCAGGTGAGCGTTCTTAGAGCCCAGTCTGGTCCAGCTGATGGGAAGTCTTGATGTCCTTGGCATGTACATCTGCTCCTCTTCAGTGAAGCATCACAAAAGGGTTGTATCGAGGTGGGGGGAATAAAAAGTACCTCATAGCACCTTGAGCTGCTTTCACATATCTCTCAGCCCACCCAAAAGCCAATTGAGGCAGTCCATGAGGAAATGCTAGCAAAGACGTGTTGCCAAATACTCTGCCTTTGTACTGTGTCCTGGGAGGCAAGTAAGCCAAGCTCTGAAAGCCCATGCTGCAGGAACCCCAGGCTCTTCCTTTAGTGTTGCCTTAATCTAATTTTCCTTTGTATTTAATAAAATTCTATGGGTCTTGGGGTTTTTATTCCTTTCCAAGAAGCAACAGAGAAAAGATCTCCTATTTGATCCTGCTGATGTTCACTTTCAGACACCTGCCATCAGCACTGCTTGGACATGTCCCTTTTATTTGCCATTCTCTTTCAAGTGCTGAGGCGACTTTGATATATTTCTGTCTCTGTCTGTAATGGCAAAAGGATAGGGTGTTATTCTCAACCTGGACTTGTCATGATGAGCCTTTTATTTCATTAAAGTCACATTCCTTTTCAAGAACTGTTGCCTGAATTGGAGTTACTTTGCTTGGACTAAGGATGAGTGTGTACCAAGGACAGAGGTATAAAGTACAAGCATCTATAAATGAAGCTTTGATTGGATTTTACCCAACCCTTTTAAAATTCATATATGATAATCAAAATGGTGAGTGGGAAGGGAGCACTGCATCCTCTTCAGTTTATTGCCCTCATGTAAAAGCTGAAAATAAGGATTGTAACCAGCAGAATTCCAGCATTTATATTTCATGAGAGAAATGTCCTTGTGTAAATATTGGTTTCTTTAATGCATAGACTTCCATCTCTTTTTAAAAACTCTCAACTCAAAGAGCACCTGACAGCATTACATGTCTCTTTCTAGGCAGCAATGAAAATGTGCTGATAATTTGAGCCCTGGGAAGAAGCCTGTTCCCCTGTGAATTTCACCAGTCACACTGCTCTGCCATTGTATTATATCACTGCTGCAGTGCAAGAATAGCAGCTCTCTCCACATTTTAACAGCACCTCTCTCAAATCACATCTTACTGTCAAATAATCACCTATTCCCAAATGGCTGGAAATTAATGATGGCTGAACCCATCAGTGCTAGGCTTATGCTGGTTACACAGTCCAGATCATGAAAAGCCTTTTTGCAGGAAATGACTCTGGATAAATTGCTTGCTTGGTTACTCCAAACTACTCCTTATCCACTCCATCCCATTGTCACTGGCCACCTTTGGTAGAAAGGATTCTTCCAGTTTACATTAGTCTTTGGAATAAGAGCTAGAGATTACAAAGTGTGTGAAATAACACTTGTGTAGAATGAATCGTGAGAGGCAAGATTTTTCTTTCTTGCCCAGGAGAACCCTCAATCCTTTCCCTTTTTCCTCCAGATCTTCTGAGAAATGTAGAAAAGTTTCCTATCCCAAGCAGTGCCTCTGAAAAAGTGATAGAAACAGCTGCTCAAATATATAGTGTTGCAGGATTTTGACAACCAGGAGAACAACATGTGGATGTTTTCCTTTTTTTTTCACCCTCTATTAAGGAATATGGACTTATGAGGTCAGACTTAGAGAAATTTGAGGCCTGCAAAATTTCTGTACCTCAGCTCAGTTCAGAATTTTTCCACAAAAATGATAATAAGGAAAATCTCATGACTGGTCTTTGTATGATCCTAATCATTGCTTCCCACAAGTAAAACTTTAGTATCCAGACTTCTGTTCCTCTCCTTCTGGTAATTCAGTCTTGGGACATGAACGTAGTTAAATCAGACTGAAAAACACTTTGATTATTGAATAATTTGCTGATTTTATTATTATTTGCAGTGATTATTCAGAGAATTCTTCCCATTCTCTTCCCATGTTTTAGTCACATCTTGGTAAAGAATTTTCTATAAATATGGTTTCAGGCTTGTTTGAATGGTAATAAATTGAACACAGACTATGACAAAGAAGTGGTATTGTGGTGCACCATTTTTTTTATGTATTGAAAAACTAAATATTCAACTTGATCTTTACACGTTTCTGGAATCAAATCCTGAACCATAGTTTTGGCATTGTAATTAGTTTTGCTTAGCTTGTTTGAGACATCAATATACCTACTATATATTTAGTGTGGTTTTATCACTAATTTATCTATTTTTCCTATGATGCTAATGAATTTTAAGATGGCTGAACGCCTTTATTCTAACTTGGGAAAGATGTAGCATATGGTCAGCTCACAAGCTTTTGGAAATGACTCTTTGGCACTTGTCACAAAGTGATCTCAGATCTGTGTAAATGGTTCCTTCTACTCTGGAGATTAAGTACCAGATGCTGTCCTTTGCAAGTAAAAACTAGCTAACAAGTTAGCTGAACACACTGGCTGATCTTCTGTGTGTTCAATGGAACCTGAACTATACTGTGCCTCTTTGACAGAAATCTCATTGTGTGGACTATTCTGAGATGAAGAAAACAGCTAAAAAAGTATCTTCTGGACTGATTTTCCAAAGCACAGTTCTGTCTATGTCCAAACAAAATCTGAGGCTGTACTTAAAAGATTCTTCACAAAAGAACCTGCAGAGTGTATGTCTGATACTTATTTTTCTCCAGTATAAGAGAATAAAAGATGAAATTCTAAGAGCTTTCACTATGCCTGGTAATAAGCAAAATTATTTGGCTGCCAGCAGTAATATTCATACTTCAGGCACCCAAGTTAATGTGTGTTATAGTGGGATCTGTACTAAGACATAATTTTGCTTTGACTTGAACTATTATTGTCGATGGACCATTGTACAGCTGCACTTCAGTCATATGCTATGGAAATATGTTGCATGGTGACCCGTGTTAGTGGGGAAACTCACGCTTTCTTCACTGCCCTGCGAACTTGCATGTTGGGACTTCTGTCATCTTGTCATTCTACCAAACAGAAATTTTATTGAGGTGCAGGAGTGCAAGGTTTCCACAGTGGATCTATCAGGTAAGTGAGACAGTTTGGGACATGTTAAATGATTCCTAATTCCCATCTTTTTTTCTGTCTGTGCTTTTCAGAGCAGCTTAAAGTGAGGAAGGCCCAGCCAGGCAGGAAGATACCTCCAGCCCCTGCTGCCTTGTGCATTGTCAGTCATTTTTTTCTCTGTCTCGAGAATCAGGAAAAGACTGCCTCAATCCTGTGGAGAAGAGTCAATGAAGGGTTGATGTGTACTGGCTGTGAATTGTGTGGTTGAGGAAGAAAGCCTTAGATAAATCACTAACAAAAATATAAATGTGTGAAAATTTTTACTGGGAAAACAAAAGAACTGCTGGGGAAAGGGTGATTATGAGGAGGATTTTAGATGCAAGGTAGAATGGGAGAAATGCAGAGTTAAGTCTCAGGAATGACAGTGAGTCCTGTTGCTTGGTGTACTCAGGAGCTCTGCCCTGTCACCAGAGTCAGCACATCTTTCCCCCTTACTTTCCCCCTTAGTAATGTAGGGACAGAGACTTTCCTTTTTTTCTTCAGGGCAGTGAAGCTGTTCAGATGAAGAATGCTATGTAAGTGTCACGTATAATCACTAATATATTATTACTAGACAAGGAGACATGTCAGACCAAAAAATACTAATATAAAAAAAAAGCCTTGTCTGTTTTCTAGCATCCTTGGAAAATGTCATTTGAGCTACAGAGAACTTGGGAGCTGTGCCAGAAAATAACCTGCACACTGGCTCCCATGTGGATTGCCCTGGAGAGTATGGCCAGACACCACACAAGAGGAAGGTAGGCCAAGTACTTATAAGGGGGTGGGATGTTCCCTGCCTCAGGCTATCCAAGACTTGAGGTGCTCCACCATGGCCTCTCTTTCCTGCTGCAGCAGAAGCTTTCAGGGATTGTAAGAACCCCAGTACCAGTCACTGAAGAATTTGCCCTGGATGGTTTTGAACTTGTGTCCCACACTGTCCCCTTGAGTTCTGGTTGTGCAGCAGTGGGTCCAGAGCAGTAACACAGAGGGAGATCGTGCAATACAGCCTCCAGTGAGACCATGACTCCCCACTTGCCCATCTGGCTTATACCAGGAGAACTGGATTGCGTAGCAGTTTTTGCTCTCTCCTCCCTCCTTATTCTTGTGATAAACATTTTGACTAACTACCACTTTGCCAAGGGGGTAAGTTTGGCACCCTGACTTCCCTGAGACTCGTGACAGACTCTCAGCCTTTGTTCACCCAGTGCTGTAATGCCCTGTTTTCTACGACAAGCCAGAGGAAGGAGGGGAAGTTTCAAAGGCTGGATGAAAACTGTGCCTGCAGTGCAGTATACGTAACCTTTTGTGCTGTGGTTTTGTACAACGCTAGGTAATAGTCACTGCAGCGTGTCAGTGTGTCAAGGAAGGGGAAGGAATGATCACAGACCAGCCTTTTAGAGGCAGTCAGTCAGTGGTTGCCAGCTGGGCTGCAGCACTGCAGGTGTGGTGGGAAAGTCCCTCAGCAGGAAACATGTGCCGTGTGGCACTGGATCCCTCTCTGCAAAAAAAGATGTGTAAACTGATACCAATGTGTTGGTGCACCTTGTCAGTCAGGCAGAGCAAACCGGAGTGTGAGGGCATAAAAAGATTTTATGTGCATTTTATGTTCCAGCAAAACCCCATACAGGCTATAATTTTCTCCTTGTCATTGCGCCCTGCAGGCAGCAAACATACTTTGCTCAAGTATCTGGATTTATCTATCTGTCACACTGATTTCTTGTATACACAGTTCACGAGGGGCATTCTTTTCCAAAGTCCCTAGCTACCAAGGATGCTGAATGAACTTGGATTTGATAATTAGCTGACGGATGAGGCAGTGCACAGTGATTTTCCTTCTCATCAAGAATTGGAACATCCTGATTCCATCCTCAGAGTTATCCTGTGCACATTGCAATGCATGGGGCTCAACAGAGCTTTTTGACCTATCCCATTCCCCAGCCCATTCCTAAGGCAGAACTGTGACCTGGCTGCTCAGGAGCACTGCCAAGGGAAAACAGGGCTAGAGCAGTGTGCCAAACATTGGTCCAATACCAAAATTTAAGGATTCCATCAGGTAGCTTATATCTACCCAGTCTTTTTGGTATGTATCCATACCTGATAGGACTAACTGCATTGTGTTAGACATACCTGAGCTTCCTTTGGAACCAGCTTGTCTCGGTAGCAGTAACGGGCCTTGCAGGGTAGTGGAGAACTCAGGTTTGCTCAGCAGCCAAGCCAGCTGAATGTCTCAGCACTGCCAAGGAGCTCCTTCTTCATCCCTTTCTTCTTTTCTTTCCTTTACTCCTTCTCCTGGGGTCCTGTGTCCTTCCTGTGCTGCGTCTTCTACCTCAGTTCGTGAGTAAATTCCCTATTAAGTTGAAAAGTATTCCTTCCTCTTCCCTTCCTTCCTTTTTTCTTTTATATTTTATTTTATTCGCCTGGGTTAGTTTAGCCTGTTTTCTCAGCATGGGGAGCAGTGAGAAGGATCATGCTGAATCAGCTGGGAGCAGAGGCTGAGGAGAGAGCCTGAATCTTCCCAGCTGTTAGATCAGCACAGGCACTGCGGCTGCAGCCCCATGCAGGCTGGCCACGATCCCCACAGAGGTGCCCAGGCAGGAAATGCACAATGAAACCTCTGCTGCAGTGGCTCCAAATCCTCATTGTACTCCAGCTCCATTCAGTGCCCAGCTCAGGCTTCCATTAAAAAAAAACCTTGAATTTGACTTCAGCTGTGGTGCAGATAGGCTGTAGCATGGGGTTAGGTTTGCTAGCTTCACTTGTCTTGAAATTAGGTGTCAAATCTAAACATGCCATTTAGGCATGCTCTGCAAGTCAGAGGAGTGTGTCTGACACGTTGTTAGTAGACAGACTTTGATGTCCAAAGTAGATAGGAAGAATCCCCGTCTGGAGTTACTTAACTCTCTGTTGACTATAGAGTTAACCATCTTAGGTTAGTTTCCTGAGCAGCCAAAGTTAGATGGGATTAATCTCACCCTTAGAGATGTGCAATTTCATCAGTATCAAAGCATTCTGCATCACACATTTGGTTGTAAAACTTGTCCTTAATATGCACATTGTAACCGCCTCCATGAGCTAGAAATGCATGAGCATATTTACAGCCACTTCCATGCAGAATTGTGTCCCCAGAATGTGATTAAAGTGGCAAACAGAAGGCAACAAAAAATCCTCCTTCTGTTTACCTCATGGAGCTATAAATTATGTTAAAATGCTACGGGATTGTTGTTGTATTTGATACAATTTGACTAGGTTGTAAATGATACAGTACTATGCTGAAAAATACAAGTTGTTTAATTCATCCTAGGCTCCTAAACTTATTATTTGCTACTGGGACATAGAATTATTAGTTTTTAAATGTCTTTAGTCCCAAACATCATATATTATTATTTTTCCTAACTCTTTTTTTTTAATTTTTTTTGTAAAATAGCAGAAAGAAAACAGTTATGGTTCCCTCACTCATACAAGCTTACATTAAACTTCAGAACTGAGAGGCTATTATAGATCTTGATTGCTTTTCAGAACTAAAGAAGTGTAAAGAAATGTTGGTTATTTTTTCCCTGAGGAGTCTAATTAATTATACAAATGTTAATGAAAACAGAAGAATAAGAAGAGTATGAGACTCCTCTCATACTTACTCTCTTATGAGAGTAAGTACTGAGGCTTCCCATCCTTTTTCTTTGTGATTTTGAAACAGGCTTCAATGAGTGAATGAATATTTCTTATCATTCCTGCATACTTTCATTTTTTTTTTTCCTAGTGCCTTTAAGGTTGACATTTTTCTGTATTGTAGTGACATGTTAAAGTGTGAGATTCTCTAATGTATATCTCTGTGTGGCTGGAGTGTAAAATCGACATGGGGATGAGGAGAGATGAAGAAAAGGGGAGAGTGGTGAGATTTAACTTGATTGAAGAACCTGAGCCATTTCTAAATTTAGTGTTGGGTTCTGGGGTGGGAGTATAGAGAGTTTAAGAAGGTGATGATCCTTTGTTATAGTTCAGTTTAGGAAAAAATGTGATTGTAGCAAAGATTTTTAAGCGCAGTGATGGGAAGGCTTTATTTTATTATTACCCTTATTACACTTTAAATATTATCCTTATTAAGACACTTTATTATTTAGCATTTATTGTCTCAATACTTTTTACTTCAGTAATTTATTTACTCATTTATGATATTATTAAATGCATTATTTCATCATTTAATATTGTTAATATTATTTACATTTAAGGTCTCTTAGAAGTAAATGGTGAAATGTTAAGGTTAAAATCAACAACCTTTTAAGGACTTTAGTGGGATGTAATTAATAGCCTGCTGAAGGTATGCTGCTTTGTGATGATAGCTGTTTCATCAAGCAGTGATTTTGCTCAGGCTTCCATTAAATACAGACCTAGCTGCCTTTAATCCATATAACTCCTCTTAATGCCAACTCTAATGATCTTCAAAAGAAGGGCAAAAGAGAATGATAGACAGTGTGTCTTCATGTTAACTCTTCCTTCTGCAAATCTGGACACATTTACAATGAGGCTGCTTTTCAAATGCAGTACTATTGCCTTGTTCTCCCCAAACCTATTACTCTTTTTGCATCTCAGAGGGCAGAGGGATTTGCCTTGGGGCCTTTGTGTGCATAACACATTCCCTGTGTGTTTATTAACATAGTGCTAAACTATGTTCTCAGCATGAGCAGGCGTCCTCTCAGGCCATCGCCGGGCACAGAGATAATCAGTGGAACTGAGCTGACTCCTCACTGGGAATGACTCCACTCACAGCAAGAGAGCAAATAGGAAATGACTCGGGGTGAGCCTCACTAAGCCGGAAAAATGAATTAGACACACTCCTCGACAGAATCTGAAAACATTACACGCAGTGAAGAGAGAAAAGGTCAGAGCAAGAGGTTGCTTACCATTCTCACTTTGGAATTGAAATGCATTTAGGGATACATTATACCTCCTTATGATGTGAGGTTTGTCTTTCAATCGTGTTACCCAGAAAAGAACCCATTCATTGAACAATCCCTTCATTCTTTATATACAGTTCAAGTTTTGAGGAAAGTAGGTTGGGTCAGAGGTAAATCTCAACACTTCCCTGTGAAAAACTAAGGAGAAATAAATTTGGAAGTAAAATGGTGGAAATTGCTATGACCTTTGAGATGCCATCCTTTACAATACACAGTAAAAACATTGGGCTGCTCAGGCTTACATCAAGTTTACAGGAACATAAATTGCCACAATTGAGCTGCAAGCTTTATGTTCTGAAATCACATCATTATTCTTTGGGATATTGGAAGGGAAGGTAGAAAATAGCAGATTTCTATCCATCTCAAGAAATAATAACAGTCTTACTGATTGCCTTCAGTATTTTGCTGCAGTATATTAGGTCATTTTTAACCCCCTTATTTTCAAGAAAATCTCTTTTAGAAAACATCTACTATTCAGGATAAACCATGACATTGACAATTTATTTGTCTGATAAGGTGAACCTGGTACACCAGTTTGTTTTTTTCTCAATTGTAAGACAGAGAGGCACAGACAGTGGCAGTAAACATAGACAAGCCCATAGAGCTATGGAATTGTGTCAATTTAAACCAGTTGAGGATCAGATCAAAACATCTCAATGTCATAAAACTAAAGCTAACATTTGGTTTAAAATAAAAGTGAGGAAAACTTAAATAAGTTAAAAAGAAAAACAGATGTAGGAGACAAAATGAAAGAATAAAAATTTTAGCAATTTTAGAGAGCTCCTGTAGAGCCTGTAACAACCTTGCCTTCTGAACACATTTACTGATTTAAAATAGACCAGCCTCAGGATCATGTGAGGGAATGGTCATTTCCAATTAGTTGTTAATGCCATGATACTGCACGTGCATGACTATGAACATTTTTCATTATGAACATTTTGGAGGAGGGGCATGGGGAAGTGTATAAAGAAAAACAAAGCTTTGTACAACTTGTACTAAAAAACATCTTCAGCCTATGCCTGCTAGGTTACCATTAAACTAAATTAAAACTACCAAAACCAAGTACTGCTAGAAATTCCTCATTTATGAGGTTTTTGCATCCCTTGAGCATTGGATTTAAGTAGGGACTAAGTGGTACCAGCTGGCTTTCATACCCAAGTGCTTGTGGGGATTCAGTCTTTAATGAGCCAGAGAGCACAAAGGCTCCTCCTGAGAAGTAGAGGCTTGGGTTTGTGTTCCTTGTGTGCTACTTGCCGTGAGTAACTTGTTTTCCTCACCTTACTTGGTGGGATGTATTTGCTAATTCAATAAGAGAAAGTGAGTGCAAGATGCTAATAAATAATGTGTCATAGATAGTGAAAGATAATCCAAACAATAGAAACTGTAGAAGGAAAGCATATGTTCCCTTGGGGAGAATTTATTGAAAGCCGAGGTGTAACAATAAGAAGCTACATTCACAAATCTCTAAAGGCAGCTTTGCACTGCTTCAGCAGTGCAGAGCGTCTTAAATCCAGCTTAAATTTCCAGTGGAGTATGCTTTTGTGCAACTGACTCCTCTGGCTTCATAAGGCTGTCATAATGTCTATGACAAGGGGGGAGCTGTGGCCCAGGTGACCTATTCCCTCATGATTCATGCAGATGCTTTTGAAGCCACCCTTTGAGTAACCTTAAGCACAGATCAGATACAGCCCAGGAGTGCAGGCCAAAGATTGTTATTGTTGTTGTCTGTGTTTTCTTGATGAGAGAAAGGAGAGGAGTGAAACTCCAAATAATTCAGCCGTGCATAAAAACAGGTTATGATACAAACCACATTAGTTTCTGGTACTGATTTTGCTTAGACTATGTGTCGTTTCCTGAATAATCATCTCTAAAGTGTTGCTCAAAGCACACTGGTCAGACTGTCTACACAAATAAACTTTGTGCTAGATAAAATCTTGAAGGTGTAGAGTTTCCCCCTGTTTTCTGTTCTCACTGCTTAAGAAGAATTTATGCCCTGCATATCTGCAGCGGCTCAATACTTTGTACTCTTAAACATTTCTGTGCGTGGCCTTGCTGTGACACGACTACGACAACACATAACTAATTGTGGCACTGGCTGTGGATACAGGAGAAGGTCAGTAGATGTTAGAACTCTAATCAGACAGGTTAGAAACAGCAGAACACTTAGGTGCTTTTAAGTAACGGGACACTCTGCCTTGCTTTTGCATGTTGAGTGCCTTCAGCATCACAGATCATTTAGGTGTATATAACCTGTACAAGGCACATGGTAAGTAAAGCCCTTCTAATGGGGTCAAAAACCCACTAAGTATATGCAGAAGTGATCTTCTCACAGGTAACAACAAGAAGCACGTGGACAAGTGTTTTGCCAAGAAATCTTTGACGGGCTCTCATAGCTGGGGTGCTTGCTGTCTGGAGCTTCTCCTTTGCTGCTTGTCCTCTTCCTTTCTCAGCTGAGTGTGGGTTTTGCTTCTCACATTTTTGCTGGAAGACGACAACAAAAGGGGGAGGAATTGGTGCTGGGGAATAATTCTCTTCCTATTTCTTAAATTTAGTATTTGCTGAAGAGGATTCAAAGCCTCATTTCCCAGGAGGCTGACTTAGCTACAAAAATCAAAATTGTTTGACTTTGCAGAGCTATCTATTTCTCCTTTGGAAAATGCTTCATACTTGTGGAAAGGGTGGGAAAAAGAGTGTGACACCAGCTAATTGATTAGGTGTGGGTTGCAATTTCTCTCTGTTATGGCTAATATAATACACTGTAGCATTTTTATGACTAAGAACTGAATTCCTCATTTCCCTGCTCCTGGTTGAGCCACTGTGTGAAGGGGCCAGAGAAGAGGAAGAAAAAGATGATTCAGGACACCAGCTTAAGGTTTTAAATATATCTCTTGACCACTCTTTCATAAGGCTAGGCGATTAGTTTACCACACAGAAGTTTGTGGTGAAGTAGAGGCTTAAACCCAGTTCTCCAAGGTCTAGTTTGACAGTTTAACTACTTTACTGGGCTTCCTATTTTCATGTATTCGCTTTGCCTTCTTTCAGTTGTTGATCTAAGTTACAAGGACAGGCCTTCTCTAAACAGTAGATGAATGGCATGTGTTACAGCCTTGTACTGCACTATGTTTCTTTACAGTAAGAAAATCTCAGACTAAGAATCACCGATTTCTTTTTATGTAAACTAAATCAGACTGGCAACACAAAAATGAGAACATTTCAAATCTGTGATGTGACTAAACCAGATGTGATCAATTTTGGATATCTTTACAGTCAGATAGCTTTGCTAAAGACAAATCATAGCAAGAGTATGTAGAGTGTGTACTTTAACCCCAGTATCCAGACAGATATCTCTTAAAAGAGGGCAAGTTGCTTTGCACAGCTTCAGTAAAGGAGTGGCATTTTGTATGTATCAATAACAGTAATCATACTATCTCAGATGTTAAAGGGCTTGAAACATAAGAGTTGCATTTCTATGTAAAGAAATAATTGTAGGTAAAATGAGGTTAAAACAAAAGTAATATTTTTATGACATACATTTGCCTTTTGAGTCTGCATGCTGGAAGAAACTCACAAACTGTTACAAAGGAAAGAAATCCCTTTAATTTCAGTTCATTTCCATTTGCAAGGTCAGGTGAAATGCTTTGTGGGATTTTTTTTTGTTTTTTTTAAATTAAGCTGAATGTTTGTTACTTGTTTAACAATAGCTATATCTGCAGTGTGCCTTGCCTGTTTCCCTGTGTATTGGTGCTACTTACCTGAATTTGCAGAGGTGGCAGAAACTGTTATATTTTGAGAACTGTAGCGAAAGAGTGAGGAAGAAGTAGGGGGAGGAAGAGAAGGAAACAGTTGCTTTTGTTTATTTTTTGGTTAAACTTCTGGTGTTACACTGAATAATTTATATATGCCATTTCAGTATGAGAAGTAGCTGCAAAAAGCCTCATTTTGAGGGTTTGTGTGTTATCAGAATAATTTCTATATTGACTCTATGTACTACTCAAGCAAAATCGATGTGTACATACAATTTAAAATATTGATTAACCTTGTAACTATATCCTGGCATCTGAGGTTCAGACTGGTGGATTATTTTTCCTCTATTACCACCAGCAGTAATGGTTCTGTAGATTAGCAGTTGATTCAAATATACCAAATTCAGAACTATCTACAGCTGTAAGTAACTAACTGAAATTGAACTCTGTAATATGTGTGACTATTTACACTGTCTTAGCTTGATTACCTCTGTAGCACTAGTGGGTATTTAAAAAAAAATTAAATAGTAAAGCATTGCAACACACAAATCAGGAGACAGAAATTACCTCATTGAAAGGCAGTTAGCAGATAAATTTCGGAGAAGAAGTTGTAGGGTTTTCTGAGTAACATCTTTATTATTATTATTGTTATTATTGTTATTATTGTTATTATTGTTATTATTGTTATTATTGTTATTATTGTTATTATTGTTATTATTGTTATTATTGTTATTATTGTTATTATTGTTATTATTGTTATTATTGTTATTATTGTTATTATTGTTATTATTGTTATTATTGTTATTATTGTTATTATTGTTATTATTGTTATTATTGTTATTATTGTTATTATTGTTATTATTGTTATTATTGTTATTATTGTTATTATTGTTATTATTGTTATTATTGTTATTATTGTTATTATTGTTATTATTGTTATTATTGTTATTATTGTTATTATTGTTATTATTGTTATTATTGTTATTATTGTTATTATTGTTATTATTGTTATTATTGTTATTATTGTTATTATTGTTATTATTGTTATTATTGTTATTATTGTTATTATTGTTATTATTGTTATTATTGTTATTATTGTTATTATTGTTATTATTGTTATTATTGTTATTATTGTTATTATTGTTATTATTGTTATTATTGTTATTATTGTTATTATTGTTATTATTGTTATTATTGTTATTATTGTTATTATTGTTATTATTGTTATTATTGTTATTATTATTATTATTATTTTGGATCCATTTGCAATTAGACCATTTTCAAAATAATTTGTGTATGAAATTCAGGCACCTAAAGGCCAGCTGCCAATATGGTCCTTCTAATTCAGGACTTGAGAATATTTCCTCCATCCCGTTCCTGTAGAACTTTCTGAAAGAAGCTGCTTTTGTCCACAACAACATCACTTCAGTACTGTCAGGAATTACTTCTAATGCATATTTTTTAGTTTGAGGTATGGTGATCTCTAAAACTTTATTTTTCATTGTTTACTCTGAAGAAAAGTTGATAGAGCACTTACTACATTAGCACTTGCTTGAAGGAATTATGCTTGCCTGACAAGAACTTTGTTCTGGCATGTGAAGAAACACAAGAGAATGTGCCCATTTATTTTTTTTTTTTAATTCTGTTAATCATACATTGTTTAAAAAAAAACCAAAAACAAAACAGCCTTGCATAACGAAAGGAGAACGACAAATTACAAAAAAAGTAATCAAAAACTGTATTGTGTAACGTGCTAAAAAGATAAGTAATTAACACTATGTATGTACAAATATAAAACACTGGTATTAAATGATACCTGATTTGAATTTCGCTATCTCATTGTACAAAGTGATTTTCTTGGGTTTTCAAGCTTGACCTTAAACTGTGAGCTTCAGTATTAAACATAGAACTCAGCCTGTCAGTTATGTGCTCCTGACATTGACCGTACTGGGAGAGTCTGAATTCTCAAGTCCCAATTCATCTAACATTCATATTGATCATGTGCAAGTGTTTGCTCAGCATAGAGTTTTCTGAAGTGTTCTTGAGGAGGAGAGCTCAAGTGTGCTTACCTCAAGGTCTCCTCTAGGTAAACTGGGAAGTTCTGTTAGAGACAAGGCTGAGAGAAAATCAGTCTGGTCCTGGGAAGTAATTGTCCCTGGACTGGTTCTTCTGTCTTAGTATTGCAGTGTAGATACAGCCTTGGACTCCCAAAAGACATAGTCCTCAGATCATTTCTGCATAAGGCTAAGATGCGATTTTTCTTTTTTTTCATTCTCTTTGAGGGGAACGGTTCAGGCAATCTCTGTAAGAAGTGTTTTTCTAACTCATTGCTTCCATACTGCAAAATTTTTGATGCTCTTTGTTATGCTTTCTCTAGACAACTGGTGTGTGTCTAGCCATGTCTGGAGAATATTGTTTCTAAGGATGTCCTTTATCCTAGACACTTGTACATGTCCATTCTCAAAGCAACTTCATATGTGTTTGACTGCTTGCCATTTATTTTTCAGACAGTGGAAATGTCATCTCCTTTTCTAGCAGCCTGGTTTACCTGCTTGTGGTTTTGACACTCTTCATTAGCATGGCTTTTGGGTATGTGGGACTCTCCATGATGTACCTTTACAGGAAGGTCCTCTACCTTGGCAGCAATGTCTTGCCACAGTGCAGCAGCCCAAACCTGTGCTGCTGTTGTACCCCAGTCATTTGCCACCAGTCAAGAGTCAGTACAGAGAGAGACTGTTGGCCACTTTTCTCATTCGGCAGTATCTGGACCCAGCTGCAAAATGACTTGATTTGCCTTTTTCTTCCACAGTTTTTGAGACATGTTACATGGGAATCCATAGACCAGTTTTCCACTTCTGATGTTTTTCTGAAATATGATGGGACACATTCGTAAACAGAGCATATTGATTCCCATTTTCTGGCAATTTATTTTACAGCGGCATCTTTTTAGTATGAGTCACCTCCTCAGGCAGTATCCAAAATATCTGCCTTCTGCTCAGTCCATGACCTCTTCTTGGAATTCTGGCTGGTTGGGTTTCCCCAGCCAAACCCATTATATGGTTAGTGCTAACCACATGCCCCATGTGGCACTGGTTACACTGGAAAAGCCAAAAGCAGACCCTGAGTCCTGAAACTGAGTCCTCAATCTTGGTGTACAGGAATAAAAGGAGCAGGTAAGGGAATGAGAAAACCGGTGATGGGAACAAGAATGTCAACACTGTGACCAGCAACAGCAAATGGTAACTTGCCAAGCAACAGCTGAACAGTTGAAATACTTGTGAATTCAGTCTGGCACATTCTGATAAAGTATTAGTTAACTTGAACCCTATGCGGTGTGCCTAAAAAGGACTTCTGTGGGCTGGCACCAGCTGATAGTTTAAGTCCCCAAGCAGTGTCTTGTTCCCACAGCTCCCTTGCAGTGGCAGGGAGTAAAGTACTGGATAGGCAGAAGGAAAACCCTCATGAGTAAAGACAAAAGCAATTTAGGAGGTGTATTTGTAAATACAAATAAAGAAGTGATCTGCTGGTGGTGAGAACAAGCAGTCACTGTCCACCAGCAGATTGATACCTAGATGATCTCCAAGCAATGGCAGCTTGGGAACACAGCTGAGCATTACCCTGTATGGTGTGGAATATCCCATTGGACAAACTGGATCAGATGTCCTGGCCGCATCACATCAAAACCTTTTGCCCACCCCAGCCTAATTGCTGAGGAGGGCAGAGTGGGAAACAGGGAAGATCTTACTGCTGTGCAATCACATTTGAGTAATAACTAAAGCACAGGTATATTATCAGCATTGGTTGGCCACAAATCAAAACCCCCATGCAGGTTGCTATGGGGAAGGTTAAGTCCATCCCAGCCAGGCACTGTGCTGACTAGAAATGTCTTGTAGAACAAATGCTCTTTATTCTGATCTCTTGTTCATATCTCCTCTCAAAATACCATCACCTCTTCTGACCACCTCTCTTTTGTTTTTCAGACTGTCAAAATGTTTGTGGTAAAACTAAATTCCTGTAGAGGTGAACTTTTTCCTTTGTTGCAAGAAGCCGAAACAGATCTGTGTGATAAATGTGGAAAAAATTTAGATCAAGGCTATGCATTTATTGTATGATGTGGTTAGAAGCTCCAGCTGCAGACCGTGATTGTTGTGTGAGGTGCTGTACAAACATGGGATCAAAACATGTCTTCTGCCATGAGGGGAGTGACCCTTTCCATACCAGAGCTGATGAAAAAGCTGTCTGAATCCAAGTGAATAGTGAGTCAACATTGGTGTGATAGGCAGCGATTTCATCATCATTTCTTTCAACTACTGTTAATAGGCATTCCTCCAAAAACAGAACAAGTTTAATGATGAAGACCAGGAACTTGTTCTCTGGATTTGTGCTGGACAGGGAAGGAGAAGTCACTTTTGCTCAGTGGTCAAGAGATGGCTTGATCCTGAAAACGCTTGCAGAGAGCGGAGAAGCTGTTCCTTTCAAAGACCTAAAGACATGATTCATCTCTTGTGTGGTACTGAGTGCACCTCAGCTTCCAAGCCTTTCTCTGAGCAAGTGAGAACATGGGAACTTGGCACCTTTCAAAAAGTCCTGAAATGTGGCAGAATCGTGATCCTTCCAAAAATTTAAAAGTCCATGATTGATGTAGTAGCAGTCTGAATTTCCCCTGTTGTCAAATTCTATTTCTAGCTTAGCAAAATAAAAATCCTTCTTTACTGAGGATATGCAAATTATGTATATAGTCTACTTTATGTTTAGACACAATTTTCAAACTGGTGTATAGCGCTTTATGTCCCCAATGAGCACTTTGGAGGCAAGTCTCCTAACAAAACATTGGAATGAAAACCAAAACCTTGTGAGGAGGGGCTTGTTTTGTATTGATAAGTGTTTACCTATTTTTCTGTAGAAGTATCTTTTGCCTTTAAATGGAAACATTTGGAATTCAAGAATGATTTTCAGAAGCAAAAGACTTTTTATTCTGAAGTGCCATGTCAGCAGATCCAGTGCTTCCAAAGTAAATAGTTGCAAGGTGCTTCTCTGCCTTGAATTCCTCTGATATTTTATCCTGTTTTTAATATATTTTTAAAACTGAGGTGTAAAAATAATCTCTCTGAACTTGACTGCAAATACTTACTGCCAACTAAAAAAGAGAGAGATCAGACAAACAAGGGGTTTTTGATGGGCTTTAAAAGCTTGGTCATTCTTTCTCTTGTGAAATATGACATTCTCATAAAACCCTTTTTTCCTTTAATGCCAAAACAATACTTCTGTTAATAATGTAATGCTGATGGCACCAGCCACCTCTAGTCATGACAGAAATGAGCTGGCCTAAGCAATATTGTACTTGAGGGACTTGTCCAAGCAAATGTGCCTCTCACTCCTCCACACTCAAAGTAGCTGAAGAGAAGAAACATGATGATACCTTAATATGATGCACAGATGCTACATGGTTGGTGGTTTTTTGTTGGTTTTGGTTTTGTTTGGGGTTTTTTTCCGTTTTTTATATCTTGTGTAGATGAAATACAAGAATTTAATTTGTAAAGTAGGATGCCACACCTTGAACAGTGCTATGTAGATATAGGAAATGCTACTTTGATAGAAGCTATTTATTAGAAGGGTTTTTGACATTGTGGGATTAGAAGCTCATGCAGCAATAAATATGTGATAAAGAAACTTACTATTTTGATCTTGTCCTTGTGTGTGAGTCTAGACAGAAGGATGCTCTGAGATGCCTTTCCACCCTTTGTTTCTGTCCCCTTGTATTAGTGTGAGTGTTCCAGGCCACTTTTCACCATGTCAAAAGTAGTTGTTCCTCTTTTACACTTCACATTGAAAATGTGTGACTTGCTTTTAAGTGGTGCCTTAACCCCACAGTGAACTATGGAGATGAGCCTGCAATGCTGAATTCAAAAGAATGAAGTTTGCAAAGGATCAGTCAGTTCCCTTAGTCTGCTGTTAACCTTTTACAGCTAAAGGCAGGAATGAGGGTGCTGCGGGTGCTGCTTAGCACTCGTACTTCACAAAATGCTAATAGAGGGCAAACAGACAGAAGGCCCTCTGTGGCTGCACAAAGTTGCTGAACCAAATCTGTGCCCCACTAGCTGACCTCAGCACTCAGTGCTGCCATGTGTCCTGCCAGGTGTGTGGGAACAGGGTCCTTGTGCAACAAGAGAGGAGGCCAGCTCTGCAGCGAATCCAGCATCAGTTGCATACCTATTATTCTGGGAACTGAGGAGAGGTGGATAGAGGGTGGACACCACAGACAGGGTATTTACAAGGTCTTTTTAAAGCAAAGGTCTCACTTAAACATAATGATCTGTAGGACACTGGTTATTTAAGCCTGTTTCTGGAGCTTGAAGGTGGCTGGTTTTGTTCTCATCTGCATATAGGAGTTTTCTGGCTGTTATTCCATAAGTTTCACAAATGAATGCTGAATTAGCTTGTTGGAGCTCCATTGACTGGACCTTTCAGCCCCTTGCAGAACTAGCAATGAATGACCCAACAGGTTTATTACATCAGATTGTAAATTTCTGTAAACAGGTACTTCTAAATAACACTGCTTATAAGTGCAACAGGTGCACAGTGTTCTACTTTTGGAGACTGAAACAGCAGGAGAAGCCTTGTTCAGCTTTTAAACTTCAGTTGCCATGGGAGAGGATCCTCAATCTATCCCACTCCTACCAGTTTGTTGCCAGGGCCAGAAAGAGGTGCCCTGTCTGGAGAGGAATTGCAGATCAGCAGGAAAGCAGCTGAAGAACAGTACAAAGGAATTCCAGCCAGTCCAGCTTCATTGGAGGCCCAGCTCTATGCAAATGCACATATCATGGGGAATAAATAAGAGGAATTAAGGATGTGCACATGCCTGCAGGGCTGTCACAGCAGCCAGCATCACAGGGATGAGAACCATTTGACATTGTTGCATATGACATCCTAAACTGGAGAGACATGGATTTGATGTATAGCCACTCAGTGAATAATGAATTAGCTGGATGTTTACACTCAGTGAATTGCAGTCAATGGCTCAATGTTGAAGTGAAGACCAGGGATGAGTGGCACTCCTCAGAGGTCATTATTGGAAACGGTGCTGTGTAACAACTCTGTCAACAACATGGACAGTGAGATCAAGTGCAACCTCAGCAAGTTTGCAAGTGGCACCAAGCCCTGTGATGCAGCTGACAGTCTGGAGGGAAGGTATATCATCCTGGGGGACCTGGACAGGCTTGAGAATTGGGCCTGTGCAAACCTCATGAGGCTCAACAAGGCTAAGTGCAAAGTCTTGCGAACGTATTGATAACAACCCTGAGGAGAAGCACTTGGGGTTGTTGGAGGAAAAGCTTGACATAACCCAGCAATGGGCACTTGCATGGCAGAAAACCAGCCAGATCCTGGGCTGCATCAGAAGCAGGGTGGCCAGCAGGTCAAGGGAGATAATTCTGCCCCTCTACTCCACTCTTGTGAAACTCTGGATGGGGTACTACATCCAATTGGGGCCCCCAGCATAAGAAGGAAATTCACCTGTTGGAGTGAGTCCAGAGAAGTCCAGAGAAGGGCCGTGAAGAAACCTGGAGAGGGACTTTTACAATAGTTTGTAGTAATATGACAAGGAGAAATGGTTTTAAACTGAAAGAAAGTAGGTTTAGATTAGATATGAGGAAGAAATTCTTTACTGTGGGGGCAGTGAGACACTGGAAGAGGTTGTTCGGAGAAGTTGTGGATGCTCCATCCCTGGAAGTGTTCAAAACCAGATGGGATGGGGCTTTGAGTAACCTGGTTTAGTGGAAGGTGTCCCTGCCCATGACATCATAGAACCACAGAAGGGTTTGAGCTGGAAGAGACCTTATAGATTATCCAGTTCCAACCATTCTATGATTTTCTTGGATTCAGTGAGAGCTGAAAGCTGAGTAGGTCCAGTGGGCAGGAGGATCAGCTAAGAGTTTCACTTGTGGGATGTGTTCAGGCTCAAGCAAGAAGTGCCTGAGCTGCTGTGTGAGCTTAGAAGTTGAAGAGTGCCACGACAGGAGGGGATAGAAGGGCTAGCGAGAAATTTGCATGAGGGAAAGAAGCTTTGCTGCATGATCTTGTTCTTGAATACAAAGGGGGGAAATGAAGCAGATTATTGAGTGAAACATGCCTTTCATATACTGGTTAGGCAATGTGATGTTTTGTGTTAGTCTGCTTGTGCTCAGCACAGGTGTCTTTACAGCTATGTGTTGCTGGGGTAAAGACTTCTCAACTGTGCCATTTCATAAGGAGCCCTTAACATCTATTGGTGTAAATAATGCAATATTTTGTGGTTTTAATCACAAATTTATGATAATTGTGCATTGCTAGTTATTCAGGGAAAGAGATATAGGCCCTGTGGTCATTTCATATTTCTTAATGCAGATCTAGCTAACATAAAAATAGTACTGAAAATTGTTGGCCTATTGAATGAATTGGCAGAAATCCTCTTGTAGCTCCATGTCAGCACCTAACTCTCTGAGAGACCTTTGAAAAATCTCAACAGCAGGTACTCCAGCTGCTAGCTTTTTCCCTATAGTGTTCAGGGGGGCATTGAACCATTTTCATGGGAAAATCTGATTAGGAATGTGGTCACTTAATTAAGGAGTGAATGATCTATTATTTTTATTGCTGACTTTTCTTTCTCCCTCTTTTTTTTTTTTTTTTTCCTTCCCTTCAGAGCGATGACGGTGCCTTCAGGCCCAATCTTCAGATAGTGTGAAATGGTCCACAACTGTCCATACTGCTGTGCTGGTTAATTTTTATCAGCAGAGACTCTAAGTGCAAGAACACTGGGGGGAAGGGAGAAATACTGCCTGATGTTTTGGGAGAATGGTTATGACTTGGTCCTGGATCATTGGATTCAGAGAGAGTTTTGTCATTTGACTTTAATCAGAATAGGATCAGAAGCCTTTCACCAGAATGTGAAGCTCTGAAGTCTTTCACCAGAAGCCTTTCACCAGAATGTGAAGCTCTGAACAAGGGCAGCCTGAAAATATAACTTTCACTCTGCGACTGAGTCTGTTGACACGACAGTCTGGAGAAGCAGGAAAAGTTATTCTGCAGCATTGCATACTGATATCAATAATATAACTAAAAAAAAAAATCAGAGATATTTGAAAGTTCAGACCCTTTGCTTAGAAAATGAGTAAAAGGGAAATATAAATTTTTATTTTCTGGCGTTGAATATGATCAGTTGCTGGTAGTTGTAATAAATTCAGAAGCCTGGAATTATGATTTGCATATTAATATTTTATTTATTTGGCCACCAAAGAAACCCATTGCATGGAGCACTGTACAAACACATATCGTGGAATATTTCTTTATCCTGTATATCTCACAGATTAAAAATCCAAACCCAACCAAATAACCAAACACACACACACTCACACACACCACCTCCCAAATAAACAAACAAAAAAACAATAAACCCATCTAGCTTAGGAAAACAGAAATCTAAATATACTTGGAATCTTTCTGCTTTTATAGTTGCTGTAACAGGATAAAGTTAATTTGTGACACTTATGTCAGCACTTGGTTGAAATGCTTGGATTGTTAAAGAGCAGCAATCCTTTGAAGAGCTGGCTGGTGTGGTGAGGGCTGATGGTGACCTCATCCTGTTCTCTTTAGGGAGGAACCAATAGAGGAGTAGGGAAGAGAAGGGTCAAAGTTCCTATTCACTTCAAAAGACAGAAATGTTTACTCATTTAAATAAAGGCAAAATATGGGTTGTCCATGTTCTCCAGCTGGAAAACTTGAAGTAATTTTCTGTGTACTTCTCTACATTAATTTTTAGACACATTTCATGGTTCTTGATTATTAGATCAGTAACTCTGCATTCATCACTCTGATTGTGGCACTGTATTAAGAGTAAGGACTATTTTCCTATCTTGCATTCTTGAGTATTGCACCATAAGCTTTGTGAGAAGTAGGGATTGAGCTTAAGACCATTGACTGTAGGTAGAATCACTTCAGAGACAATGGTTGGATTATTACTGTAATAACAGAGGCAAAACTGGGCAAAGAAAATGAGAGAGGATTTATTAATGTATTTAGTAAAGAGTAAGCAGAATTAAGCAGGGCCTCAACAATATTGGTGGATGATATTATTAAATTTGTAATGAGAAGTCTTAGAAAATAAATCAGCTGACGTGGCCAAGGGCAGTCTCTGTAGAATTTGAAAGCAGAGGAGGGAGCTTGGTGATTCTGGAACAGCCAACATCAATGTTGAGTTAAGGGACGGAGAAATGTTTGGGGTTTTTTTAAATTACAGAGGTGTGTAGGAAGGCCAGAAAATTGATCAGGCAGGATTTTAATCACCAAGATATTGATTAAGATAATAATTATCCACAAATTAAGAAAGGGTTCATAGTGTGGAATTGCTTCCTTAAGCTGTTTGTGAGCTTGCACAGTCACACAGTCTTGGATTCAGCCCCAGGGAACTGAGCCAACTCTGGCAAGTGAGGTGGAGAGGACTTGTGGAACACTGTGGTATCAGCCTGGGAAGGATGAGGAGTACTTAGGGAAGAAGCACAGAGGGTTGCTGGTTTGATTTGGGTTTGTTGTTGTTTTTTGGTTTTGTTGTTTTTTTTAGGTTAATAAAGGGTAATTTTGAGGGAATGTGCTGGAGGAATTTCTTCTGATTATGAAAATCTCCATCTGTACAACTGAAAACAAATGTGATTTCCTCAGAGAGGATGTAATTAAAATGTGTCCTGGTTAAGTCTACACAGGTTAAAGGCTGATAGGGGTAAAGTCAGTATGAAATTAGCATAAAGTATTAAGCAGGTACTTTCTTCAGCTGCAGTATAATCAGTGCATTGAGGAGCAAAATAGGGTGACACACAGAAA
Source organism: Promerops cafer (assembly GCA_013398275.1). Taxonomy (NCBI): domain Eukaryota; kingdom Metazoa; phylum Chordata; class Aves; order Passeriformes; family Nectariniidae; genus Promerops; species Promerops cafer. The sequence goes on along the minus strand of VZSE01003443.1, from coordinate 1,889,744 downwards.
TGAAAAAAAACCCCGTAAAACTAAATTTCTTTTTGATTTATAAAAATAAGCTTTTCATGCTATTTCTCCTTTAGCCACTCACTTTTCTAGATCACACTTTCAGAACTAGGAATGTTTTGTGTGTTAAACAGGACAGGTGAAGTTCGTGGTAACAGAATATGTTGAGGATATGTAATGGAGTATTATAGGTTTTGCTGTGTAGTCAATGGATGCATTTTTTTTTTCATGAAAAACACTTTGCTCTCTTTTCTGACTTTTACAATGGTCCAGAGTAAAGATGTTTGAGGAATGGGGTGAATTATAGAGAAACAGTCTTAATTTTACCACCCACTAGCAATAATAACAAGCCAGGCTTGAAGTGAATAAGCAAACCATGTCCTTCCAGCAGATAAACTGTCCTCCTGCTTAAGGAGAATACAAAGAATTCCTATTCACAACAGCTCCTGCAGGAAAGAAGTTACATTCTCAGGCACAAGGGAACAGTCATCTTATTAGAGGCATTTATCTGGGGGGAGAGGAAAAAAAAATCATCACTTTTATTCCCTTTTATATTCATAGTGCAGTAAGGGCCAGAGAAAGCAGTTCCAAGAAAAATGAAATGGATTAGAAAAGGAGATAGGACAGCTCCTCAGTAATGTTTTCATTATCTATTTTCCATAATGAAAGAATGGAAATAAGCTTTATTTACAGTATCTTTTTCTTAGGTTGCTGGAATAATCAGATAACTTACAGTATAACATGAAATGGCCAGGACTTCTTTAAATAAACTACAGTTATTCAATGTAACCAACATACTAGCCCATCTTCAGTTAGAAACAAAGTTAGAGTTATTGATGTCTTTGTTCTATTGTTTTTTTGTTGTGTTTTTTTTAGTTATTTTTTAATAAATGCATTAGGTGTTCTGATCAGTGAAATGTGATGAATGGAAAGTTGCAAGACAGGAGCCATGTATTATATTTTAAAAAATACTTTTTATTTAGCTTAAAGTTGGTTTTTGAAGAAAAGAAAATATGGGTCTTTATGTAGCACCCATATTTATAACAGAACCTTAATATAAATTAAATCACTTTAGGGGAATTAAAGGAATGTGCTTTGGTTTTATTTGTCAAATAACTTGGTCAATGTAAAAATAATCTACCAAATTATGTCTGTGGGGTGAGGTAGGGATCAGAGGAAGGCTTCCCTCTCAAATGCTATGGAAGATGACATTTCAGTTCTGTCATCTGCTGAATGTTTGAATTTGTATTTCTGCACTTCCGTAAAGTGCTCTCCTTGTTGTGTTCCCATATGGCTGCTCTTACTCTCCTACTAAAGCTATTTCAATTTATATAATGTGCTTCATCCCCTCAGTGGGTTGCTGCTTGAACCCTGAAAGTGTTGCCTCCTGTGAGAGTACCCGGGAACTTTGCATAACCCCTCAAAGCTCTCATGGTTTACTCCTGTGCCCAGACATGTGGGCAAAACACCTCTCCCTCACACTTCATGACACAATTTTCTGCATTAATAAAATCCCGTGCGCTCTCTGCAGAGAAGAGTAGTGAAGTGTCTTCCTATAAATCCATCCACTCCTTCCTCCCAAAACTGAACACCTTGGGCTGGGTCACCGCCTGCCTCCCGTAAGCAAAGGTTAAAGAAATTTACAGAGATGCGGGAGAGGATACTATGCCTTGGTGTGTGCTTCTGCTTGCCTTGGCTGGCAGTAGTGATCTGCACCTTGTTGTCCTGAGCTCTTCATTTGGCTGCTGCTTCCACAGCAACCTGACAAGTTCATCTTGTGCTGTGGCCAGGCTGGCCAAACTGAGAGCTCTTCCTTTTCGCTGACGGGGTGATACAAAACAAAACCTTAAAGGGGAGATGTTTTTTTCTAGTGATCCCAATAGATCCTTCTTCCTCTATATGCCTTCTGATTTCATAGGTGGCTGGAGTTGCCCCTCTGTCTTTCCTAGCCTCCACTCCACACACTTACCAGTCTGCTATGTTCTTCCCTAGCTTCCATCTCTTGGCAAAGAGCAGATATGCTGGGCCTGCCCATCTTTAGTGTGGGGCCACCTTCACTTACAGCTCCAGTAAAAGCCCCTCATTTCCCAAATCTGGGAATCTGGGCTGCTGCTGCTGAGGACTATATTTAAATAATCTCTCAACCCCATGGTGCAGGGGAACCTCTTTCAATCTCGTACTTCAGAAAATTGTGAAGGAACAGGGGAAATATCACTTTGAGTGAGTGGATAGACATTCAGGGCAGGAATGCTAAAATCAAGTAGAGGAAAATACTTAAGGATCACCTTTTTGCTGTATCAGCCTATCCCTGCCCATCAGTCATTTCTGTTGCTCAATGAACATAAACCAGAATTAGCACTTTGAAGTTAGGGTAGGGCTGGCAATATAAATCAGTTGAGAATCTGCTTTCTGTTTTATGACCAACAAAATGTTTGCTGGGTGCAGACACTTGCTAAGCCCTTCAGCTTTCAATGTGAAGTTCTTGCTGTGGCAGATAATGGCTGCAAGTTTTTGCTGGCTGCTGTAAGTGAAAGGGAGGAGTTCTGATCTTTTAAACTTAGCAGAGGATCACAGAAGCAGCAAGGTTCAAAGTTATGAAACGTCTCTAATATCCAGCAGCAATGTAATTTTTCCCTTATTAAAGACATTTGCCTAATTTTTATGTAAATAGCCACTGCCTGGTGGCCACTCTAATCCAACAGCATTACTGCTGGCAAACAAGAGATTAAGAAGAAAATGGTGTATTGAAATTAAAGCTGTAGGGCCTGATAGAGCTAGGTTATCATTAAATTCTATAGATACTCTATCATTCTTGCCAGCTCCATTGTGCTTTATTTTAGTGCTTAGGGTTTTCTGTAACTAAAATACTTCTTTAATCCTTTTTTCACACCCTGTAATGAAAACCTTGATGCTGAATAATCCACTAAGGTTTGTGCATTTGTTAGATCTCTGCTTCATTAAATTACCAAATTTTAGTGGCAGCAGAAAAGCATGGCAAAATGTCAACATGGCTTTACAAAGCCAGAGGTTACCCATTTCTAAAGATAAATATCATCTCTTTTAATGCTTGTTTTCTACATTTCGGCACCAACTTTTATAAAGTGATGGAGGGATGGAAAAACCTCCAGGGTGGGCTTTCAAAGTCCAGTAACATGTATTTTTCTCAATCAAGATTCTATTGAACTGAGAAACCCAGGGATATGGGTTTACAAAGATGTTGAGTCTGAACTCCATTGCTGGACATCTTGGGATTTGTTGGGTTTGCACTGTATTAGCGATATCATATGGTCTTTGAGTGCTCATCAGTATTGTGGCATTTGATACTGCAGATACGTGCCAAAAGAAACAGAAGCCCAACATGAAACAGTGGAATCAAAGCTGCATATGTTTTCTAGTGGCTGATAAAGTGTCTTCCCCAGCCGTTGAGTGTCTGATCTGCAGACGCTAATCTCTGGAATTTGTGATGATGTTCCTGGTCTCTAATCAGTGTTATATTTCATGTACATTGTGCTGGGACTTTCTTGGGTTGAGGAAGGGAACTATTATTCAGTGTAATATAATGTCAGTAGCAGTGCTGAGGATCCTGATATATATTTATTTTGGTTCATCCTGAGGGGCATTGGTACAATTCTAGCATTGGCTGAAGATCAACTAAATTCTTGATTCAAAGCTTGTGACATTTTTTTTTTTCCTTTTTAATTCAAAATGCCCCACAGTTCAGACCCTTTCTTTCAGAGAGGCTCTTGGTCATGTCAACAGGACTTTTGGTAAGGAAAGAAAATAGACATTTGTTCTTAGGGCAAATAGCCACCACAACGAGTTCTGCTAAACAAAACTTCATGCTGGGAAGTACAAAAGAGAATCATTATTAAGGAATCTGTTAAAACCAATATGGGGCCTATCACCCCATGTTGGGACAAGATTTTTCTGTCACTAGAATAACTAAAGGAAGTCTCGTTTTTAACAGTGCTTGAGAGGTACTGGAGACAAGAATTTAGTCACACTTCACTTGGATTCCTCAGGAATGTCTTTGTTTAGTTTAATATAACTGATTTCAGTTGTGATGAGGCAGAACCCATACCTGAATGGAACAAAAGCAGTCTCAACAGAAACCTGAAACAGGATTTACATTTTATGGTTTTTGACCTTATGGCTCCTAGGAGGAATGAATCATGCTCCTATGAGACATGACCTAACCTCATCTCTTCTTTGGCTGGAACTGCAGAACTTGAAAGGAATGCAACAGATGCAAAACATAGGCTTTGCAAGTATTGTATGTTTGAGTTTTTTTAAATTATACACGCACACACATATAAAACCTATGTATAGTTTTCTTTGACCGTTGTTTTTGGACGCTTTATTTGCATTTACCAGAATCCTGGTGCTGTTGCTTGATGAGAGCTGCTAGTCTGACCTGTGATTTCCAAATGCCAAGCCGTAAGGGAAGGGCAACATGTGAGAGTTGTGGAAATGCACAGAAAACTGTTGTGCAAATTTTCATCAATTGTCCTCAGACATTTAAGTTCTGTAAACTGTATATTGGTGAGATAGATACCAGGAATGTGAACAATTCTATTAGGGTTGAAAAGGAGATTCTGCTAGAAGGAAAATTGGAACAGATGCTCCCACTATCAAGATGATTAGTTTTAATAGTGATGTGTGATAAACTGTAGCTATCTCGTGACTTGTCTATGTAAGACATGACATAAAGGTAGCTACAGTAAGGGACAGCACTGCAGCAATGGAGGGATAGATTAACTGACCTAAATTACCTATATTCATCTTACCTTGAAAGGAATATGAACTAGATGACTTTTTGAAGTCCAAACTATTTCTGTGTAAGTCTATGAATTTTCATTATTTTCAGTTCTTTTTATGGGGAAGGACAGAAAAGTGCTTTAACTGCAGACTTATCTTTTTGATTGTGCATGTCATGTTACTTTGGTTAAGGAAACCTAATAATTTCACTGGAGACCAAATCTATTGTCTGTTGTTGCTAGTATTTTATGAAGTTCTGAACATAAATAATGCTAATGAGTTTGCATGGGGTATTATCTGCTAATACATTCAGTAGTAGAGTGAGTATCACAACTACAATTGCTGAAATAACATATGCTGAAAAGAACATAATTTGAGAAAGGCAAGATGGACTGGTGATACTGTTATCCAGTTCCCTGTGATCCAACTCCACTGGTCTTATTATGATACATTGCTTTTGTCATACCTTGCTAAATATAGAAGATGACTGCTAAGACACTTGGATTACCTGTGGGACTGCCTCTGTTTCCTGAGTGGATCCCATATGAAGGTACCTAGGATTTTCCTGCATTCTGTTTTTCACTTTTTTTTTTTCAAATCAAGAGGGTTGTTCACTAGAAAGTTGTACAGAGGTGCATGAAATAAGAAGGGATATTGTCTTGAGCAAATTTGATGTTTCAAATGTCAGTATAAAATATAGTGTTACTAGATATGACATTGTCTTTCCAAGCAGCATGTGCTTACACTCAGAATTGTCCCATTCATAACTAAAAGAAGACCAAAAGAAAGAGTCTGAAGGGCTTTACAGCTAAGACAGTGAATCCAGTATTGAGGATTCAGCTTTGCATGTTACAAATAAAATTGCCTGCAATTTTGCTAGTTGGGGTAAAAATTTGTAAAGGAGCTGAGTCTGTATGATCCAAGGGCATAAGCCAATCACTGACTATCTGAAACTGGCAAGAGATTGCCCCCCACAGTAGGGGGATACTGCTGCCAAACTGTCCACTGAAGGGCTTTTATTCTTGCTTTTGAAGCACTTTGTCCTGTTTACTCTCTGAGTTGGGATAGCAGTGTGTGTTGACCTCTGATCTCATCTGCTCTGCCAGCTTCTGTGTGGGAGTCACACTAGTAAAACAATGACACTGTGTTTTCAAAGAATGTCAGCTTATATACGTTTTGGCTGTGGGGGCTGAGAAGTACCTTGAGTGATTTATACAAGATTGGACTGAGAGGTGTAAAAATAACCAGGGCTGGGAACAGCACTAATGAGCAGCAGTTTCTGGGTTTGGAGTTGCAAGGCACAAGCCAAAAACTCATGGCAGGGGAGTGGGAGGTCCAAGAGTCTTGGCTCCTCTGTCTAATATTTTCCTCCCTTGTTTTAGTACTAGTATGGGGTCTAGCAGTAAATCTGACCCTGATTAAGGGGTATTTGTCTGATCACATGCTCCTGGGAGTAGAAAAGAGACAAAATAGGAAAAGTTGGGTCTGCTTCTTAATCTCATCATAGCCTGTGGGGGAGAGTAATCAGCTTTAGGTCAAAATCAGCAGCAGAGGACTTTTCCTTCCGCGCTGGCTCAGTTCTAGTGGCTGATCATCAAAAGTGCAGAGGCAGGATCACATGTGCACTCCCTTATTCTATGCTCTTGTTTCTCATGGCCTGTGTTGCTTTGCAACTGCTCCCTTTTGGGGGCTGGCCTTGTCTTAGGGGAAGGCATCTGGAGTCCTCAGCCCCCACCCCTGTCGCCCTGCTTGGCAGAAGGCATGATCCTGCTCTAAAGCAGAGACTCTTGTCCAGAGATAATTTTAGCTCCCAACCTTTTATGCATTGCTTTTTAAACTCTCCACAGCGGTGTCTGGTCTCTGTGGATTTGCATTTGTATAAAACAGTATGAATTAATATCAGATGAGGACATTTCAGGCTGTATTCTTGGGACTTATGCATGGAAGAGACTCTAAAACAAAAGAATAAAACAAATATGTGCTTGCTCTACTGTTGTATTTTGTTGTTTATGGGTTTGGGGTTTGCTATGTGGTGTTGGTTTTTTGGGGTTTTTTGGTCTGTTTTGTTTTTTTACCACTATGAGAGACAAGGTACTGGTCTGTCTGGATTTTTGGTCTGACACAATATTGACCATCCTCAGTAGTGTTCTTAATGTTCAAAAAATACTAGATTACAAAGAAAAATTGTGTTTGGTTCAGCAGTAACAGTTTCTATCTATGGCCATCAATGCTAGACAATTTTTTTTTTTTTTGGGTTGGTTTGTTTCTTTGTTTATGGATACCTAAAATCTCAGAGGCCATTTCACTTTGTAACTGTAGGAGGTACTCCCACTTTGGGGGGTAGAGGGGAATACATGGGGCCTGATTTCTCTTGTGCTGCTTTGGGCTAGGAAGAAAATTTTGCACATAAATCTTAGGTAAAATTTTGACCACTGGAAAGAAATTCTGCATGTTTACTGCTGTGTAGGATTAAATCGGTGGTTTATTTGCATATGTGAGGTTAAATAAATACATGCACTACTGCCAGGGTCTAAATTTGCTCCACTTACATGTATATATTTATGCATATTGCAGTCTCTTAAGTAGATGTGTAGAATGTGTGGAAATCTATACTGGAAAAATGTTTATATATATTTCTACAATCACATATATACCTCCTACATATGCATGTATGTGTAAAGGGATAGTTTATCATTGCCAAGTATGTACAATGCTTAAAAACACATTCATCAATACAGGTATTTGACTCTTTTATCAGTCTTGCCACAGAACCTATTTCCTGGGTGGGAGGAATAATGAGGGAGAAAAAGGTGCTATTCATAGAAAATGGATCACCGAAACAAAGTTTCATGAAATGTTTTTTTCCTCACTTTTCATTAAACTTCTACCATTTTAAAATATACATATTTTTTTTTCCCCAGAAAAAGGTGCATTTTTCTAAAAGTCCTTTCCAAGCTTCTTAAATGCTACTCTTTCTTATTTCACTCTTCAAAGAGCAGCAGCAACGCTATCCCTCTTTTCAACTTCAAACTGTGCTGCTCTGTTGGTCCAGCACAGCAAGAGTGCTTTGAACCTTAGGAGAGAATCTAGCTCCTTTTTTTGGAACCTTGAGAAGGACTTTTTGAGAGAGCTGTAATTAGCATTTTCTTTTCACCCCAATGCATCTTTCCTGACTTGAGTAGAAGTAAACCAAATAATAATAAACATATTTACACGTGTGATTCCCTTGGGTCCAGCAGAGATGCCCTTTGTTCATACTTTTTGGTGTTTTTTGGATCCTGTTAGCTGGACCTTTAGCCAGAGGTTGTGGTGTCTATGAAACTTTTCACAGGCTGCTGACTCTGTGTGGAGCAAGCATGAATTGACTTTGGTTTCCTCTCAGGGGTGACTTTATTCTGCACAGAGTAAAAAGATTTGGTGAATGTCAAAGGAAGGAGCCACAAGTCACATTGATCTTTCTTGCTAGACAGCCAGCCCCTTGGTGGCTTTTATTCTTGGTGGCCCACCTTGGCTGCAGCAGTGTGAACTCAGAATGCCAAGAAGACACCATGTGAATTCAAGCAAAGTTGAGCTCCACGGTTGCTTCCCGCTCTGTATTTGCACTCTGCCCCAGGTGATTTGACAGCGAGGGATCAAAGGCTGTAATCTGGATACGTTCCTACATAAGGCCTTAACTGGGGTAAGTGCTGGAGTGGAGAGCAGAGGAAGTGTGCTGCTGCTTTTCCTCTGACTATAAATAGCCAGGTCATCAGTACAAACTTCAGCTGTCTGGCATCAGCATTTCCAGCTGATTTTTGGAACACCCCTGAGCAGTGCTAAGACCACTCTTTTTACTCCTTTTTTTTTCTAGATGTTCACCCATGTCTCCTCCATGTGAGATGTGGAATATGTTGCAGGTAAAATCAAAGACTCTGTGTTAGTTTTGTTTATTTTAAATACTTGATGGTTGGGGTCTCAGCCCACAGAGAAGCCCTTGCAGCACCTTAACAGGAGGAGAACCCTGGGGACTGCAGCAAGTGGTTGGGATGGGTTTTTTGTGGGGAAACCACTACTGGGGTGATTCCACGTGTGTGTCCTGTAGGAGACTTAGACCCTGAACCACTGGTACAGCAGAGGGAATGAGCTGCTGGTTTTGGTGTAAATAGGGGTGATAAAATCAGCCAGTCTAAATGGGACAAGGGTGTGCCATGTTATTGCAGTGCTCCTTTGACTTCTGAAAATATCTCTGGGAAAGAAAGGTTCTTATAAATGACCTCACTAAGGGAATCTCTATAAATACGAATACCTTAAGAAATGGAGAATTGTAAAGTTAGCTATGTATTCATTTTTCTTGAAACTATCTTTTTATCCATTCTTCTCCCAGCAATTAAATATTTCCTGGTCTATAAGCAGCTTTGTGTTTACAACACACTTTTTAGGCAGTAACTTGTCCAGATATCCTGTAGTAAGAAATCCTTCAAGTGTGAAGGATTTGTTAATGGAAATTGGTTCAATAAAGCTCCCCTTTCCACCCTTGTCCCCCTCCTCACCAGCACATGCATAGACTAAGCAGAGGCTTGCTGCCTCTCTGTAGTAATGTGAATTTTGAGTTGTTGATAAATACAAGCAGGTTAACAACTAACATCAAAGGTTTACCAGATTAAAGTCAAAGGAAGATGGGATTTTCAAGGGCTTGAGTAAACAAAAAGGTTGAGGTTCTCAATTATCTCTCTAATACAAGACTCAATAGGCTTAAATGAACAGAGGAGCAAACATGCCTGTTCTGCTGACCACCACACTACTGAGTTGCTTACTCTAAGTCAGTTAAAGGCTACGTAAGGAATGAAAGATAAGGCAAATAGGTTTGCCTGGAGAGTGAGAGATCATTTAGAAAAGGTGACTGTTGTGTTTGATGTGGTAAGAGGTAGGGGAAAAACTAACTATGGCTTAATGGGCATAGCAGATTCTGAGACATATGTGGCAATTATTACTCATACTATTTGAATCCTAAAGGGCATTTGTTCAAAGGACTGCTTAGAAAGGCTCAGGCTGGAAAGAGGGAGCTATTAAATCAGCTGTGCTCCTCTGAGTATGCGGTGGGGTTTTTTTCCCCTTCCCTGAAAGTCTTAGGATATGTCCTGAGAAGAGGATAATGAAATTTCACAAGTGTTGCAAGAAGGATAAGATTTGTACCTATTATTATTGCAGAGATTTTTAGTTCTCTCTAAAAAAGCCAAATTTACCTGCTGTGAATATGGTTAGATTGACAATAGGACACATGTACCACCTGCTTCTATGAGATTAAGGTAGTTTAAACAAAGCCACACAGAATGTGTCATAGATATTTATGAAGTGCAGAATTTCTAATCTTCTGTCCACTGTTGTGCTGTCTCTGAGTAATACAAAGAGGAACCGAGAGGAACCATATGAAATTAGAGATGAAGTAAAAAAAAGCCCAAGCACTGAATTTAACCCATCATCACATATTGCTCATACTTGAATTTAAAACACAAAGGAGGAAAATTGTGATTGCATTTGCAATTGTACATGAGGTCTGAAAAGTATAGGTACCTTTAAAAAACCCATCTCCTTCACTTCGAGTTCTGAATTTTTTTATCTATTTTCTGAGACTGAGAGGGTGACTAGGAATTATTTTTATTATGAATCCTTCATACTTCTTTTGTTAGGAATACCCAAGGACATCTTTTATTTCTGTGTCAATAGAATAAGTGCATGTTGGCTGCTAGCTTAGTGTGCATACTCATGCAAATTTTAAAAAGTATTTAAAGCCACATACCATTCAAGACATGATGTTCCATTGATACACAATAGTTACAGGTGAACAAGTGTAAGCAGCTAATATTGACTGTGCTATCACAGTCCATGATGTAGTTACTGTGCTCTCTTGATTGTATGCGAGGTCAGTGGAATTCAGTGTAAATTGAATTTTTGCCAAGAAGCAAAAATCCCAAGTTTTTCCACTTCTAAGTGTCTCACACATTACTAAGATATTTCACTTACCTGGTTATAGTTGTACTCAGTTTGATCTACCACATTGCCCTCCACCCAGTGCCTTAAAATTTTAGAGATTTGTTTTGGTCATCATATTGCTGCCTGTTCTCCCAGTTTGTTGAACATAATGAGGGATCTCATACCACTGTAATGGAAATTATTTGATCTTTTCAGTAACTTGACATTATGTATTAGTTTATATTACAGTCTTATCACTCCTATTTTTACTTAATGTTATCTTCTTCCACTAGTTCTAATTTTTCTGAAAAGGATATTTTGAGGAATACAATTTCATAAAAAATTAGCACTTGGTTATAGAGGAAAAAAGGATTTTTTTTTTTTTTTTTTTTTTTTTTTGAGCGGGCTGATAAGCCAGAGAGGGTAGAATATTCTGAGTAGTAAATATTTAAAGAGGCAGCCTGGTACCATTTAAGTGTATGGGTTTGCAGTCTGGAATTTCTTCCAAATTTTATATTCATTTTGTCCAAGTGATCTAAACAGGGTTCCATAATTATGTCCACGTGAGAGCACAAAACCTCAGAGACAGATGTACATTGTGCAAAATGGAGCATGCAGCTGAATGTAACGAAGCATACCATCTTCTGAGATATAGCACAGAGGGCTAGGTTTTAGCCAGCTTGTACTGTGTGCTGCTATCCTGCATATTATTATGAAATCAACTTTTCCATAGCTTTGCTTTTGTTTGTAAGGTAATATAATTTTTTTGTGGTTTATTATCTTCACAGATTCTGTAACAGCAGTTTATTATGAGCTGTGTTACATAGGTCTCTGGCTAGTTTTTGAATTTTGGAGGTAATAAACCATTTTTATTTTCCTCGATTGCCTTTTTTACATCTTAAGAAAATATGTGACTCCACAATTCATTGATCCCATGACGGACTGCAGTATTATTTCCAGTTGGGATGTTGAAATGCTCAGAGTTTCACCTGGAAGGCAGCTGTGGGGTTCACGAGAGTTGCAGGAATGTGCTAAATACTTCTCATAGGAAGTTAGGGGATGCTCTTGAACACCACATCTTCTTGTCTTTTATCTTTTGGTAATTTTGCACTGCCCATTAACAAAGCTTTGTATCAACAAAGGTAAAATGTGAAGTGTTGTCTGCTTTGTTTGCAGTCCAATGACACAGTCTGCTGTAGCAGGCTGTTCTCACCCTTTGCCATTATATCATTGTTGCTATGGTGAATTAGGAAAATGCTGGCTATTAACCTGATATTCAATGGGACATGTTCTCATCTCAATGAGTGGAGATTTACCCACATAACTCTCCATAATGTGGAGGTATAGACTCTTGTTTCTCATATAGAAAGCTCTGTAGTTCACAGCACCCTTTGAAACAGCTGTGGAGAGATCCTGTGTCACTGTCATGCCAACCGAATGGTTGATTTTTTACTTAATGAGAAGAAATAATTCAGAGACCTGCCTCTTTCACCTGGAAAAGGAGTGAATGTATTTTAACACTGTATTTTGATGTTCATTAGGGTTCCACGCAATTACTAATGAGAAATGAACTAAAATTACAAATTAAGCAGGTACACTGGCTGCAATTTGGTTTCCATATGAGCATACTCCTTTAGGATTGCTATTGCCAAATCAGTAAAATAAAGCTAAAACCCCCACTAGCCTTTTTTGACACTTCTCGTACCAGTCTGGAAAGTGCCAAGAGTTTCATGTCAGGTATGTGCTAATGATGGCAGCATGCAAGCAGTGAGCAAGTGGGAGGACTCTCATAATTTATGGAGAAGAAGCAAACCTTCCACATGTTCCCTTCCATTATGTGGAAGAGCAACTCAGTTATTTCTGTGGCTCTGTCCTTTACCTACTGCGGGTCACAGAACTCTGGGTATGTAGAGGAGGAGACAACCAGATAGGTGGAGGAGGATGAATGCTATGCCACTTTCTGAGAGAAGGAAATTATGAAGGCATGAAGTGGTCCAGTATTATATTTTCAGTGAAGCCCTGTCTACAAGGGGAAAAATATGACTGTGGAGCTCAGCTGCAATAAAAATGGGGTTTGTGACTCTCTTGGGAATCTAGGCTAAGCAGAAAGGACTGATTTTTGACCATGAAATTTTTGAAGGTTGGGCAGTGCTATGGTGGAAGCTACATTCAGTGGCTCTCCCTGTCTCAGAACCTAGACAGGGTCCTCCACTACATTCCTGAGTGCACATCTCCATGAGGGGACAATCACAGCAATCTTGTCATTTTGCGAGAGAAGGGATGACTTATCCTGAAAGCAAGCAAGATTTTGCCTGTTGCAGTGCTTATGACGCCTGTTACAAACCGCACACTTCAGCTGAGAACAGTGATAAACTGTGTTTTATAATAATGACCCATAACATTTGAAAGGAAGCCGCTGAGAAACAATGTTAAAATGTAAGAGGAGATAGTGTCTGTTTCTGCACAAGTCAAGTGTGTAAACGGTGAGTCTTAATTAGCTCTGGCAACATGACTGTTGCACAAGTTAACAGGAGGTGTAAGGAGCATCTGCTTGCCTTGTTCTAACTGACACAACGGATCTCTTGCATTGCAAAAGAGACAGTGCAGATGCTTTAAGTTACAGAGCAGAGTCTGCCACTCAGACAGATGTCACCCTTCACGAAAAGAGAAACTTCAGACATGGCTTTTCTTATAATTGAAAAGCATTGTCAGCTTGGCAGCTCCTTGTATGTTTAAATGACAGATATTCATACTAGTTGAAAATGAACCCTGCTCAGCAGACATTGGCAATGTTTTGTTATTTCCCTCTTTCTCATTTCTAAAAGGATAGTAGATCATTTCTGTTCATTAGACTTGATAGGAATTAGGCATGGAAAATCAATTCCCTCAGCCTCTTTTCATCTTGAGGCTGTCCCAGGTATTCTCTCTTGGAACTCCTTAGTAACATCAGCTGTGGTACGTGAAAGCAGTACTGAAAACTGAAAGCAAAAAAAGCGAATTTTATCCTGGAAATGCCAGCATTGTCTTTTGCCCATTTCTCTTGATAACATCCTCTTCTTTTTGGTTGTGCCTATCCAGTACATGGGAGCAATCACACTTATCTAGGCAAAAGGAGTGTTAGAGTAGCCTTGAAATAATTTCTTCCACTCTACCTCCACATTTACTTACCTATCCCATCATCAGGTAGATTGCTTTTACCATTATGCATGGCTTTATGAATGATGCTTTAGTGCTATGGTCTGCTCAATAAGAAATCAGTACAAAGCATTATCTTTCCCACATGTATGATTCAGAAATACACTTTCTTACCAGTGTAAGAATTTTTTTCAGTTTTGAGTCCCAAGCTATCTCAAGAGACAGAGTCCTGCAGTGTATCTGTCTGATGAATGATGCTGTGTCGAAAAGCAAAATGAGACAAAGTGGTTTTGTCATTTGAAGTTGAATTATTGTGAGTTTCAATTAACAGCATTTTTTCTCTGTCCTGGAATGCGTAGATCTGAAATTCATGAAGATGAATTTGAATCTTTATAGCATTTGAAAAGCTGAATTGTTTCACCTGCTGTCTAAACATTCAGGATAAAGAAAAACCCTGATTTGCTGTCTATGTTGTTACTCATCAGCAAACAGAATGACAAAGGGATAAAGGGGGTCTCAATTACTTCAGGTTCATTGTGTAAATTTAGTAAAAACATTACAAAATTAATCTTCTGGTGTTATTTGATTACATCAATGATATTAAAGGCCTTTATTGCAAACCCCAAAGACTCTAAAGCCAGATCACTGTCTTCTTGCAGACCTATGTGTGTCCAGAAGATATCAAACTTGCAAATATTGATGATGTTATCTTAATAAAGGAGTTACTGTGGTGCCTTTTTTTAGGGCTCCTCCTCCTTGGATTCTAGAGAAAGATGCCTTTTTCACTTCATTATGTAGCAAGTCTTGGACTGATTTTTACAGGATGTTGCACCTACACTTTATTACAACAGATTGCATGAAATACAAAGAAATTGTAGATAGAAAAATGTGTTTTATTTTGGTTTTAAGAGAACAGTTCCAGTGAAAAATGTGTGTGCTATGGAAAGGTAGTTTTAGAACTGAGGCAGTGTTTGTCTCTAGTACCTTGCTGCATGAAAGGTGTCGTGCTGCTGTTTAAAAGTGTAGCTGCCTTATCACCAAGAAGTGGAAAGCTGGAGGTGACCATAGGTAAATGCAGCTGAAGTCCAAGCACAGCAAGCCCTGAAAGAAGATGGGCTAAGAATCCTTAAGCTTGTAAAGAAGGTATTAGGTCTGAATTTCATGTGATTCTTTCTAGAAAACCATTTTTGTAATAAAATTGGCATCAGGAAAGGAATTTTTCTGTCTCTGAGTGTTTTGCTGGGAACAGGACAAGGAAAGAAATATTACTACAAGTTATGGCAGTGTGAATGTGTGCATTGCCAACCTTGAGCTTCAAAAAGCACAAGCCAAGCATCATAAAATCCTGACACTAGTTCAAGTATTTTCAGCTTTTTAAAAATTCACACATTCTCTGTTCTTAACACTTCCTTTCTGCTTAAAGTTTTCACTTGACTGTGGAAGCAGCACTGTGGTATCTCTCTTCAGGAGTGATACCAAGATAAAAAACAAATATTCTTGTGGGAACTGGTAGAGTTGTCTGTAATCAAACAGCAGTGACTGTAGTTAAATAAGTTAAGTTGGCTTTCCTTTACTTAGTTTTAACTATTCTGTTAGGTCAAAAGCAAAAATAAGGGAAGGTACTATTGCAGAATGCTTTTAATTCTAAAAAGTTCCTAAAAAAAATCTCAAAACTCTGTAGTATTACAAGGCAAAATGTAGACAGAGAAAGGATTAGGACTAGATATCTTTTTTTCCCAGCCTCTGGAAGAGGAAAAAGTACATTAGTCTGGGAAGAAAGTCTGAGATAACACAGTTTTGATTTTTGACATTTGGAAATCACAGACTCTACTTGGCAAAAGTCCTCAATTTCCACCTGCAGAACTCAATCAAAGGACTCTGCAAAGCACAGTAACTGTTTAATTTCTAAGTCTTATTGAACAGTGTTGAGATTGCTTTAAATTCCAGGCTTTGGAAACAGTTGTGACAGCAAAAATGACAAAAAGTTGACCAAAAAACCCCCACTTTCTTAGTATATGAACGTATTCTGCTGCTTATTTTTAAATTTTCAGTCTTGCAAGAGCTTCTGTTGAAGCCAAGGCAGATTATTTAGAAAAATATTGGATAAAAGTACTGGTTTATATGTATGTTTGTTTGTTTTAACTAATTTGGTGTCATCATAGTCTCTTTGTAGTAAATAATTATTCTTTAAAATAAGCCCAGATACAGTGAGCTACAGTGGCAAGAAAAGCATTTCCTAGATAAAAATACTTGCAGTCCAAAGACTGGTATTCAGGCATTCCCAGGTGAAATATAAACTTACACTTGGGATCTTGTGTGTTACTGTTGTTTATCATATACATTATCTCTGTTCATAAATAATGTAAAGGAGTTCTAGGGGATTCTTCAGCTATAATAAATTTTATACATGTGACAGGATGTAGCCTTTGGACTTACACAACTTTTTGAAAATTGTAATATTGTCAGGCCAGCAGGGGAGAGGCTAAAAATCCTGTCTCCAGGAAGGTTCATGAGAGTTTTACTTTTGACTGTAGAAAAATCAAGATTTTTCTCAAGAATTTCTGAAAAATCTTGATATCTCTCTGCATCCACCCACCCTCAATTAATTTATAATTGTTAAAAATGTATCATAGAATCACTAAGTTTGGAAAAGGCTTCCAAGGTCATTTAGTCAAACCTTTGACCAAATACCATCATGTCAAGGAAACCATAGAGCTAAGCACAATTTCTAGCTGTTTCTTCAGCTTTTCTAGGGATGATGACTCCACCACTTCCCTGGGCATCCTGTTCCAATGCTTAACCATCCTTTTAGAAACTCTTCCTGATGTTCAACCTGAACCTGCCTTTTCCTCATCCTTGGTGACAATGTTCCCCCCATGTCTAATAAAGGATGGAGGTTTTCTTTGGGTCTCCTTTTGTTGTTAATGTATTTATAAAAACATTTTGTATTACCTTTCACAGCAGTGGCCAAATTGAGTTCTAGCTGAGCTTTCACCTTTTTAATTCTATCTCAACATGACCTAATGACATCATTGTGGTCCTCTGGAGCTGCCTGTCCTTTTCCAAAGGTCATAAATTCTCTTTTTAAGCCTGAGTTCCAGTGAAAGCTCCCTGTTCAGCCAGGCCAGCCTTCTTTCCTGCAGGCTCATCTTTTGGCACACGGGGACAGCCTGTTCTTGCACTGTTAAGATTTCCATCTTAATGTATCTCCTTCCTCCCCTGTCTCTTTTGAAGGGCTTGTATCCATCCATTGCAGCACGCCAGTCATGTGAGTCATCCCAACATGTTTCCATGATTGGAATGATATCATACCTTTCCTACTGCACCATGGCTTCCAGGTCCTCCTCTTTGTTACCCATACTGAGCGCATTTGGTATAGAATTTTGTCATTTGCCTTCTGTCTGATTTCTGCAGGGAAATAATTTGTAGCTCAAAATATGGAGTGTGTGAAAGGTAGGTTTGGCACGGTCATGTGGATTTTGTGACTAGTTGCAAGCTACCCTGCAGAATGAACTTTAACTGGAGACTCCTAATGAGCTCATAGGGAGAGGGATGTGGCCCATATTTTTCAGTATTTAATGGTGCTATTAAACTTGCCTTACAAAGGTAGCTGGACAATTTGCATCTGTTTTTATGGTCTGTAGATAGATACTGTTATTTTGTAGGTCTATATCCTCTTATTATCCTATATGGCCTATAGACAGGTATAATACCCATTATTATGACCTTCAACAGCAGCCTGGGCTGCAGGGACTGTACAGTAATAGAGTTTAATATCTTGAGAGGCAGAGAAATGTAAGTACCAATAAAAACCCAGAACTTCATAAGAACAGATTTAATTTTGACTCATCAGCTGTTAGGAAGGATCCCACAAGGATCTGCTTTGGAGGCCAAAGGATTTTGGAAGTGTTGGACGACTTTGAGGCAGCCTTGAAGATATGTCAAGAAAACAAGGAAGGATTCTATAGGCATGGTAGTGGCAAGCAGAAATGTGAGGAAGATCCAAGCCTGCTTCTGAATGGCTTTGGCAAGTTAGGTAAAAAATGGCACAGAAAAGGTTCACATACCTGATGTCTTCTTTGCTTTGGTCTTAACATCTAAAGGTAGCTGCAAGTTCCTTTGGCAGGAAGCAGCGGCAAAACAAATGGCAAACCACTAACAGTAGAGTAGGGTCAAGTTACAAACCTCTTGTGAAAACTGGACACATACAAGCTGATAAAATGTGTCAGAGTTAACGACTGGAAAAAGCCAGAACAGATTTACCAAGGTTAAACTGTGCTCCATTGTCTTATATTATGAAACAACTTAGTCCATAAAGGATGGGAGTATTTTGAACAGCACCTACCATAATTTTAGCAAGTTATTTGTCATGGTCTCCCACAACACCTTTGTTGACAGCCCTGTGACACATAACACTCTTCAGGTAAGTGCCACAAGCTGTGTTTAGAACTGGCTAGGCTGCTGAGCTCAAAGTTGTTGTTGGCTAATGGCTTAAAGTCAAATTTGGAACTGGCCACATGGCTAGTTCCTCAGAGATCAACACCAACACAGAGTTTGATACTGTTCAGTATCTTTATAAACAATTGTCGAGAAATGCCTGAATACACTTGTGCTAGGCTTGCTGGTTATGCAAGACTGGGAAGAGAAGCAGAACATGAGAAGGAAAAGCTGCCATACTGAGGCTTTGACAGTCTGAAACCTGGCTCAAAACAGTTTTAAAGGAGATGAATGTGAAGATTTGATTTATCAGTTCAGGAGAGATTGAAAAAGGAAAGAAGGTTTGGTGAATGTGTCACCAAGATGATTAGACCATTAGAGAGCTTGATGTATAAAGAAGTATGAAGAAATTTGGTTTATTCAAGCTAGGGGAGTGAAGGCTTTGTCTGGCATCAATCAATTTTCCAATCTCTAAAAGGTAGTTATGGATAAAATGGAAGAACTCTCTCATAACTATGTGGTGATAAGATAAAGGCAACAGGCATGAAGAGTGCCAGGGCACCTCCCTCTGATTATGGCAAGACAGAGAACCATGAGAACCCCTGTGTTGAGAGAGAAATAGTAGGATCCTGTTCCCTGGAAATATTAGACCCTGATTCACAGGTACCTGCATAACCTGATACAAAGACCTGATTTCAGCAGAAGGCTGGATCAAATGAATTTAAACCCCATGTGAGAAGTTTCAGCATCACTCAAACCAAATGATGAGTTGTACACACACCACACACAGGCAAAAGCTGAATTTAGTCTTAAGACTTTGGGATTACAGTCAAAGTAAATGCATAATGCGGATGTATTATTGTGCAAGCTAGGCAAGACTGATATTAAGGCTTCTGAAAAGTTGGCTCAGGCCATTTTTAAGCTGGGCTGGTAAAGTTATCTGGTTCATAACAGCCAGCTTAACAGCTACTATTGTCTTACTATTTTTTTATCATTGATGATACTTGGAACTGTAATAAGAAGTAATAAAGAGTCACTCATATCCAGCATTCTACAGGAAATTGAAGACTGTGGGATTTGATCTTGTTGGATTCCCTTCATGTCATTGTCTGAAAGACCCATGTTGTCATTATTGGAGGAGAAGACACTGGTGAGAGACAAAATCTGTGGTGTTGATACTTACTAATGAAATAGGTTCAGTGATCCACTATAGAAAAGACCTTGAGGGACTTGAAAGTTGTCTTGTCCCAAAGAGATGGGTGGATCTGTGACTGTCAGAGATGGCTATGAACTAAATGTGTGATTCCTTTTTTCTGACATTATGACAAGCACAATTTGTTACAGTGACTTTATCTTGTACGTTGGGCATTCAGAAACAGTGAAAATAAACCTTATTCCATAGCTGTTTCTTTCTAGGAAGGAAATATTTTATTTTGAGCAGTTTGCAGTACTTCATAAACTGTGATGAAAGCAAACGTGGCTGGAAATTGTTTCACTTAGTTTAATATTTCAGTAGCTGTGTCACTGGAGTGTGGTGGTGGGGGTTTTTTGTGTTGTTGTGGGTTTTTTTTCCCCCTTAAGCCTACAGTTGAAACATTTATCTCTGCACAAGTGTGCTAAGCATATATCTTTGAATAAGGTATCAATATGTCCTGACCCAGATGAAAGCTTCTTAAGTCAGTTTTTTGCTCAATCCTGTTTTTGCACATTAGCTGTGAACAGGATTATTCTTTAGTCTGTCATTCAAGCTGTTCAGAAAAAAAAAAAAAAAAAAAAAAGAAAGAAAAAAAGGAGAGGGAAGAGAACAGATTCTGAGTTTTTCTGTCTGACAAGGGACCAGCAGAATGATGACCCAAACTTCCCACACCACTAAAAACTACAACTGCTTCTGATATGTATTACAGAGCATCCAACTGACATACTAGAAAACAGCAAAAATATATTTTGGATATTTTTCCACCTTTAATGAGAATTGGGGTGTAATTGTAGCATTATATTTAAAGACATCTTCTAGAGGAACACTAGCACAGAAGTGTCTTGCCCTGCTCCTGCCTCCTGGGGCTTGTGTGAAAGCACTTTCCCAAGTGTGCTTGTGGCTACCTAGGCTGCTCCAGTAAGGGAGAATTCAGTGCTGTTGTGTAGCAGTGGATCAATAACTCTGGAGAGCAGAGACAGACTTCCATTTATCCCTGGGATGTATTTAGTGATGGCCCTGGCAGGCCACATTTCCCTGTGATGTGTCAGTTTGCCTTGGTGGTCATCCTGAGATTTGTTTCCTGAAGGATGAAGGCAACGCTAAGTCATCTTTAATTTTGGTCTGTATGTGGACCAGGACCTGTAGTGAGTGAGAATTAGAGCCAGTTGAAGCAATGGCTTTTGTGTTGGTATAATAATAACTGAATGTTCAGAACTGCTCTACATCTCAGGCTCTGAGGAAGGATGAGAAATGAACTTTTGGGGACACACCATATCTGTTGTACCATGATTCAACTTGCTACATAGTCAGCATAAGGCAAAAGTCTGTGGCTTAGCCTCTTTCCTTTTTAGTGATTCCATCTCATTCCCTGTCATGGAAACACCCTCAGACAGGCTCAAAGTCAGGGGTCCACCCAAAGGCCACCATTAGGGCACTGAAATGACACCATTGCAGCATGATACAAAGCCACCCTCTCCTGCCTTGCTATGATGTTAAAGGCATTTCCACTCTGGAACAAGAGTTTGTCAATTTCTATTCAGATGTTTAAAATGTGGTTTTACTTAGGAGAGATATCCTTTTTCCACATATCCAGGCTGAGGACCAGTAGGTATTCAAACTGTACTGCTTGGTTCAGCAATTAAATGCAAATGGTTAATTCCCGTTTCCTCTGTATGGCTTTGTCATTCACTGTAGCAGTAAAAATGTCTGAAGTATTTCACTGCGCCCTGTTTTGTCTTCATATGGATGGAAGTCCAGCACATAGCAGAAAGAAGTAAAGTTCCTAGCCATAAGACTCTGTTTATCAAGTATATTTGACACTGATAAAATTTAACTTGTGGCAAAAAGAACACTGAATTTTCTTCAGCAGACAGCGAAGTTTCTTCATCTCATTTTTCTCACTGCAGAGAGTTTGTTTTATTCCTCCTTTGTCTCCAGCACTGATCTCTTTCATCCTGATAAGCAGGATGAAAGTATGCATCCTGATTTGTTCTGCTGAAGTAGCAGGGGATTTCAGCATCCTGACTCTGAAATGTATTATGCCTGACTTCTGTTTGGATGTGCGGAAAAGGACATTGCACAAGGGGCCTCTTCCCACCAGAATACTCCACAAGGGGCTTGTTGTAATTGCAGTTCTTGCGTTTCCCTGAGAACAAAGGGTTTTAGCTTCTTCCCCAAATATTCTGTGGAAAGATAAATTTAAGGCAAATGTTCTCACCACACCAACTAAAAGAATTGTTTAGCTGTGGAAAGAGCCTTGAACAGCTCTCCTGAAGATACAGGTATGTTTCTATTGTACCCCTCTTCTGAGTGATTTTGCCTTTGAATTTCTGAGTGGACTGAAGCAATTCTTGATTATTCCACCTGAGACCAGAATTTCATGGGCAAAATTAATGTCAAGCATAGGTAATTCTTGCTCTGGAAGAAGTGATGCACTTTCTTTGTGAGAGAGAAGCAGCAATATGTTTATCGGTAAACACAGAGATTTAACAAGTCTTGATAGTAAATGCGACGGTTAGCAAAGTTTGTTGACAAGGTACATTTGATTATTTACTGCATAGAGGACAGGGTCAGGGAAGAGTATCAGGGAGACCCTCTGACTGAGTCATAAGGTTCAGAAAGGACTGCCTTGCATTTTAAACTCCTTCTCAGATGGGAGTTTATATGTATCTGCACCCAGACTTAGTCCCAGACTTGGTCAATTATCTGTGTCTAAATGTGCACAATCAATCCTTTGTATTAGCTAGCTAAGATTTCCAAGTTTACCATGCTACTAATCGCTGAAAATCTGTTGCAGCAAGGAATCTCTCAGCCTCAAAGACTAACCTTGAGAGGCATCTGTACTTAAGGGTGGACCCTTCTGTGCAGGAGAGCTGAGTCCTGGACTGTCTACTGTTATGGAGTTATAGACATATTTGCACACTGACTACAGAAATTAGTTTCTTCCAAGCTTGGCTTGAGTCAGACTTTTACCAGCATTATGGTTTGGGGAAGGAGAGTGTGTGTGTGGGGTGGCTGTTGTGTTACCTGTCTCCCCTGAATCCGCTATGAGTCAGATGCGGTCGTCACAGCCACACGCGTTTGTTGCCAGCCCTACTGGTGGTAATGGGTTGAGCAGAGTTATGGGAAATAAAGCTCAGGTTGGGCAGTGGGGTGGAGCACACCATCATGATTCTGAATGGTTCTGAAGACACATGAAACACTAAAAAAAGATCATTCAGCTTGGTGTGTCTTAAAAATTATGATATCCTGCATGAAGTAACGATAACATCAGTCTCTCTTCCCCTCATTTATTTTGCAGTATGCAAAATGCATTTGTCCTAAAAGAATTCAATTTTTTAAAAACTGAAAACTTAGAACTAGAACTTGGTTTAAATCTTGAAAGTTTTCAGACTTTTAAGTTGGAAATTCCCACCTCAGACAAAATTATGAGACATTATATCCTCATTGAATCTTTTTCCCATGAAAACACTTGTTGAAAGATTTATAGACTGTTCTAGAAGTGGTGTTTTCAAATAATTGATTCTAGAATTCTATGTTATTCCAGTAAGAATAGAATATTCTCTATTATATCAGCAGAAAAAAATATAGTTTTGCACCAAAGGAATATGAATGACTTGAATATAATACAGAATAGTTAATAAATAGTATCTTCCAGGGAGCTGAAATCCCCTGGAATAAATATCACATCCTGATATTTAAATTTTCTTTTATTCATATAACCAATTCTAATCATTCATAGGCAAAATTTCAAGTCATTGCATGCGCACTTACTTGGAGTCTTTCAGACAAATTCCCTTCCAGCAATTTGGAAGCTTTTCGTTACAGGTCAGAAGAATCTGCTTCAGCAGCATCAGATCTACTAAAAGGGTAGAAAGAACCTTGTCTTTTGCTCTCAGCAAGAAAGTTATATGGTGAGGAATCAGACTGCAGAGGTGAGCTGGAAAGTTACGTAAAAGATCACGCACCAAGATCCTAACTCAGTATAAGTAATGTGATTTGGGGCTGATTTTGGAAAATGCTGAGCATCTGCAGAGCTGTTGAATTTCAGCTGGCATTTTGCTCCTTGCTTTTGAAAACTGCAGAAAGCCTGCTAGGTCATACAAATAGAGAGCAAGGTACCTAAGATAAATTTGTAAGGTCATGATTTCAGGAGTACTCACTGGTAGATGTGGGTATCCAGATCCTCTTTTTATGTCAATAACCAGTAAATAAGCCTATGTTTTGCATAACGTGATAGAGTGCTGGAGCATTAGCTCTACAGGTGAAAAGGGAATGCAAAATGGAAAAATCCTGAGTGAGACTTTCCTTAGAGTATGCCACTGTTTCTCCAGCTAAAAGAAACCTAAACCAAACCAAAAGCAAACAAGCAAACCTTCACCCCCGCCCCCAAATAGATAAATAACCCAACTAAAACTCCAGAGCTTTTTCATGGCATTTATGTCAAAGGCATCACAAGTCAGTATTAAGTGGTGCTATGTTGTCTGATATCCTTCTTTTATTAACATGTTCTTCAATATTGTGAACCCTCAACTACATTTTAATTTTTTTTTCCCCCAAATATATCAAATTATTTCTGCATTGGCTCAGTATGAAATGATGCAGTTATCACAGAGATAAAGGACAAACAAGCTTTAACAAAAAGGGTTTGGGAAATTGCAAAATGATAGAAAATATGTAAATTCTGAGGTAATATGGGAACCTGTCAGAACACACACAGTTTTCGCTGCTTATATTCCTGTCATGACATTTTTTATATCTGTGCCTAAAGAAAGTACGTAGCTGTTTCATAACATTCAAATACAAGGAAGGGTGAGGGATGAAGTCCAAATCTTACCTCTGGAATTCCTCGCTTTTCTGCATTTATGCTGGGCTTTTAACTTTATTATGAAGTCAATACAGTTTATCATGCCAATAGGTATATAGGGAGTGTTAACCACAGACCACTGACAGAATAAACCATGCATTCACAGTAAGTATCACACTAAAAATTCTATGAAAAATTGAGCATATTCATGAAGTGCTTCTTTCTTTAAACAACAATTCCTGCCTCCTCAGCCTTCTATACCCAAAGGCACTTATAGACACTGAGCTGAATACATTCAAGCTATCTTATAACCATGCTGGAAAGAGAGAACCATATAAAGCAGTTACCAACAGCTGGTTCCAATGTGTTTCTCTCTTAGCTTACTTTGACAGATGAGAGTGATCAAAATAGGATTGGATTAGAGAAAGGTTATGCCTGTATAAGCAAGTGAATCTGCAGAGCAAAACTCTGTGGCCATTCTGTGTTTGTGGGGAAGGTGGGGAAGTTCCTTCATGCCATCTCTGAAATATGTCTTCTGGCTTAATTTCACCCTAAGTGGGATACAGATCATCAGCTCTGAGGCTGTCATCTCAAGTGAGGCTAACACAGAAGGATTGAGAACTGGGCTTCAAAAGTGTGCGTGTGGGCCACCCACAATCAGTGGTGCAGACTTACCCAGATGGCAGGTTTTTGGGTTGAGAAGATCCAAAGACCAGCATTCAAAGCAGTAATCCAGTGTCATAACTTATTTTAAAAATTAGGACTCCTTAGAATGATGTTGACAAAAGGTTGACATGAATATGACATGGCCTTCTGGGATGGACTTGCAAGACAGATGAGTTAGGTTAAAGCAGCTGATGTGATTTGTATCTGGTAAATGTTTGACATGGCTTTGCTGCAGTGTGCTGGTACATTCCTTGGTGTGGTTAGGGTCTTGTCCAGTGAAAAGTGATTTCCCAGGAAATTGCCATGCATTTAGCACAGTGTTATTATCGTGTCTTGAAAAAGGAAATGGAAGAAATTGCCATACGTTTAGTACAAAGTTATTACGGCGTCTTGCAAAATGTAATGGAAATGAACCTAAATAACTGGTCTATGAAACTACTTCTGAAATATTCAGCTTTGTACAGAGACTGAAATGTTTTCTGAAGAATGATGAGAACTTCTGTATTGTGTAGGGCAATTTGTGTCTGTTGTAGTGTTTTTAACATGTACTTCAGAAGAGTAGCTACTATAATAGTAAAATTTATTTTATTTTCCTTTTTTTTAGCTGTTGTACCTTCCTATTAAGTTGTACTTATGCTTAGACCATGATGATTTATATTTTTTTCTATTGCTCTTGTAACTAGAGCCTCAGCTGTGTAACGTGAAGACAAGCTATTGAAATACCTTCTGCTGAAACATACTAATTATCTTGCTTTTAAACTCACTTTTTGCTTTGCTTGCCCTCTTGAAGAATTGAGGAATTAGAGTATAATGGGATAATT
The DNA here is from genome assembly GCA_013398275.1 of Promerops cafer. Lineage (NCBI taxonomy): Eukaryota > Metazoa > Chordata > Aves > Passeriformes > Nectariniidae > Promerops > Promerops cafer. The sequence goes on along the minus strand of VZSE01003443.1, from coordinate 1,863,979 downwards.
CAGGTTGAGAGGGTGCTCTGGATGTCCAAACTCCTATTATATTAGTAGTAATTTTTACAGTGTTGTTTAAAAACAAAGATGGAAGTGTGATACTTTTTCTTCAAAACTACCTAGCTGTATCACAGTGTTTCAGAGAAGTTCTGTGAAGTACTATCTTCTGTCTTCTTAAGAAAACTATGCATTTCCAGTGTTGGATTTTAAGAAAATCAAACTGCTGACCTTACCTGCTTACTTTAGCAGGTGACTGTGTCATGATCTCAAAATATCTACATGGAGAAAACCATGATTCCTTAATCTTGGCAGAAAAATGTGTAACAAGATCAAGTGTCCAGAAGCTGAAATCAGATAAATTCACATTTTAAAAAGGCAAATTTTAATCATTTATATATTTAATCATTATAGCAACTTATTGAAGGATACTTTAAATAAGATATCAAATGAAGTACTTAAATAAAAAATAGTTGCCTTTTGATAACTGTGTACTCTAATTCAGAAGTTATGGACTGATGTACAGATTTCTGCACTAAAAATCAATGGTCTATGCTAGGAAATCAGTGTGGATAATCAGAAGCATCTCTTATGTGCATCAGCTTTGTGTATACTCTTATTAGTGGTTTTTCTGCTTAAATTCCATATTGTTCCTGAACTTCAAGCTGGTTTTAGGATCCTGACAATCATTACAGAGCAATTGCAAACACAGCTGAAATTGTGAGTATTATAAGCAAGGCTAGATGGATCACCTGACATATAAAACGTGTTGCTAATTATTGTGAAATTCAGCAGAGTAGAAGAGCTCTGAGCTGTCTCAATGATCCCAGCCATGCTTTCAGTGTTAGACCAGGTAGTTTCCTTGCAATTCTATCACTGGGACTGGCAGTGTACACCTGGATTGGCAGCTGGAGGAGAAAACAGTTGTTTGACTCAACCAAGCCGGTGAGACTGCATTGTCACATAGGCTGTGACAGTGCAAAAGAGCTGTTTTAAGTGGTATGGACTCGGGGAGATGTGGGCTCTCCTAGTTCTGCCTTTTGTGCCTTGGAAGTGGGTGATAGAAGGCTGCTGAGGAGAGAGGCTCACAGTGTGTCTTGTGGCACTTTGGAAATGGTGGGATACTCAGGGCTCCGCACAGTCGCGTTTTGTGAAATAAAATCCATCTGAGTAGTGGTGGTAACAACTCACTCAAACAGCTCTGATGAAAGAATCAAAACTCTGGTAAATTCCGTGAACCTGTAAATGACTCTGGGTCAGTTTTTGTGTATATGCCCATCCTGCACTGTAATGGTGCAAGCCTTGACGTGTTCAGGTGATTCACAGACCAGACTTTTTTCAAAGTTCATTGCATGAAGGAGTGTGTGAGTAAGAACACAGTCTGATGGCCACAGCCAATGATGGCATGGTTACGAGTAATAAACATAAAGATACATTTAAAGTCATAAGCCTTCAGAACTTTCCTAAACTGACTTACCAGAGGCTTTGTCTTGCTGATATTTCCCATATGGTGGGCTGCTGTCAAAGCAATGGGGCTGTATGGGAAAGCAGTAGATTCTTTAGCCTTGCACCAGTCCCTATTTCTTATCAAATCAGAAGAACCTGACTTGAGGTTATCTAACAAAATGAAAAAAAATGGAAAATTCTTATTTAAGGTTAATAAAAATAAATTAGAGAAAGGCTATATCTGCTTTCGCAACTGACATGGCCTGTTAGAAATGAATCTTTAGAGTGAAACTCTCCTCATAATTCTCATGTTTGCAGTGAGGTTCCTTTGTATTTTTGTTGGAACGCATTAGTTGTGCTTTTGAAGTGCGTCTTCTGACTTAATTTCTTCTGAAAGGAATTGTTTCCATTTGGTGCCATCAAATGCTTTTTAAAACCACACGTACATATTTGCGAAAAATATTAAAGGATGAAATTTGGAATAAGTCTGGTTCCCTCCTGTGCCCTAGCAATGTGAGCTATAAGGAAAGGTAAGATGAGCTGGCCCAGCAGAAGTTATTTCACTGAAATAGATAGTATTGCCATGTATTAAATTACTGCTCCATGTGAGCCTGGATGGGAGCATCTGGCTGTGGCAGACTGTCAGGCAAGGGGTAGAGCTTTTATTTTTCTGGCAATATCTGCCAAGTGCTTGTGCTCAGTTCTGATCTGGGCAGGGGTCACTCCTGTAATTCTAGGGACTGGGTTAGAAATGGGATTAGTGCAACGATTTGAAATGCTATGTGCTACTCATGCCAGAGGAAGCCGTCAAACTAGATTTTGTCCTGTCATCAACAGCTGTCATGACTGTTTCCTTAAGTCTGTGTTTGGAAGGGCATTTATGTAGCCTTAGAGTCATGATTATGGTTAAAATTTGTTAAGTCAACACAGACTAGAGCGAGTTGTAGTGGAAGGGGCCTTAGAACTATGTTTAACTCCATTAAAGTAAGAATTATTTTATTTCTGTGCAGAAAAGTTATACTTCAGTGGTTTTAGTCTCTTTAATAAAACAAAACCAGAAGTTATGTCTTTGGAGGGACCAAAGGAAGGGAACAAATAAATGGTATTTTTCTCATGCGGCTGATAATGACTTGTGCCTGTCATTGCTATTCCCTGTTTATCTGACCTATTAATGGAGGGCAAAATTCCAAAGAAATGTTTAATTAACATTTGTAATTAGTATTACAAAAGACCCTGCTTTATAGAACAGGCAGCCCAGAGAGGAGGGTCAGGAAAAGACAAGCTCTTCACCCTGTAATTATTGCAGCTCTCCGTAGTGCTCTCATTCATCTCATTAACATCACAGTGGGATGGTGCCACTGCAGGCTACTGGCAGGTGTCTAACTGCCATCCTCCTGGGGAGACTTCTACAAAAGAGGTCCTGATCTGCAAATAAGTTTGAAAGCTTGCCAGTGGAGTTCCTCATTCAAACTTCGAAGTCTTCTGCTTCCAAAACACCCCAAAGACTTTCAATTTCAATAAACAGTGGTGTTCTGGGGAAGTGCTTGCTTTTTAACTGTGAAAGAGAGAGGAAGAAATTGAGGTTTGACTAGCAAAATATAGTGCTTAATTAACATGTTCCATTAAAAAAAATAAAATAAGCTAGCTAGAAGGGAATCGTGGCTGGATAAATAAAAGGAAAACCTGAGTCATCACTTGAAAAACACTGAAATGCATTCAACCCATAAAAAAAGGCATCTGTGAATTTTCTGTCTGTGAGTAAAGCTTTCCTTCTTCTGGAATGTCTTTCTCCTTCAAATTAAATTAAAACAACAATCATAGCAAATATTGTAGTTCAGAAAATGATAGTATATATTTTATGGAAAAATAAATGAATTTGTTTTTACTTCTTTGTAAAACATACAAAAATGATATTATTCACTCCTGTGACATTCAGGTTTTTCTTAAATCAAATCCCCAGCTCCTGTATTTACACAAGACTCTTGCCTTTTAATGAAAAGTAATTAGTGAGTTTCTAGCCATAAAAGCATATAAGAAATACCAAGATTACATAAAGTAAGGAAAAAAAAAAACCCTATAAACTTTTTCTTTTATGTTAGAGATAGTACATGATTTAAAGCCAATCTCATGGGTTTTGAAGATACAGTTTATTTTATTTTACTTTTTGGGTATGGTGTAACTGAGCTTTTTTATTACAGCTGTAAGTAATGAGGCAATAAACATTTAAAATATATGGCATGAATGAAGTCAGCAAGTACTCAGTATTTGAAAAAGTCCTAAATCAGGTGCACATCCCACTGATTTTACTGGAATTGCTCTTGTGACAGAGTTTGTCAGCTTTGGTGTATTGTTTACAATGATGATTAGAGGACTATTATAAATATGTATAAGAGCTAAATTAAACCTACCTCTGCTAAAGAGCTTGTATATGAAAGAATACTGAAGGTGATGTTTGGAACAGCAGTGCAAGAGTCAGAAAATGTTCACTGGAATCTTGCTGGCTGGATTACCTATAGTGAATCATAAAATCAGATGACTTGTAATTTTTAAGAACACATTGTTCAGTTTGGTGAAAGGAATCAATGCTGCATTTATTTATTGCTGACAGAACAGAAATTGCTGAATTTTTAAGAGCTCTAATCATGGCCAAGTAGATTTTGAAAAAGTTTGTTCAAATATTGAATAGAAAGGTGGTCTCTACCTTGAAGCATCTAGGATAGGAGGTGTTTGACAGAGATGGAAAACAAGGAAAGAATGAGTGAGCATAGGCTTGCAAAAAACCCAAAAGAAGCACTTAAATAGGAGCCAGTGCTATACTTGAGAAACATTTTTAAGACATCTGTGAAATAAAATATTGGGATAGTTTTGCAGATATTTACTGATACTTGCTTTTAAAGTAAAATAGTGAAATAATGAAAATTCACATCATGGTTTGATTGAAGGCACTTGTCAAGTTTCTGGCAGTGAATAAGAGATGTGAAAGATAACTAGCAGAGTAGAGTGTCATATTCTAGTGTCTGTTTAAGAAGACAAAATTTTGTACTTAGGCTAGTGATATGAACTTTTAAAAGTACTTGATTAAGTCCAAAGATTTGCTATTCAGAGTCCCTTTAAGAAGAGGAGGATGAGCTCAGGAGCAAACGCTGTAAAAATAGGTATATCCATGAAACTCTGCCCCAGACTGCAAATAATTAAAAGGCTTGATTTACCAGTGAGACACACACTGAGCATACAGCTCCTAAACTCACTGTCTGACCTCTGTCCTTTTACAGAGCTGCCTCCAGGGAACTGCTGTCTCTGCGTGAAAAATCTGTTACATGGATTAGATAGTAAAAAGTCCAATGTTTGCTTTCCAGCAAGAATAGGAAAACTGACGAGAAGTGTCTTGTGTTTGTGTGAAAGAAACTTTACATTTGTCTAAAAGTCCTTAGAGATCACGTACCTAATTCTAACCCTCTTTTTCAGTGAGCATAAGCCAATATATTTTAAAAGTACAGATCAAATATACTGTATAATTTGTGCTAGTTCATTCTATTTATTTTTTAATAAATAGAGGCAATGCTACTTGCTTACATGAAAAGCTATTATGAAGTTTAAGTGTAGACCACTTTGAGGTTTATTTCTTATGGAATGTACATTTTCTTAGATTTGTTTTTCTATTTTTCCACCAGGTATTTTAGATATATGGTTTGAATTCTGCTAGGAACAGGCAAAGGGTGATGAGAGAGAAAAAAAGAAAAAAGAAAAGAGAGTGCTAGGGTTCTGTCCTTTAAAGTTCTGGGCAAAGGAGGAAGAAACCCATATTCGTATAACTGCAGAGTTTGTGACAGTGTTTTAACTTTTAACAAGGTGCATTGAAAGACTTTTGAATAGAGGAGGATTTTAAAGAGGGGATACAAGATTTCTCTTGATTTTTGTCTGTATGCCAGCTATACTTATTCCAGCACTCTTGATTGTGGTAAGATTTGTTGTTGTTGTTTTCTGTGCATGTGGATTAATTGCTTCTCCTAAACTGAATAAAAGTCAAGCTTTTATTCAGGCGGTGGATATTTTTTATTATTATTTGTCATCGGTGATTTTGGTTTTTTTAAAATTTCTGTAAGTCACTGGGGATGCAGCAGTGTCCCTGTCACTGGACCCAGTGTTATAACAGCAGACGCTGTAATTGATCCTGGTAGAATGGAAGGATGAGTCCAGAAGTTCAGAGTGAACATGCACCGACCCTTGGCAACACCCACGAGCTGAAAGCTGACCTGGAAACAGTAAGATGTGGTAGATCTGTAACAGCTTTTCTATAAGCTACATCTTGAAACTACTCATACACATGAGGAGAGAGCAGAAGTATAGAAATATTTAAACAGAAAAAAAAATAAACAGTCATAAAAAGCACTAACTATGATAGTAAAATAAGGACTGTAGAGTGGAATGTACTTGCTTTATTTAACTTTTCAAACTGCTTTCCTTTGGCTTATGTGACATTTCATTTTCCTTTGATATGTGTCATTTTCAGACACAGCAGTGATATATAATTAGTCTCGAACTCAAGACTAATACCAGCTCAGTATAAAAACCAAAAAAATACCCTGCTCCCCTTGCAAGCCCCCAAACCACAATAGCAATCAGGCACCTCATATGACAAATCTTTATGGTTAGTGCACCAGCTCTTTAACTCTGAAGTCTAGAGCTAAAATCTTTTCTTATGACCCCAGTAAAAATGAATTTGGTGATCTACTGCATGTTGTAAAAGTACAATATTATCTTCAGTTTCTACTGGCTGAAAGCTCCATCAGGGAAAGGCTTTTTTCTTTCTCTTTTCTATCTGAGAGTCCTTGAACCAAATACAGATAGTGTATAAATAAGTGTAACCCACTGACCCTCTGTGCCACACTGTGTCCTATATTTTTGAGCTTTGCTGTGCTGAAAGGAAGGAATTACATTCCCAGAGGCATAAGCAGGAAGATTGCTGCCTTTTTTTCTTTTTTTTTTTTTCTTTTGTCCTTCATATGATAGCATGGCATTGGCTTTCAAAGGATCCTCCTTCATGTTACCTTTGTGTAATCTCATGCATAGTCTAATTATTGACTATCCCCAGTGGTAATTTGGCCAGTAGCTGAGCTGTCTGTACTGCAGTGCAGCTGGATCTGCAGCACAGGTAGGTGTACCTGAGCCAGATTTCAGGAGGCTAACATAGATTTCTGCAGGAACATACAGTCATAAACCCAGACATTTTACTTCAGTCTTTGTAAGCCATGAGTAATTATTTTGACAACCAAGCCTGATGTCTTTACCATTGTGCTGTTGCCTAATTCCAATGTAATGCTATCCTGAGTTTATCCAACAAGCTGCAAGCAGACTTTTGGCTCTCAAAAGAGGGACACTGTAATGTAAGACGTGCCCTACCCTGTTTTTGTAGTGTCTGGTGATGAGGAACTTCAAAGGTGAAATCTTGCTTCAGTTTGGTGAGAGGTGCTCTGTGCCCAAGGTCAAAATGGTCTCTTCTCCCCACCTTACTTGAGGGCTGCCAATTTATAGCTGCCAGCCCGGGCAAGCTGTTCTTTTGCTGAGTGAAGCTCTGGGATCCTAATCTAATGTACGATATTTACCAGTTGCAGGTTTTTATTGCCTGTATTTTTCCGACACTTGAAAAATATAGAGTGAAAAGCACTCATCTGAATACACTGCCAAATGATAGTTGCTCTCAGTTTAGATTAGTGCCCCTATTTACAGTTGTCATGATCTTCACTGGGGAGGCTGTAAAAACAGACTGACCTTACAGCACACCTGGAAGGCTGAGAAACTCTGTTTTTGCCAAGCTATAGATAGTCAGGATGGTTAAGTTATACAGCCAGGTAAATGGTAATGCTAGCTGTTGTCGTAATTTATTTGGCTGACTGTGCTTGTTAGGGCAGTCCTTTAGGGACATTCCTTTGGAGCTGGCAACCTGTGTGTCCTAAAAATAATCAGTACTGAACAGAGCCAGTACCGAGGGAAACAGTACTCTCAAGACATTAAAGTCTCATATCTTGGAGATTTAACTTGTATGGTTAGGGCTAGACCTGTCAAAAGCTATGAGATGGATGCTTGGTCGGTTATTTCTCTAGAAAGGTGGGATTTCCAGGTTGCATTTTCTCCTCTGTGGAGTCATTTACAGTGTGGGGCTCTGCATTATCAAGCTGGTGATTCAAGAGAAGCAATACAGAAAGTAGATGCCCATCAGTCATTCCTTCCAGACATCCCCTGCAGAGTATGCACGCTGGCCGTTTTAGAAGGTAAATGCCATTAACCTTTCTTTTTTTCAGTTTGTATTCCAAGAGGTTTTTGTATTGAAATTCATTTCACATTTGCAATATGCTCTCCTTTTGGACTGTAGATTCTGTGCAGTGTGCAGATCACTCCATCTTCTTCTCCTGGTTGCTCACTGCTGCAGAGCCAGAGCTTTGCAGCCAGCAGCTACTGCAGTGTTTTCCTCCAAGGGCTCTGATGGAAAAAGCCATCAGTGAGGATAATTCTTGCTAGAGAGGAGCAGGAATGCATGCTTTGAGAAGAAATGAGAATCCTGGTGATTTTCCTGAGCACGATGTCAGGCAAAATGCCTCTGCCTACTGCTCCTGAAGTGGGAAATGTGTGGTAGGCTTTAGCTGAGGCCAGGGTTTAAATGTTAGCCCCTGTCTTTTCTACTTACTTTAATACTACAGGCAAAGATACTATTTGGCCCCTGATCTAGATGTGCTTTCTTGCCAGCAGTGAACTGTGTGAATAACTGTGCTTCTGTTTTAAATGGTGTGAAAAGGCTGGCTGGACATCTATTTAACCCTTGTGTCCTGAGTCACCACTTCCAGTTCACTGTTAAAATGAATAAAGAGAAAACAAAATATAATGGTCACAGATAAAACTGGGATTATGGGTGTGAAAGAGCATTTGATAGAAATCTGAACTGTATTTGTCTCTGTAAGCACTTTGTAAAAATTTAATCTGGAGAAGTATTATGCAAAAGACTACCAAAATTGCCAATGTGTCTACAGAGTCAAAGTGACTCTCGTACTGGAAATTTAGTAGAAATCAGATTTAATAGAAATCACTTTCACTATTTTGATGATTGGGTACTCAGTCTTTCTTTCACTGAATTCAGTTGTAAAGCTTCCATGGTCATGAGCTGGACAGGACCGAGCTGACATTTAAAAATCATACTCCCAAATATACAGAATTGACACTATATATGGCACATATGAAACTGAAATGAATCTGGTGGAATGTCAGTGAGGTTATAGCCACTTTTGTACCAGGGACTATCCTGGCTATTTAATATTTGTAGTTGTTACTTCTCACACTTCTCTTTCCTGGCAGAGTAAGCTCCCCACAGAAAACATTAGCATCAGTGACTTCCTGGGGTTGATAATTATCATTTACCTCTCACAAGGGAAACCTTGAAGCTCTTTGTGGCTTTATCTCCTGGAGTGAGCAGGAGAACTTTTGAGAGAGACTCTTTTTGCAGTGTTTCACCCAATCTTTTTGTCTATGACAGCAAGGAGTGGAGTTCACTACCATAAAGAGTTATTTTCCAACCCCTTGCTCCTAAAAGGCTCACTGATGCCCTTACGTTAAGTGTAAGAGAGAGACATCCCTGAAGGCACACTAATTCCTCTCTTTCCCAAATAAAACCAGGCTTTCAACCTCTTTGGGTAACTCAGCAAACCCACCCTTCCTCTTAGTATGGTATTTCTCCCAGGCGTTGATTCCTTAGTCAGAAGCAAAGCCTCATGCCTCCAGATGAATTATGTTAATAGCTGGAACATCTACTTCCCCCATCAAATCATGTGACCTTCCCCTGAAAAATTTTGCAGATTTGGACTGTGTGGGTGAGAAGAAGAAAGTCATGATAATTTTCTTTAGATTTGCTACAAAATCCTCGCCCATGAGTTCTGTGAGCTCCTTGCATCCTATTCCCTAAAGGAATTCTGTGTTTTGATTGTATCTATTTTTATGTCCCATCTGCAATTTTCCTCTAGTCCCTTCTCTGCCTACCACAGTTAACTACTCACATACATCGATATAAAAGCAACTACCTCTGTCTGCATCTTCAGTTAACTATGGGCAATTCTTTAGATAACAGACTTGCTCCTCCCACTCAAGACATTTTGTCTCAATCATCACTGAAGTTTTGTTGCATCTGAAAATTACCAGGTGTAGCTGTGTGGCGCCAAAGAGGGATGTCTCAAATGAGTGAGGTCCAAGTACCCATTGATCAGCTTCTACAATGTTTCTACAAGTAGCAGGACCATGATGGCCTGATCTATTCCCTGGCCTTTCTGTCCTGAAGGATGTGAAAAACTTCTTGTTTCTTTTGGAAGGATCATTTCACCATCAGCAAGAGAGAATGATAAATCTCTAATCCATGAGATGTCATTGGTTTTTTAAGTTGTCTAAGCCAGTTTCTTGTCAAGCCGCCACAGATTTCTTTTTGCTCATTGAGCCTTGAATTGTTGTACAGTATTGATGTGACTTGCAATTTCTGTGTTCTGAGTAGATTCACTGAGATTGCTTGTAAATACATACTGATTGCTGAATTCTGTATTAGTAATAAATAATAATACTGAAATTATAATAATTGAGAGTGAACTTGACTTAGCATTTAAATGATTTCACTTTTCTTTGAGAACATTAAGAATGGGAGTTAATTAAAACTGTATGTATTATTCAGGACATGTCTTAAGCATCTGATGGCATCATTAATATACATATAGAGGGCAGTTTTGGAGACATGTTTGATATAGATGGTTTTGGAGTGTGTAACAAGTAATGATTCTTTCTTTTGTGAAGTTTTAATTAAGTTATTAAAAATTCAGCCTTCAAAATATGAAAATACATTTTCTTATGCATCAATTTGTTTTAAATACAATGCTTATTTTTAAATTTTTGTAAAAGATACAGTGGATCCTACTAGACACCATGTTGATATGGCAAACAGGAGATTCATGTTTTGATTTTCAGGAGCTAATACATTTATAAAGAGTTAGATACCATTTCAAGGGATTATTCACTGCTTTGCTTCTCTCTGACTCCAGCATTGCTGTGGTTGAGCTTACATATTTCATATAATAGTACGGTTATATCAGCTCCCAGGAAAGGTGTAGGCCCTGAAGTTGCTGGTACTTTTACTTAATCCACTAAACTCTGTCTGGGGCTGACCTGGACAAAGGAGCCCAAATCAATTAATGGTAAGAGACTTCTCTCACCCTGTTATTGAGTGTACTGTGTAAAGATGCAATACATGTTGTTTTTCCAGCAGGTTCAGACCCCTGGAGGGCTTTTAGCATTATACTTAGAGCGTAAAGGAAAGATAAAATGGACCTGATGCACAAAATGCAAACTGTGGTTTCTCTCACTGCCACCTGGGATTTTCCAGACAGTCAGCTAGCTGCTGATGTTGAGCAAGGTCCCTGCATTAACAGAGCTTCCCTTCCTAGCGACTCATGGGAAGGGTTTTGGTTGAGTGGTTTGATTTGCATGGCTTCACATTTGTTTTGTTTTGCATTCTGGTCTTCAGTTTATGTAAAGTCTCCAAAGTGATGTTCATTGGAGTTGCCAAGTTTCACTTGGTTTTGTGTTGAAAGTGATGGTATTCTGGCAATTTTTCTGGGTTAGTGAAAGGATTAAGGTCTCAGTATACTCATCAGTATTAGAGGTAGGTGCTTCATACTGTTAGGAAGCTGCAAAGACTACTTTTTCCATTGCCCAACAGCAAGAAGCTTCTGTTTCTAGACATGATAAGTCTTATGACATTAAGTGTTAATCCTGGAGTATTATTCAATATGGAAAAGTTATTTCTGATAGTCTGTAAACCTTTCTAAAATGCACAAGCTTTTATCTCTCCTTCTGAGGTTTTTGAATGGAACTTAGAGTATTAAGGGAAACCTGTTTCTTTGTGAGCAGTGTATGACATGCAAAACCAACAACATTTCTCAGCTTTCACAATTTCACAGGAATGTGCCTGTGACATGTGTGGTCTTTCATTGCACAGAAATGTGCTCTGGCAAGACTTAAAGCTTTTACATAAACTGCATGAAATAATTTGCCTAATGCGATTGTGGTTTTTCTACTCATGGGTTACAGAGCTATCTTAAACTCAAGTTTGTGAAAGAATTACTCATTCTCCACCTCTGAAGCAGGGAAGCTGAACAGCAGGAACCTCTGCAGAGGTTCTTCCTGACTCAGTCATTTTCAGTGGAGATTTCTCATGGACAAGCTTTCCATGTGATCCTTATTCAATTGGAAGGAGCTGGGAAACAAACTTTCTGAACAGTGGAAACCAAAACATCTTTGAAACGACTATTATGGGGATGGAAATATTCATCTCCTCTCTTTGTGACTTCTGTGTTTCTACCAGGTCTACTTCTGACGTTGTTGACCCTTGAGCAGTTATAGCAAATGCCATTTATAAAAATGAATCATCATCTACAAATATTTTGCATTTATTCTTTTAAGTTGTATCCTCTCTCACAAAACTGTGTGTTAGTCTACTCTCTAATGCTGAACCAGATGTAATGTCCAGTAATCTGTGAAAACATTGGAGTTGGGGATGCTTGTTTCAGAAGTAGAAACTTCCTATACTTTCTGTTGGTCTCATTATTTTCAGACCACAGGTTATAAGAATGCTTTTTAGAAACAAAGAAAAAAATAAAGGAAGAAAAAAGAAAACCGGTTTGCTCAGCTCAAAGTCCATTAAATTTCATCATCTCCTGTAAAATAATATATTATAGCACTGAAGACTCTTGTAAAATGTGGCAGTTTTAATTTTCCTATGGCAAAGAAATTGAAAATATTTGTGTAAGGCCTCATCTTAAAAGATAGAAAGATGAGAGATTGACATCTTGGAAACAACACAGACAAGAGATAAAATTCAGGTGTCATAAGTGAATTATCACATTATAGAACTGCATTATAAGTGCATTTCATTGCATTGATAATTTTTGAAAGTGTTACTGGTTTGGTTAAGATCCTCTCCATAACACACAAACACATAAAACAGGATTTGTCAGCAGTGCAGATGCTTGCAAACCATGTTTTTTGTAACACATACCCTTTTCATACCATGTCAGAGTACACGCTTCCTGCTTTCTAGTTCTCTTTTCCCCTGCAGGCTGCAGAGTTTGCTGTTCCAGGTCGGTGTCTGATGGCCTCTCTCCATTAAGCAGCTTGTGCATGGATGTGTTCAGGGCTGCACAACTCTTATGGGAAATGTGTGTTTAATATAATTAGGGCTACTAAAAGCTGATCTCAAGCAGCAAATATATTTCAGATTTGGATTTTTAAAAGTACAAATTCAGAGGTGTTTTGTATATTCACAATAACAGTCATTGTCTAATGACAATTTATACTGAATGTTACTTGGAACACAGTCTGATGAATATTTCAGAGAGGTCTACAGTCAAATATTCTACAACGCATTCCATGACCCAATATGCAAATCAGCTGTGGGATGTGAGAGGGCTGTTGGGGCTTAGTCTACATAGATTTAGACTGTTTTAACAAAGGTTATTTATTAAACATTATCGACATTGGTTTTTTCACCACTTCCAAAATTCAGGAGAGGATTTTATTTTCTTTAGGGAAAGAGCTAAGAAGTAGGTCGGGAACGATGACTGTGAAGAGGCCACTCCAGGGAAGGGAAAGGTTAAGTTCAGTTCTAACCAGTAAAATAAAAAGGTTGGGAGGCTGCTGTCATTTGTGAAAGAAGAACTTGTTTGGAGTTATTATTATATGTTGAACTATTTAATATGTCTTATTTGTTCATTGACAATATTAAGGTTAACAGAGGGGATTCTTACCACAACATATTTCAGGGAGTTTAATTGGAGACTATTGGAAGACTTATAATTTATATTAAATAGAAAAGTATGGAAGCTTATTCCATGGTTAAAAATGTCATGTAAAAGAATCAAGTATTTCCAAAGTTGTGTGATGTTAATTCGGTGTCTTGGTGAAATCACTAAATTCACTTAGCACATTAAGTAATTTTGGTAATTACCACAATAAACATGGATTCAGATTATTGGACCATATTTTTTCCTGCTCGGTACTTTGTGAAATTCCTGCTGGAAACAGGAAATAGATTAAAATTGACCAAACCACACTGCAGACCTAAACAGAATTTAAAGACTTAGGCTTCCTCAGGCAGAAACTTATGTTCCCAAAAGGTCAGGATGTGTATACAACATCCAAGACTGTCAGTTAAGAAGAGCAGAGTTTGGGGCATTTTTTTCCCTTCCTCCCTCAATTGTATCTCTGAACTCTCACAGCAACAGGGAAAACCCCAGTGATTTAAAATAGTACAGTGGACAAACTAAGTGACCATGACAAACGCACACACACACACACACACAAACACACACACACACACACAAACACACACACACACACACACACAATGTTGTTTACTTAAGTCTTCAGCCAGCAGGCTCTGTGAGAATCTTGAGTTGTCCATCCCTGTGGCAGAGGACCGAGATCATGAGACACCCCAGCTGCAGCATGACATTTCATAGTTTGTGTGCACGGGCTGAGGATGCCTTGAAAAAACTCTCTTTTTGCAAAGGAAAGAGTGACTAATGAAGTTTGAGTGCTCCTTCCATCTGAAGGGCTGTCTCTGCTCTGCAGGGCCAGGAACTGTGGCTATGTGCAGGAATGGTGTGTGCTCTTAGAGAGTACAGGAGTCAGCATGTTTCCTCTGCAAAAGCTGGAGAATTGCAGAGGAACAGTTTGGTCCAATGAAGCAGTGTCATTTTACATTGGTAGAAAATTGGCACCTCTCTCTCTTTCTTTTGAAATGCATCATTTTAGTGCTGATCTCTGCTCAAAATGTAGTGTGGTAAACCTATAATTAGGAGAATATCAAGTGACTTGTACAAAAGAAAAATGAGAGTTGTGGGGTTCATTTACAGTGTATTTTGTTAGACTACTGTTGTAGTTGCCTGGCATTTCTGTCTTGCTCTGTCTTCCTGGTCATCTCTTCATCTTTCGGCCTTAAAGTCATAGGTTTATTTTGACCTTCAGTTTTAACTAAGGAAAAAAAGTGAGCTCCTAGTCCTAAAAGCTGCAGAGATAAGCTGAAAGTGTGCTCTCTTCAGGCCTCAGGAATAAGAAAACTCAGGATCTTAAAATATTTGGGAACAGGAGTGCTATTCCAAACAAGAAGCTACCAGATGCCTGTATCAGTGTGCTTCTGAATCAGGCAGTAAGCCTGTGCTAAAAATATAGCTATTTTATAATAGTATTAAATATACTTTCTCCCGTTGGGACCTTGTTCTTTTTTTGAGTAAAGAACTTCTAACAACTTCTTTTGCATACTGATTCAGACAAATGCTAGCTTTCGTAGCCAAAAAGAACATGAGTAGCAGGTGAAGACCTTATTTTGATGATGCTAAGGACAAATGATTCTCTAACTAAAGATCTTGGCAATTTTCTAGTAATCCCTGTAATTCCTTGCAAGTATTAGCAACAGTTTATGAAATCTAGAACTTCAAAATCCTTACTTTTCTGAAAAAAGGTGACTCTGTCATCATTATTATTAATATCTATGTACATTTGAATTTGGGAAGCATGGCCATATAAGTACATGTGAATAAATCTGAATGTATTAACTATCAAATCATGCATGTTACTCATTTAAGGTATTTTATATAACATATACTGTATGCAAATTGGTGTTTGAATATACAGTAATTCTACAAGAGACAGTTTCAATAGCCACATGGCAGCATAGTTCATGCAATTTTCTTAGAAAATTCTGTAGTAGAGCCTTGTAACATCCATTTGAACTGAAGTGTCCCTTTCACTAGAAGTTCCAGAAAATATTCCTAAATCCATAGCCTAAGGAAAAGACTTCCATAAGGAAGAGAGCCCCTTTGGGTGAGCAGGAAGTGCTGTGGTCAGAGCACAGAGGTGGAGAAGCTCTGCTTCATGACATTGCTGACCTGACTGGAGGAATGAGCTAGCACGGGTGAGGAGCTAATTCTGAACTGATTTAGGCAAAGAAAATGTAATGACTCTGGAGCAAAAAGAAACTATAATTGTGGGGCAAATAATGCTATTCTAGCAGTAGTTCAAGGAATGAGATCCCAATTTGGGATAGATGTTACATTTACAATGACCTTTTTGTTTTTTGTTTTTTTTTATTATATAATGTTTTAGGGTTAACATCAAGCAGGTCTCGAAGACAAATATTTCAGTAGTGTGGCTTCCAGGAAATGGACTGGAAACCATTGCAAACGATATGGCATTCAACATTTTCACAAGAGGTTTAGTTATTCTTGTCTGGTTTCACAAGTAAATCAGACTGACAGGGTTGACAATACCTGCGTCACAAGCCACTCTCTGTAATAAGCAGGATCTCTCAGAGGAAATCTGAAGACTGGTGAATGCCAAAAAGAGAATAAGCCAGTGGATTCAGGTCTCTGTTCAGCTCAGTGGCCAATCACTGCAGCGATATGAGTGAGGTGTGACTTAAATCAGCTCTCTCCTGCTGTATCAAGACACTGCAGGTATGCATGTTGCACCTCGTGCCTCGACTGCCTTGCAGTTTTGTAAAGCTTTGGCTTTGTGGAGAACCCAAAGGCAGACATCAGTACTTGGTAGGCACAGAGCTGTGGGAGTTGCTGTGGTCATGGAGAGAAGTGGGAGATGGGGACAGTGGCAGGAGAGACACTTTAACAGGGAAACCATATTTATTTTTCCTAGGAGTTGGAAGTAGGGCTTGCCTTTTCTTTTCTTTCTGTTTCTTTTTTTTTTTTTCCCCTCTCATTAGTTGATTTGGTTTTGTTGGTTTTTTTCCCCTTCATAGTTTAATAAAGTTGCGGGAAAAAAAAATCATTAAATTTCAAGGATAAATATTTAGACAATTTATTTGCAAATACTTTTTTTGTAATAAGAACTGACTGTATAACAGATATTAGATAATATTTGAGGGCTGGAGCACCTCTTTTATGAGGAAAGACTGAAAGAATTGGTATTTTTAGCCTGGTGAAGAGCAGGCTCTGGGGTGACTCTATTCCTACCTTTTAGTATCTAAAGAGGGCCTACAAGAAAGTTGAAGAAGGGGTTTTTACCAGGACATGTAGTAATGGAAAAAGGGGAATGGCTTTAAACTGAAAGAGGGTATGTTTAGACTGGATATTAGGAAGAAATTCTTTACTATGGGGGTGGTGGAACAGGTTGCCCAGAAAAGTTGTGGATGCTCCATCCTGGGAGGTGTTCCAGGCCAGGCTGGATGGGGCTTTGAGCAACCTGGTCTAATGGAAGGTGTCTGCCCATGGCAAGGTGTTGGAACTAGATGATCTTAATGTTCCTTCCAATTGAAGTGATATTGATATTAAGAGAAGGAGAGGGTTATTTTCAACTCATCTTCTCTGTATCTTTTCTCATTTTCTAGTTCTCCAATATGTAACTTTTTCTTCAGTTTATTAATACTGTTATTTGTTGTTTGGTTGGTTTTTGTTTGGAGTTTTTTTCCCCCCTCTCTATCAGTTTGTACTGAATGAAAGCCAAAACTGGTTCCTCAGAGATTACATAACCAGATGGTGCTATGTTTGGCATATTTCATTCCTGTGATACCAAAGCTGATCCCATGCTACTCTTAGTAGTTCATCAATTTCAGATATGAACAGTGTTTTTTAGAAATCCTGAGCGAATATCTCTTTGTCCTTGTAATTTGCTATTGCTCATTTACCAAAATAGTCTAAAATCTTTCCTACCAAAGCTATAGTTCCGTAAATAAGGACTCTGTTCAGCAAACATTCTTTTCTGTAGTGTTAGCCTTATTAGAAAAAAAAAAAAAAAAAAAAAGTTTTCTTCTTCCAGGGTTGCAGTGCCAAAGGAGATCCCTGTCTTTTTCTTTTCTCATTGGGGAGCCTGTTGGCTCTGTACTCTTCAAGTCTCTGTCAAAAAGTTTCACATGCTCTCGTTCTTGAATAGACACAAATTAATGATGAATGTAACATATTAGTGATATTGGTGTAGAAAACATGGTCCAGTGTACAGGATATGTCACAAAAAGTCCATGCTATTTCCCTGTGTGCTATACGTAAAACTTATTAATAGTGTCTTTATGGTTAATTTTGCTTTCAGTGAATTTCTGAAAATATTGGCAGCATGTGAGCCCTTGCGTATAATGCTCACACACCAATGAAAGACTGAAATAAAATTCAATCACAGAGCTTTGAGTGGGCTGGCTTGCAAAAATCCCTTTTCAGTACATGGTAAGAATATCCACAATGAAGCCTGGGAGATAGGAATTTGTGAACTGTAAATTCTTGTGCTAGTTTGAACTGTACTGACTTTGGGTACACAAACCTGGAACAGGCTGAGACTGATAGAAAGTTTGAAATTAGTAGCATTTTAAAAATTGTGATATGAGTGAAAGTGTTGGAAAATGCCTTGTAGGAGGCAAATAATGTAAACATGGGTAGAGGGGAGAACTAACCATTAGCCTCAAGAAGATTTTTAAAAATGCTATTTAGTTATTGCTCAGGAATGCTGATGCTGAGATGTCATTTCACCATTTTTCTACTGGCTGCATCAGCAAGGCATTGGGACACTTACAATGAAAGTGTTTCAGCATATTTCTTCACTCAGACTCTCCTTTTTATTCCAGTCAGGACAGAATAAAACTCATCTGAAAAATCCAAGAGGGGGACAGAAATGCTGACACTTCAAATGCCTGGTTCAAAAAATCTGATGCCCATGCTACTTTTCATTCCCACAGCTCCTGAATACATTAGCCATGTGCCCTTTAAGGACAACTTTTGTCATTGCAAACAATGTTCCTGATGTCTGGTTGCACTGTGCCAGTGTTTGTGTAGGGTTTTAACCATTCATAGTGTACCTGAGCATTCATTTCTTCCTTGCTATTTCTCATGGTTGCTTTTTATACACTGCTATTGGTAAAATGTTTTAAATAATTTCTGCTCTGCCCATATTTGCTCTTGAATCAAAAGGGAGTAGTGGTGAAAATATAAGTCAGGGAATGTGTTTAATTTTTTTCAGTCAAGCTCAACATTTTTTGTAGGAGTTTTATCCAGTGGAGAACAGTTACTGCTGCGCAGATTATTACATTCCATTGTTATCTTGGAAGCAGAAAACAGAGTCTATGAATAAAGGTATAAATTAATTGAAGTGCCACAGAGTGCAATAAATTTTATTTTATTTCTAAATGTAATTGTTGTCATTTAACCCTCTATGATTTGGATTCAGAAGTGGTAGCTTTGCACTGGCGTATCTAATAAAACTACAGCAGTATAGTTTTATTTCCTTCTTGCATCTCTCCAAGTCTTTTTACCAATTCTTTGCTTTTTTTTTTTTTTTTTTTTCCCCTTTTGTTTCTTGTCTTCTTTTTCCCCCCATCTTGGTACAGGAGCATCAACAGATTATTTTTCTCTTCAAGAGAGTGATCTTTTCCTTTTTCAGAAACTACAATCCTGCAGTGTATGACTCTGAAATTGTCATGTTTTGAAGGAAATAATGTAATTCCTTGGAGAAATTTGAGTCTCCCTTTCCTAGTGCTATAAAACTCCCTTTTTTCTTTGCTACAAATGGGAAGCCAGCCTGTGAAACCTGATTTGTTTTCTTTCCTGAATCCTCTGCTAATTTACTAGCAATTGTATGCTCAAGACAGAATACATATTTCTTTGGAAAGCTGTTAAGAGACTGATGGTTATTCAGAGCTGCTCAGAATTTTCAGAGCTAGTGGGCAAGGGTTTGCATAAGGCAACCTATCATTTAACATTTCAGTGCAGCTGCACTAAATGTGTTAATATTTCAAATGGTCCTGCAAGACAAGACCTACATCTGGATGTCTACCAGAGTACACTAAATAAATATTCATAATGTAAATATTGTTTAAAAAATTGTAAATATACTTCTGCAGGGGTTAACTGTTAGCCACTTTAATTTCTGTTTTGATGAAAAAATACTCACTTCAGCCAGCAACTCTGAAAAAATTGTGCAGATGGAAACCTTAGAAACGGGCTGACTGGCAGTGAAAAGATTGTTGCCAGGAGTAATTAGCACAAATCAATTGGAGAGTAGCCTTTCTCAAGTCTAAAGTAGATATTTGGTACCTTTCCCTTTATTTCTTAATGTTAATTCTGGGGAACAAAAGGTTGCTGCCCATGGCAAAAAATGAAGAGCTATGAGCTCAGCTGGATGCAAGAGGATGGACGAAGAGCTGTTGATGTCAGTAAAACTGCGCTGATTTAGACCAGCAGAGGATATATAACTAAACTAAATCACCTAAATGAAATCAGCCACTTGCAGGTTCTTGCAGCTACAGGTCTAAATAATTTTCAGAGATAATGATAGTTATAGGTTTTCATGCTATACAAAGATCCTTTTTTTTTCAGACTAGAGGATTCAAGACCTTATTGATTAACTGTCTCTCAAAGGAAGCATCAGTGGCTGATGTGTGGAGCAGAAGATTGTGGGGGCACACAGAAGAGGCCAAGGAGGTGTCCAAAAAGACATTTTAAGTGCTGAAGAATTTCTTAACATTTTTTCATTAAAAAACGTGTTAGAAGAGAGGGAAGAGACAGAGCAACTGTTTAAGTGACTGCTTTCACAAATGGGACTTGTGGAAGGGCCAAACTTTGGTGGTATGACATGTCTCACCCAAGCACCTCTGACGGAGGACGGAGCACCACTTCCCATTGAGGTGCCTGCAGAAAGCAGAATGAAGAATCTTCTGTGAAGTGCTTTTATTGCCTCTTATATTTGTTTTTGTGGAAATTTGGAACATCTCACATCCTTTTTTGTATTAACAGAATGTAACTTCAGGAGAGCACATAAATCCAAACTCATTCTTGTCTCAAAATCCATCTCTCAATCCCCTCCATTATTTTTCCTAAGAAAGACATAGAACTATCTCAGAAACACAGCACTAAAACAGGCTGTTAAATTCTGATAGATCCCAGCAGGTGCCATTTGCTCCTCCTTTACTTTAAAGATAATTTTGGAGGTTAATGAACTTAAATGTAATACTTTTAAATAATCACTAGAGGTAACAGAAAAAAAAATCAAGCATCTCCCCAGACTAGAAATTTTTGATCCTAGATTCACAGGCTCATTTAAATTCACTACTGTAAGTCCATCACTTTCAACTATTGATCTATCATAAGACATTTTTATTAATTTTTCCTTAGAAAAATTCACTAGCATTGAAGAAGATTCAGTGTGCAGGGGGAAGAGCTCCTTAATTTGACTGATCAGGCCAATTTACTTAGGCTTTCCTGAAAAATAAAAAGATGTACTGTAAGTCTTGGACTTCATCTCTGAAATGTTTAGTCAATTCTCTGGCAATTAATCCATACCTTGCTTTCTTAGACTGACATATATCATGCAGTGCTCTTTACAAGAAACACTTATATCTGTGCCTTTTGTTTTCTCATCCAGCTGTGATAAATTCAATTAGTTAAGGCTTCCACTGCTCCCTTGCTGAGGCTACCTGTGCCCTGATCATTAATTGGTTGGTGGAGCACTTCCTGGATATCTCTTCTTCCTCCGGCCCCTGTGTGAGATAGGACAAGGTCTGGATGGACCTGGCCTGAGGAGATTTCCTGTCACTTTGTGTCTTTTCTGTGCAGACCATTCTGTCCACACCTGCATTAAGGGACATCAAGCAAATATATCCAAAGCAGTAAGGGTCAAGGAGACAGACTGTTGATTCACAAGGAAAGGCATGTATTGTGGTTTGGATTTTTTTTACCTTGACATATACAGGTAATAAGGCAAAGCCAAGGTTTGTCTTATTCTATGCCATCTTTACAAGCACAGCCTGTAGAAAGGAGTTTTTGTATCCTTTCTTAATTACATTAGACTGCAAAGAAACTCTCACTTGAAAAAGTGTTGGGAAATCAGGCTGAAGTTGGTTAAGACTGTCAAGGCATTAGGACATTGGAGTACACCAGGTTTTCTCC
This sequence comes from Promerops cafer, assembly GCA_013398275.1. Taxonomy (NCBI): domain Eukaryota; kingdom Metazoa; phylum Chordata; class Aves; order Passeriformes; family Nectariniidae; genus Promerops; species Promerops cafer. Next base: position 1,842,587 of record VZSE01003443.1, on the reverse strand, counting down.
CCTCATGTAGTTCCAAGGAAAAACTGAACATAGTCTGCAATTTTCATTTATTCATTAATTAATTTCACTTTAAAAAAACATTGGCTCATTAGTTTCAGATTTTTGAACTATGTGGTTTCTGCAGATCCTAGAACACCCAAAACCAGTTTTGAAATTTGCTTGAGATGGGTGTGTCATGCCATATATGCATTCTCTCATCTTTGCTTTTAAACTATTTTTATTACTTTCATCGAAGAGCTACTTGGATGGCATTATGTGAAATGATTGCAGTCCTCTGGCTGTTCCTTGAGCAACAGGATCAAATACCTGCTCTTTCAGGTAGGAAAACAATGTAATACATTTGAATGGAGTTTGTACTTCCTCTCTCAGGGTCCACTGGTGACCCAAATGTAGCAATTTTCAAGGCACAATGTATGTTTATTATGTGAGGTTTTCTTCACGGCTTCTTAGTTTTGTTAGACAAAATGGAAGGAAATAATTTGTTTGGATATGAAGATTCAGTTGTGTCCTGGATATTTCTGCAGGGACTCTAATAGTAGTGTAATCCCACCATTAAAATACAAGGCAGGAACTAAAGCTGGGAGAAATCAGGGGTGAGGAAATGTTAGTTGCCCTTCTATTTTATTTAACTGTTTTTTTTCTTAATCTTTTCAGAACATACCTAGTAGGCTCTTGAATGACTGTGCTTCATAAATTGCTTGCCCAGCTGTATAAATTGTGGAGAAAATAATAAAAATTAAGAACATTGAATAATTTATCATAAAAAGTGAATTTTGTCAAATAAATTATTCAGTGATATTATCTGACAGCTGTTACTGTGGGGCTTAATTAATGAGTGTATGCAAAGCACTTTAATCTTCAGTTTATGAAATGGATTAGTTGACAAAGTTGCATTCAGAGACAGGGTCCTGAATCTATAGGGTCTAAGAAATCTAAGAGGTCTCTTCCAGCAGAGTTAAATAAAAAGTTGTTGTCTGCAACACATTGTAGTAAGTGTCAGTTCTTGCCAGCACGTGGCATATGGTGATCTCCTATTTTTTAAAAAAGAAAAGCCTTAGAGCTGTTAGATACCACTGACTGTAATGTTCTTCGTGACATGAGTCTTGTTTGTGTCTACCAAGTAGATGTAATTTAGTCATAAAAGCTTCGGAGTTTGCTCGAGTGTCTGAGGGGTGTTTCCTTTATCCCACAGCCCTGGTTTTGTATATACTGCTCACATCCTTGAACATATTATAATTTACTACATTTCTTCACTTTCAGCTTCCCTCTAGCTGCTACAGATACCTTACAGTCCACATACACCCTCTTCAAAATAAATCCTACAGCTTTTATTCCCCTGGAAGAAACACAGAGAAATTTTCTGGAGAATCCTCTGAATTCAGCCAAAAGTGTCTCAAAATCTTCATGGTGTTTCTAGAGTAAACTCTTAAATAGTTTTCTCTTCACTTGGAATTCTGCTCTTTGTCCATTCTTGTATTAATGGTTTCTTTTGGTGGTAGCCCAAGAGGAGAGGCTAAAGCCTGAACTAATATGAATTTTAGTTTGTTTTTCCAACCTGTATTCAGTACAAAACTCTCATCAGTTCAAAATTAAAACTGAATCCTAATCCTAGACTGTTTGCTGTTGCATATTATTCAACTGGATAAAGCTTGAAAACTGATCCTAATTCAAGTGACATCCTTTTTAAGTGCTCTGTTCACCTAGAAACCCTAAAATGAGTATGTTTCTATGAATGAAGGTTTAGAAGGTTTTTAGTTTGCATATTTCTTTGCAAATGTGTCACTTGCTTCTGAAGCTGCTTATATATGCAATGCAAAAATTACTCTGGCAATCACATCATTTAATTAACAGAAGAATAAGCAGGTGCATAAGAACTTTGAAACATCTTCATCCATTAGCAGCTATTGTTCTGATCACATCAATAACTTAAATGATGTCTTGAAAATCCAGAACACTTTTTGATAAAGTTTTTTTTTTTTTTTAATTGCATTCATTATGCCAGCTTGTCAGTGACAGAGAAATAAATGCTTTATTACCTTTTTATTTCCTCCAAGCTACTTTCTTGAACTATGTTCCTTGGGGACCAGTGTGTTGGAGAAATATCAGTTGCACAGAAGACTGTTTTGTGCAGAAACTTTACTCCTGCTAAATAAGGTAATGTTTACATTGAAATGGTTCCCAGTCAGTTATGAATTTATATGACCTCCAAATAATCATTTGGCTTTAATGCAAAAAAAAAAAAAAAAAAAA